>JACBWW010000004.1:47718031-47930400 GCA_020086605.1 Lanius collurio
TATGACTGGCCTTCTTGCCCACAGGGCACACTCATGGACACTTTGTTGTCCACCAGGACCCCCATGTCCTTCTCCACAGAGCTGCTTTCCTGCAGGTCAGTCCTCAGCCGGTACTGGTGCATGAGGTCCAGGTCCCTCTGAAGGGATGCACAGCACTCGGGGGTACTGGCCACTTCTCCCCTCTTTGTGTCATCAGCAAACTTGCTGAGGGGCCATCTGCCCCTTTGCCCAAGTCATTGATGAGTAAGTTAAACAATACTGGGACCAGTATTGAACCTTTGGGACACCCCCAGTGGCAGGCCTCCAACTAGACCCTGTGCCACTGATCACAACCCTCTGGGATCTGCTGTTCAGCCATTTCTCAATCCACTGAAATGTCTGCTCATGCAGCCCACACTCCCTGAGTCTGCCTATGTTGTGAGAGAGTGTTGAAAGCTTTGCTCAAGTTGAAGTAGACAATATCCACTGCTTATTTCCATCTTGCTGTTCCCAAGTATTTGGACTGCTAGGGGTTTGTGGGGAATTTAGTAGAATAGAACAGCAGACATGGAAGACACTGGTTTTCTTCATCTCTTTGTTTTGCATGGTCACATACTTGACGGACAGGGCACCAAAGCTATGTCTGAAGGAAACCTTGAATTGTGTTTCCTTGAATATTTTGCAGATAAAAAATGGATTGAAAAAGAAATCTGTAGGCTTTTGATGTTAATTTAATGTCTTGTTTCATAACTCTTTAGTTGAGATACTAGTTTATTATAAATTCAGATCTATTGTAGCAAGAATTATGAATAAAACAAAATTTTATTGAATTTTAAAAACTTGAAATTCTATGCTCCTTTTGTGCAATGACTTCATGGGTTGAAACAAAAGCTGAATCTCATATAATCAGGGGAATTTCTTGCTTTCAAAGGAATATGTTTTCATTTTTATATCTCATAATTAATAAGATATTAAACATTGAGAAATAGAGGTGTGCAGAACTAAAAATGTCTTGTTCTCCCCTCTCTCTAACTATTGCTACCGAAAGAAATGTCAGTATTTGGGTGCCAATCTGGAAGCTTCTTAATGAGTCAGTGTTGCAGATTTAATAGAAATAGATAAATATGTAATAAAATTATGATACATAAAAATGTTTATCAATTAATTCTGCATTCAGAGATGCAGGTTTAAACCCTTTAATTACTGAATGTTGCTTTTCAGTTTTCAACTCAAAATTGAATCCCCCTGGCAAGTCAGACAGGTTTTTGTCTCTGGAAGGAAGCTCTCTTCTCCTGCTAGACTTTCTAGTTTGTTGTCTCCTTCACTACCATCATCGTCATCAGCAATTTTGCCTAAAGACTTAGGTTGCAGAGTGACACTGTGTAGCTTAGATCTAGGACCAATGTTCAAAAGTATTTTTAGATGCCTGAATTACTTCCATGAAAAATAATCTGTAAATGCACTGTTATACCTCCAAAATCTCTTTGAGGCTGTGTCAGGAGCTGTGACACCTGAGGTAAAATATTTTTGGAATACTGATTTCTTATACCAGAAGGTTTTTACCAATTCCTTATTTTTGTTGCTATGGATATTGTATAGTTTACTACAAATATTCCCTCTGGTGCTATATTAAACTGGCCTAGAACCTTCTTACTACATAAACGTACAGCCTTAGTCCAGTTTTCATGTACTTCTGTATTTGTTGTTTTTTTTTTCCCTTCTCCTTTCTGGAAGGGTTACTGATTCTTAGAAGGCAGTTAAAATCATAGAATCATTTAAGTTGCAAAAGATTTCTAAGAGCATTGATTCCAACCATTAAACCAAACACTGCCAAGTTCACCACTAAACCATGTTTTAAGTGCCATATTGACGTGTTGTTTAAATACCTCCAGGCATGGTGACTCAACCACCTCCCTGAGCAGCCTGTTCTAGTCCTTTTCAACACTTTTGGTGAAGAAAATTTTCTTAATATCCAATAAAAACCTCCCTTGACATAATTTGAGAGAGTTTTTTTCATCCTATCGCTTGCTGCTTAGAAGGAGCAACCAACCCTCACTTTGCTGCAGCCTCCTTTCTGGTAGTGGTAGAGAGCAATAATGTCTGTGCACCAGAGCCTTTGCCAGCATCACTGTGGAATGCAGATTCCATGTAAATAAATGTATGTGAAAGACCATTTCTGATTAATTTCATGAAGTGTTCAATTACATTTTTAAGTTATAGTTTCTGATACTCTTAGTACTGAAAATTTCAGTTGCTTTTGAGAAATAGAAATTGTAATTTATTTATTTGTCTTTGAAAGATACTGCAGAGGAGAAACGTAACTTGCATAACACATCAATTACTAAAATGATCTCTCAAGATTAATTTAAGTCAGTTGTGTCACTGACAACTTTGTTTAAACTCATCAGAGAGCATTATACTTGATAGTAATGAAGCTGGATTTAGCTTCTATTTCTTTAAAAAATACTGGTTGTATTGTGAACATAAATGCTGGCAAATCCTCAAATAATTATGACTGACCTGAAGCCATTTGAATATGCCCTTTAAAGAAAAAAACCCAACAAACCAATTGAAAGCAAAACTTGTACTGTAAATTATAAGCAACTTTATGAAAAGTTGAAATTCGTTTTTTCAAACAACAAATTATAATATTTTTTTCTTTGAATCATTCAGGGGATTTTTTTGAAGGTTCCCAAGTAGAAGTAAAGCAGGGAGTGAATGGCAACTTAGAATTTTGTTTCTTTACTACCTGTGATAAGATCTGGAAAAAAAAGAGTTGTGGTTCAAGGTTCAATGCCTCTTAGTATGCGTTGCTGTATTAGCCCCTCTCTAAAGCAGCATGTGGTCTTGGCATGTGCTCTTACTTAAGCCAAGAGGTTTGACTTTATTCTAGAATGAAATGATTTAAAGAGAAAAAGGAAGTATAATTTACTGGTTTAGGTCATACCTTAAATCAACAGGGTTCATCTGCAATGCTCAACCCAGTTACAATTTGTTATAAGTTTAACACATATCTAAAGCATTTTAGTCTTTGAGTATTTTAATCTTGATTGACAATTTCAATAAAAGTTTGTATGAAAAAAAATATGCACCCTTTAACTAGAATCAGAATGTTCTCATTGTTTTGGCTTTCTGACGTCTTTCTGCCCCATAATCAACTTTAGGAAGTACTGCAGGTGGTTTGGAGGTTGAGTGAGTTAATAATTAATAAGGATTTACGTGGCCTTTGTGTCACTTTTTATTTCCAAATCACTTGCTAACAAGTCACCTAAGGGCTTAAAATTGACCAGGGCAGTAAGCAGCAGGAGCCTGTGGTGCAGTTGATGGTGATGAACAAAGAAAATAAATTATAGAAGTCAAAATAAGTATTATTGGTTGCACTTAATACTATAAAAAATTGTTTTCTTGTAAAGAATACAAAGAACCAATTCAAATAAAGATTTTTTTTGTTGCAATTTTATTTAGAACCTAAACCTTCCTCTTTATATTTATTGCAATGATTATTCAATTTATCAAATGCTACTGCATTGCTTTTGCTCAAGAGCATTCACTCAAATTGATGTCAGTATTATGTAATTTTTTTCTTTTATTTTTGTCTTTTTCTCTTATTCCTAAGTCACTCTGATGATTGCCATTACAGCAGGAAGGCACTTATCATCAAGTATTTTCAGGACTAGAAGAGCTTGTCCGTTTCTATGATCTATTGAAGGTTTCTGATGAGTACAGTTTCTGCTCGTGTTCTCTCTCTTAAACTTTGCTATCCTTTCAAATAAGAGTAAATCTTTAGTAAATTTTTAAGTAATGATAGCTAGTGCCTTTGAAAGAGACAAAACTTTGTTGAATGTGAAACAAGGGGATTTTTTCTTTCTTTTTGCCGCACTCCACTCCAGGTTACTTGACTGCATTCACTTGGCAAATCTTGGTTTTTTGAACAAAACTTGTGACAAAATTTCCTTTCACACTCCAAAATTTTCATCATAGATTTCCTACAGTAATATTTACATAATTTGATTACAAATATAGATTATTGCAGTTGGTGCCACAGTTTACTCCCCTGCTTCTACAGAATCTTACAATTCTTAAATCTTCCCTGCTGAAAGTTTAGGCAGTGTAAGTAACTTGTAAGTCCATCTGCAGCCTCTTATAAGGGTGGGATTTCCTATATGTAATCTTTGATCTGCAGTGCTGGAAGCTCTTTGATTTTCCTTTGCTTTGGAAGCTGCATGTAATGGTATAAATGTATTAATATTCTTGCACTAAACATCGGAGAGCCTGCAGGTCAAAATGACAACTATCCCTGTTCCTACACTACACTGAAGTTAATGTGGTTTCTTCCCATTTCTTTCTAGCCTTCTGTGTTACCTTGAGAGTATTGTCCTTTCCCTTCCCTGTGAATGCAGCCATAGTTTGTGCATCTAAACCTTTATTTTTGTAGACGAAGGATTATAAGATTACTTAGGTTGGAAAAGACCTGACTGTTAACCCAGTGCTGCCAGGTCTACCCTGTTCCTAAATTCAAGTGTTAAGCATTATGCATTCAAGTAAGTTCCTAAACTAAAATCAAATATTCAGCTCCATACATGCACCATAGTTTTGTCCCTCATCTGGGTGGCTGAATCACTGAACCATTAAACTATCAGTTATACAAGCACAGCCCAAAGTTTCCATCTTTTGCAGAATGAACAAGTATTATGTTTAATAGCTGCACTACAGAAGGAATTGAAAGACAAGGGAAAGCTTCTTGCCACGTAATGTGTTTATTCAAGTGGGACTTAGAGATCCATTGTAATGCAGATTTTTACAACTTGAATTTTACTATACTATCTTTTGGCTAAAAGTACTATAAGTATTTTTAAAATGTCACTTCCACTCAAAATTACTTACTCTGGTTTTGGCCATATGTTTTGAAAAACAAAAGAAAAATTATATCTGCCTTGTTTTGCCCTCTCAAATCTAAGTAAAAGGATATTACGAGATAGAAAATACTATTTTTATACCCTCTGTCACCTTTGTTAACATTTTATTAGACATAAATCATGTAGTTTCAGGCTGCATAGTGGCAATATGGTTCACTGTGTATTCTATTTTTATAACTTTATTTAAAACTGACATGTAACTTGCTGTACCTGAAACCCCAAGTGAGCCAGTTATTGGAGTGTAACAAAGTTTTGACGTCAGAACTGCTATTTATTCCACTGGCAACCATTAGCAATGCATTACCCTTTGGCACTCGTGTTTTCAGAAACATGGTTAAATTTTTATGACTGGGTCTAGCCAATTAGGATTCTTTCTCAAGATAGAAATAAAGGAAGAGATCTTTTTTATAACTTACTAAATGTAGCTTTCCAGAAACAACAGAATAAAAATATAAATTACTGCACTCAGAGTTCCCAAAACATTCTACTGAGCCACACCTCAGCTTGCCTGCTTGCTGTACACATGTATTTGAGAGGCAGGGGTCAAGCTGGGCTGCCTTGCCAAATGCATGAGCCTTTATTAGAATTTAATGTAATTACAGCTGAGTCATCCTCTCAGGTCAGTCTGGGAGCTTCAGTAAGATGTTAGGCCAATGACTTAAGGTAGAGAGAATTGGGGAGATATAGGAGGTATGGAGGAAAACCATGTGGAGGGAGTGGGCTTGTCAAAAACAAACAGAGAGCAATTTCAGTAGAGGTTTCTGTTGCTGCCTTTTTCCTTGAAAAGCTAAGCTTAAGCAACACCAGACTTAAGAGTGCGTATTTGTAGGCACTACATACAGAGTGGGATGGAGCAGCTGCATGAGAGGGTGCTATAGGATGTGATTCCTGATTGTTGGTTTGCTGTCTGTGTTCTGGCAATAAGAAATGCCAGTGTCTACAAGCAGAACCTACAACAGATATGTTTTCCTTCTGTGTAATTTTTGGTGATCTTCTCCTGAGGGCTTGGTAATATGCACTGAGTATTCAGGCATGAATTTAGAGTTGCATGTCGACAAAAGGTACAAAATGCTTGTTTGTACGTGTTACTTTACCAGTGTACTGTAGATCTGTTTTGAAGGAATGCTCTTTTATATAAGGTTATTATTCCATTCCTACACTTTATTAATGATTTTGTCTTCTTTCTATCAGTAGTGAAAATATCGCCAGCTTTTGTCATAGGTTGTTTCCTGCAAAAAATGCTTCTCTTTAAGGCTCTGATCTTTATTCTAATAGGGCAGTTTTAAAATGTTGTGTAAAAGATTGTGGCTGCAATCTAAATTTGGCAGCTACATCCTAATTTTCCAAGTAAATAGAAGCTGTTTGATCATAAAGTATCAGTGATCTGCATTTACATGTAATTTAGTTATGATATGATTTCCAGGTAAACAGTCATCTTTTGAGCAGCCATGAGAGGGAAACTTTTTGGATATTCTATTTCTAGTTCTTTTATTTCTCATGTGCAGAACCTTTGATATCCCTCACTGCTGTTTCCTGTAATTTGGGTATTTGTTGTGGGTGCAGCACATCAGAGGCTCTGCTGTCTTTTACCAACCTGTTTCAGTGTTCTTACCGAGTTAATGGAGACAAACATTTTCTTTTGCAGAGTAGTGACTGAGAAAACTGTTGATGAGTGTCAGATGGAAAAAAGTAGTTGTAAGGCCTGAGAAAGAAGGCATTGTCTGAATGGAAAGAGTGCCTAAGAGGTGACAGAATTTGGAGACCATTGAAACAAAAAGAAAAGCTATGCTTGATTCTAGAAGAGAAGGAAAACTGCAGGGAGTATTTCCAGTTTCTTTGGGGAAAACAGGAAGGAAATTAAAGAGGGAGAAAGGATTTAATTGCCTGGTAATTTTATGAAGGAGACATTAGTCTGGTTTTTATATGTAGCTTCGTACACTGCTTAATTTCTGTGGTAAAGCCTCTATATGCCTTGGAATATCTCAAACCATCTACAGAAAGCTTAGATATCCCTCGGCTGTGCAGCTCCACTTAAGCCAGTGCCAGCTGTCAGCTACTCACCAGAAGCAGAAGCAAAGAGATGAAATATAGCTCAGACCCCGGCTATATTCTTAGAACCATTTATTCCCCATCTTGAGAGATGGGGTGCATCCCATCAAGAGGGCAGCTGGGAAAAGAGGCAGAGCCTCTGTGTGAGGTTACTTTTGTCACAGAGTGGGGGAAAGGGTATACTAGGGGCGGAGCTGGGATAAACAACCAACCAGATCAAAGTCTGGGCTACTTGAACTTCAAACAAAGGAATATCTCAGAGTCACATGGCAAGGACCTGGGGTGGCTGGGGGAAGCCTAGGGAGTACACTGCAACCCATTACGTCTTCCAGAAGGAGAGTGGCCTTGTTGGCTACTCCTGTCCTTTCTCATATATTGTCACAATACAGGAAATAGTTGCACAGTTTCACTGTAGTTTTAATTCCAGGGTTTTTTTCAGCATTCTTTCATTCCTTGCCCCTTCCCCTCCCTCCCCAATAGGTACCTTTATCACAAATGATAGCTTTTTAGATTAATCTGCTGAGAATATTAATATCTTTTAATACACTGTATTAACCTTTATAAGAGAATATCTGTAATTCAGACAGCACCTATTCTCACTGCCACAGGAATGAACAAAGTATGTAACAGAAGAGCAGTATGTGGCAGTGATAATACACAAATTAATTTCAGATGCATTGTATTTTCTTAACATTTGCCATTTCATCAGAAACTAGCTTCAACTAGACATGCAAGATTCAAAAGTGATTATTTAAAGTCCAGTTTGTGAGGTATTGTAGTGGAAAGCTTTTTGGGAAGAACTGAATCATATCGGGAAGTCATTGTTTGAGCCCTTTAACTTCAATTGTTGGTTGTTAAAACTTCGTTTAAGTGTAATGAACTAAAGAGGTTGATTTTCATTTGTGCAGAATTGTAAAATTTCAGTGATTTCATATCATTTAGGTGGGATTTATAATGAACATGAATGTATTCAATTTGATCACTGTCTGTACAAATATAGTAGAGAAGAAGCCTGGCTCATAACTATATGTGTTATACATTGGTAAATGAGAAATAATGGCAAGAAATAAGCATCCTAAGTAAAGACAAAATTTCTCACCCCTAGGAAGTAGGAAGAGTTTTCTATGTGATGTTTTCTGTGGTAAGCACCTATTCATTGTTCACAGACCATGATTATGTCGCAAGAATATCTATGGGATTGCCTTGTTACTTGTACAAAAGCAGTGGGGAAGAATATGGAAGAGACCAGGAAATGAATGAACATATGGACAACTGGGAAAAGACAGCAATTGAAGGGTGAAAAGCAAATCTAGAGGACAAGAGCTATCTGTAAGTTCTGATGAAAAAATGGAGCATCAGAAAAAAGTAGTTTAAATAATTCATTATTGAAGGGAGTAGTATGAGTCAGAGATGAAATGAATGGAAGTGATACAAATATGGAATGTGACAGGTGAAATACAAAGAACAGAAATTAAATATCAGTTGACCGTTCAACAGCAGCAGTTAAAATTTATGGGTAAGTCAGGGATAGCCAAAAAGGAGCTTTTTATGAGCTTCAGGGTACATCTTCAGGATATCTCGTTCAAGGTGGATGTACCGAGTGAAAGACAGATTTTGGTCTTCTGTATAGAGGGGAAAAAAACCCAAACTGTGCATGGTTGTGCATTTCAGTCTAGCTTAATCTTCTACTCTACAAAAGTATGTATGGCATGTCTTGCAGTTGCCATGGAAAGTACTGTGGCTTTGCACCTCTCTGTCCACTTCAGCATGAAATCAATCAGTGAAAATGCTTCTAAGTGTACACTGGTCCCTTCAGACTTGACTGGAAATTACCCACTTTTTTTTGTAACATCTATGTTCATATGCTCAGCTTTGAGCTAAAATTTTCAATTTCAAAAAGAAATGTGGGTTCTGTATGTTATAGCTGTTTTTAAAAAACTCCAAATAATAACTCATAAAATAGTTTTGGTTGAAAGGGAGCCTTAAAGACTGTCTAGTTCCAACCCCTCCTCCATGGGCAACAGGACCAACTATCTACGTTCTTCTTGTAATATGTATTTGTTCTATATAAACTGCAGATTATTAGAGGGATACTGGCATTCATGATAGTGAAAGATGAAATGTCAAAGATGACTTTTGCAGACTCAGTCAGAAAGGTTTTTGTGTATCCAAAATCTGCGTAGTTAATGCAGAATACCACTTTGCAGTAGATTGAAAAGAGCCGGGATTATGATCTCTCCGAAGTCGTATTTGGGATACGGTTGACTACAGGGAGAAGAGCATGAAGGGGACTATTCTGACTGTATTTCTAGTACAAAGAAATAAAATATTGGTAAAATAAAGAACCCCCTGATGCAGTTATAGGGGTATAAGAAGATAAAACAGAAGAAAGAACGGAATTATATAGGCAAAAATTTGATCAGTCTCTTTTCTGAAGACATGGAATCAGATATTACCAACTTGAAATTTAACTGCAGATTTCCTGATCAAACTTAACAGTGAAACAACTTCAAACCTGAACGATTTCCAAAAGAAAATTCAAATAAAAGAAATCACGGGTGTTAGAAACAAAGAGTTTAAGCATTGTAAAATTAAAACAAAATCTAATATACTTTTGACATTCCTAAACACTTTGCTTTTTCTCTTCCTAGAAGCATTCCATAATAACAAGAATTGCCTAAATAATATGTCTCTGTGATTTCTGTGATTTATACATAAAGAAATTTTCCAAATGTCTAGCTCAGAGTTCTTTTTCTGCCATTTCAGTCAAGTATTCCTTGACTTGCTCTGGCTTGGCATGCAGAATGGCTTAATACTTAATGTCTTTTTAATAACTTCTTATAGAGATAACCATCAGATTCCACCCAGCCTTCTTCTTCAGAAAAAAAACAAAGCACAACTTTCAGCGTTTCCATATGAGTCATGTTTTCTGCCAACTTTTTTGTTGGTCTCTGGATCTCTTTCAGCTTATTGACTACTTGTTTTAAAGCACTTGCTGTAAAATTTGGCTCAGTACTTCAGGTGATACCTGATAGGTTCTGTGACGCATGGAATACTTGACTCTTAATTTTGATTATCAGACTTTTGTTAATTGTACCGTGAAAGTGTTTGCATTTTTTCCTAGTGGATGCATCTATAAAGAAGCTATTCCAGACCCTTATTGTGCAGAATGTGATTCTACTCTTTTCTTCATTTCAAACAGATCTTAATGTTTGTCAGAGTGATCTGGGTATTTCGAGAAGAGCCCAATGTGATTTTGACATGATTTAAGCCTTTGCCTGAATTGTTTGGGTCAGCTCCTTCTTAGTAAGATGCGTGATGCAGAACAGCTATAATGGAGTGACATGCCTTTTATCCTCCCATCTAGTAATACTAGAACTCTCTGATAATCTTTTTGGCAAACAGTGTCTTCCATAAGGTGTTAATCTATGTATCAGATAATTCACTCATTTTATGGACAAAAGGACTATGACATCAGAGCTGCTTTACATGGAGAAGTCAGCACAAATGTATGAATATTAAGCAATCAGACTCACAGAGGAAGGTTTCTGGGCAATAGTTTCTGGATTCTCTTTTAAGACAGAACAATAACTCTGGGATCACTTGAGGATTACTTTTATAAATCAACTTGAGCTATAGACTTTGTAACAAATCTAATAACCATACTGTGAATATAACACAAAAGTCATTGGTATTGCAGGTGGTGGGTGGGGATGAAATTTATTGCACCAAGTTCATGACAGTGCTTTGCAGAAAAAAACCAAAGGTTTGCTTGTTCTGACATTAATGACTTCTAGTGGATGGTTCTATTGAATTCTGTTTGATTTTAGTTGATATTTTGTTATTGGAAACATGGTGTCTTTTAAATTTCTTTTAAAGAAGTTTTTCAAATGGAGTTATACTTACTCCTGTGGTGTGCCACCTTAGGGAAGGGTACAGTCTAGGTAAGGCATTATCCTGACAAAATGAAATAGTAAGGTGTTTCTTTAGTATTTCCCATGGGTGATTTGAAATGTTACCAGACCATGTTGTAGGAGCACCAGTGGAGCCATCTGGAGGATTTTGAAGAATTTTAATGAATTACCCATGGTTTTGAATTGGCAAAGAAATATTTATTCAAAATAAAAGGTGATTTTTTTCACTTGAAGTGTTGGTATTGGTATTTATAATGATTTCAGTAGTTCGGTTTGTGAATGGGAATACAAGTATATTTGTATAGTAACAAAAATGACACCTTCCAATGAGAGTTGTTCTACTCAGCAATGAATTTTTTTTACTGAAAAGTAATGTAGCAAGTGGAGAGCAATGAAATTCAATTTACCAGCACTGCCAAAGAAAACGATAATAGAACTGAAAAAACAGCTATTTTGAGAATGTGCAAAAATACTGAGATGTAAACCAGCTTACGTTGAGAGCTTGATTCTTAAATTTTTCATGTTATCAGGTAACAATGAGCAAATATTTTATATCCTGCCAAGAATCCAACATCAAAAACTCTTAAGTCATGTATTAGTAGCCTGATATGAAAAATGAGCCTGCTTGTAGTAGACACGTAAATGATTCAGGAGTAATTGTTTAGCTTTCTATGTGACAAAATACAACTAAGAATTAATCTTCCAGAGGTATGTCATACTGCTCTTGTTTTATAATTTGATTAAATAGACAGTTGCTATATCTTAATTTCAAGTTTGTCTTAGTAATTCTGGGAAAAAATTAAAAACAGAATCAATGATCTGTAGTATTTTTGAAGACTTAAATAATTTAAAACCCTTTGCCAACTTTATGAACAATTTGCACTAAAGCTTTTCACCTGCCTGAAGGTCTGCCATAGATCTGGAGTCTTTTGGAGTTTCTGAGACACGACTTAAAAGGCAGGAAATTCCAATTAGGTGTTACAGTGAAAAAAGTGGCCATAAGGGTTGTAGTACTGGAAGAGGTTTCCTGGAGAGCTTGTGGAGTATCTCTGGAGGTGTTCAAGGCTCAGCTGGACCTGGCCTTGAGGAACCCATCTGAGTAGTCTGCCTTGAGCTTTGGACTAGAAGACCTCTGGAGGGCTCTTTTGCAAATTGTTATCTAGTTTTGTGATTTCCAGGTAAGAAGATGGCACTTCAAAAAAAAAAAAAAAAAAAAAAATCTCTATGACAGTCTGAGCATTTGTGGATCAAATGCTAATGTGTATTTTTGCCTAATTCCAGTTTTGGAAAACTTCAGTTTAAATAAATGCTGAAGTAGACTGTAGTTGCTTTCTGAAGGCTGTCGAGATCTTGTTGTGTATTTTCTAGCACCTGGAGGGGCATTCATCTTGATGTGAAAATTACCTGTAATTATTTTACTTACAAGATCTTAGCCTTTAATAAAGCTAGTAACATAATAGAAGGTACTTGTCTAATTGAGGAATTAGCTATTATACCAAACTAATGGAAAACTGCTCATAAACATAGAGAAATACAGCCTGCAAAGTCCCAAGCCATGGAGCAGAAGGTTAAAATGTTCTTCTTAGATATGCCCATTCTACTTTATTCTAGTTGAATAGAATTATACTTAAAAAGACCCTTAGAGTAAGTTGGGTTTTGTAAGTTGGGTTTTGTTTGGGGGTTTCTTTTTAGACTGTTGCAGAACTCTCCTTTCATATCACATTAAGTTAATGCTTTGGACTATTTTATTGCTCTCTATGGAAGAGCAGACACTGACTTTTCCTTCAATAATGATCATAAGTTGTTGATCTTTGGATCCTAATCATCTTCTTCTGGTAGCAAATGGGTTTTGAATTTCCTTTCTCATCTTCTGAATTAAGAAATAAAAAGAAGCTAAAAATAATTTTATCTGAGAGCAGTGTATTTTTTTTTTGAGTTTTCTATCAGAAAATAGCAGTTTCCAGTCAATATCAATGTTATGTTTGCTTAAAAATGCCCCAGAAACTGCTTTGGGAAAAATTAATAGAAAGAAGCCTTTTCAGTGCCAATATTGTATTTATGCATTCAGTTTAGGAGTTTCTAAAAATAAAAGGAATCGTTTATACTTAAGGGGTAAGTTATTCTTAGGCTGGAGTATGTTTATACACATGTAAAATGTGTAATGTGTATATGTCTTGATAAGTTTACATAAACATTTTCAGGGTGAACTTTTCAATGGAGAATTACAATAGCTGTTCAGATATAAACATGCTGTAAGAGACTTCTACATCACTGAATCCAATTGCATGGTATTATAAGCCACTGCATAATTTAATCTCCTTCACTGTGCTCTATCTTAAAAGTAATTAGGAGTTCTATATGCAGTGATCCAGCTATTCCAGAGTCTTAATTTTTCATTGTATGAAACTTTTTTTAAATTTCCAGTTAAAGCAGTTACCTAATTTAATTTTAATTGAATAAAATTAACTAATAGTTTATTAATATCTATTAGCTCGTTTCTCTCCTTGGCATTTAAAATACTCACTGTAGAAAATTGACATCTATTCTTGCCCTTCCTTTTTGTATGCAAAACAAGTCTGGGTTCTTTTTTATCCTCCCATCTCATAATCTGTCACTTCTGCTCATCCTGTTTTAGCTCCTCTGTGCCAGTTCCACTTTGAGTTGTTCTCTTTTAGGTAAGGCTCCCGTAATGACGTACCACACACTGGATGAAGTCTTGCCATTAATACTTTTCTATTCCAATTAAGACTTCTGACTTGTATATTGTAGGTTTTTGTTTCCCTTTTCACAGCTGTGTTTCTGCTACTGTTTACTGATCAAATGGTCAAATAAAGCTTCCTAGCCCTTTTCTTCATGATTATCTCCAGATGATGAGGTCGTGCGAGGGTTTTTTTTCAGGCCCTTCAATACATATTTTCAAACATGGTGCTTTGAACTCATCACATTTCTCTTTGGTAATAATTTAGGAAATTTGTCATCCTTTACTGGGGTGCATGCAACAAATTTAGCTAGACTGACATTGCCCCTTCTAGGTTAGAAACTTGCTGCAAATATGTTTTTTGATTGTGGGTTTGTAAGAATCATGTCTCATGATACTTTAGATGGAATTATGCAACAGCTTCTGTTCTCATAGTCTGCCATGTTTGGATACTTCCATATTATTTCTTCTATACAGCATCTTTTTGATTATGTACCTGTTTAGTTAACTTTAATATTTGGTAGAGCTGACTCAACAGCTTTTTTTTTACCTCAGGATGTTGTCTTGTTTCGCAAATGGGATGCTTTTTTGTTCCTTTTTTTTTTCTAATGTATCTCAATTAAATATATTTTCCCAGTAGAGAGAAGCAGAGCAGTAGTTTAAAATTGTATGTGTACTTTCAGGAGCAAACATCATTCAATTAAAAGGCCTCTTACTTCTCCAAATACTTACAACTTCGGGGTTTATGTTGTAATCTGCAGTGACAAGTAATTAGACTGCATGTAGTCTCTGTGTGTGAAAAAATACATTGTTGAGACTAGGGTATTTCAGTAAAAACAATAATTATTATTTCTGAGATTTACTTAAAAGATAATTTTCACAATTTCTCGATGTTCATTTTGTCGGAGGGAAGTTCATTTGAATGCAGAATTTCATGACTTGTATGAAGTAAAAATGTACAGGAAACACTGAATGTCAGGAAAGATTGTCACTGGTGAAATGCATTTAAATTTCTCAGCTTTTATTACGAGGTACTTTATAAATAAGGTAACAGAATTAGAATTTAATATAGAATTGTCTGTATGGTTCTACATGGATGCTAACTGGTGATGTCTAAAGAGCAGCAAGATGTTCATGTTTCCTGAACAAACTAGTTTTATTTTTATGATTGCTTTCTGAAATTGAAATTTTTAAACGAGAAAAAAGGTCAAGATCACTGGGAAAGGGAATTGCTGCCAACTTGTGTTTTAAGACAGCATTTTAAATCAAAAGTCTTCTTAAGAGTTTTTAATATTGTATTCTTTTGTATAACTTCAGTAGTTTTTCAAAATTTAATGCTCACTAGTGTAAGTAAGGTTATCTTAGGGTATATACCTAACTTTGCATATGCAGTATTCGGAAATAATGATTCTCTTGAGATTTTGATTTGATGAACTAGTAAAATACTCCCTTTTAAGTATTCATATAAATGTTATAATCTGTAGTGTGATGAAGCACATTGCTCTCTTCCCAAGATTGAATTGCATTGTTGTGAGAAACAAATATAGATTTAATTTTGATTTTAAGTGTTTCATAATTTGGAACAAATTTTCAGAATTTGTAAATACAGAAGTAACAAGTACAAAATAACAAGGTAAAGTTGTGTAGAGAGTGAGTAGTAGAAGCAAAGCAATCTTCTGGTGTAGATTTTCTGCTTGGTTATGGGAGTCACTCTGATCTCATTTCAAAGCTATGAACTCACCAGTGCAGTACCACAAGGATATGTGGGTAGAGCATGCAACTTATTTATTCAAAAATTGTCAAAAACCCCCAGTAAATTAGTGGCATGATTGCTGTTGGGTTTTGGTTATGCTATGTTTCCTTATACAGCAAAAATGAAGACTTATTGTGGAGAACTGCAGAACCTTACAAGGCAGCAGGTGTAAAGACATGTAGTTAAGTGGTGAGGCAAAACACATTAGTTTTACTGATGTGGGGTATGAGCTGACCAGTGACTAGTGAAATACTGAGCTTGTTCTTGAAAACTTAATGACCAGTGTTTGCTGATGGTTAGGAGAGCATGCTAAAAACTACTGGGAAAGAAATAGAGAACAAAATACTGAGTATTAGCCTGTCTTTTAAACCTATTATGACTGAATTTTTAATTCCATGCAGAGTTCATTTTCCCTTGTCTTAAAAAGGATAAGACCTGGTATGAGCAAAGGTACAGAAGAGCAAAGACTTCAGCAACTTATAGCAGTGATGCCCCTGTTTCACTTCTGTCCTAATTGCATTCCTCTTGTATTCTGCTTTTCTTAATTCTCCTTCCTACAGTTAGGAGCATATAGCTGGGAGATGTGATGCTGTCCAAGTGATTGGCAGAGAGTTTAATGCTTGAGGTGTGAGTCAATTAAAAAAGTAGACATCTTCTTCTATGACATAGCTTAGAAAACAATGACAAGAAGGAAGAAAAAGTTACTTGTTTCATTTGTAATAAATTGTTGATGCTAGATGTATTTATCCTCAGTGTTCTAAGGTTTAACTACTGTTTCAAACAAGGAAATGGTTTGTCAGAGAAAGAATAGTTAATTACTGATTTAAGTAAAATAGAAACACATTCAGAAATCAAAATGTTGCAGTGGGGGAAAGCAATTACTAGAGAAATACACTTTTTTTGTTTATTTAACAAGTGAGGCAAAGGAGAGCCAAATTCTTGTCTTTTTAAACTGTAATATTTTATATATGGTATTTTGGTCATTGTACATACCTGATCACAATTAATCAGTAATTGATCAGTAAAGCTGTTTGAATGATAAATCTGTTTTTGTGCCTTGTGTCCAGTCTTCAACACTCAGTACAATTTCAGATTCCTCTGAGACTGGGTGTTAATACTGGGAAAGAGTGATCTGCCCCTTCAGTGCATGTTGAAAAACAATCTGCTGAAATGATTGTTGCTACAGATTTTAGTATTCTTATATTCATGGCCTGCAACGTGTTCATATACAGCTGCTATGTTCCTGATGTCTGTTTGTACTTTTCAACTTGCTGGTGTATATCCAGAATTTCTTTCTGTATTCTACTGGATTTTGACAACTGATTTAAAGAGAACTTTTCTTCCTTCTATGGCCAGTAGCAACATGTTTTTGGAGTTCAGTAAAGTTTGTAATTTTGTTGCACAAAACCCAGCCTAGACTGAGTTGTAAGTTCTCAAGTAGATACTGGGCTTTTCACAGATCTGTAATTAACTTTTTTATGAAACTAGAAATGTAATGACAATGTTTTTTTGTAGGGTGATAGATGTCACAATTTGTGGTTTTACATTTTTCTTGGTGTTGTGGGTTGACCCAGGCTGGATGCCAGGCACTCATGAAACCCACTCACTCACTCCTCTCTGAAGCTGAGCAGAGGAGAGAAAATTTAATTTTAATTTTTCATGGATTATGGTAAGGACCAGGAGGAATCCCTCATCAAATACCATCAAGGGCAAAACAGGCTCATCTTAGAGATATAAAGTATCTATTACTATCAAAATAGGAGCAGGATAATAAGAAATAAAATCAGCCCTTAAAAACACTTTCCCTCCACCCCTCCCTCCTTCCCAGCTCTACCTCCTACCCCAGCAGTGCAGGGAGACAGGGAACGGGATTTTGGTCAGCTGTGACTTCTCCTGCTGCTCTGGGAGAGGAGTCCTCCTGCTGCACTGGGGGGTCTCTCCCAGGGGACACAGTTCTCTCTGAATTTCTCTGATGTGAGTCCATCTCACAAACAGCAACTCTCTGCAAACTGCTGCAATGTGAGTCCCTCCCACAGGCAAACAGTGCTCCCAAAACTGCTGTGGTGTGGGTTGTTCTTCTGCAGGGTGCAGACCTCCAGGGACAGGCTGCTCCAGCCTGGAAGCAGGGCCCTCTCTCTCCACCGGGTCTCCCACTGGATCACAGCCCCTCCAGGCATCCACCTGCTCTGGCGTGGGCACCTCCCCCAGGGGCTGTGGGTGGATCTCTGCATCCCCCGTGGATCCCCAGGGGCTGCAGGGGCACAGCTGCTCCACCATGGTCCTGACCACAGCCTGCAGAGGAATCTCAGCTCTGGCCCCTGGAGCACCTCCTCCCCCTCCTTCTTCACTGACCTTGGTGTCTCCACTGTTGTTTTCCCTCACAAGTTCTCACCTCCTCCTCTTCTCTGGCTGGATTTAAAAGTACACTTTTGTGTACTTTGTTTTGATTTCTTCTTAAATATGTTATCATGGAGGTATTACTTCCATTTCTAATGGGCCCAGCTTTGACCAGTGGCATGTCTGTCCTTGGAGCCACCAGGGATTGGCTCTGCCAGACAGGTAGAAGCTTTCAGCCGCTTCTCACAGAAGTCACCTCTGTGGGCCCCCTCTGCTGCCAAAATCCATGCCATGCAAACCCAATATACTTGCTAAGCATGAAAACCAGGCCAAATTTCCATTTGACAAAAGTGATTTAAAAATTTTTACAGAATATTCAGATACATTTTTGGGGAGGGGTGTTACGCTGAGGCAGAGTAACATGACAATTTCCAAATAGGATGCTGAAAGTTCCAGGGATTTATGGCTAGAATAGTTCTTAGTTTGCTTCTAGGTGTGCCTGAAGCAGTGCATCCATGAGTGAAAATTGCAGCTATCTGACAGCTGTGAGTGACCTCAGTGAGGTGAGTCAGTGTCAAACCAGGTCTGTACCAGTATCCTCATTACAGCTGGTGCTACTTGGCACCCTGATGGCAGTCTCAGTGGATTTACTGAATGAAAGCACCAGGTTGGTCTCCTTGTTTGATGTGCACTGCCAAGAGTTAGCTGAAAAACTTTGTTTTCTGTTCTGAAGAAACCATTTATTCTGGTTGAATAAAATGTAGTTTCCACTGCTGACAAGGGATCATCATGTGTTTATACATAGAATTTTTAAGTGGAGCAATAGTGAAACATCAAGAGCAAGTATTATTATGTATACATAAAAAAATGATGAAGCATCATCAAAGCATCGTTGTACATCTGTGAAATTACTTGAATGATTGATGTCATATCAATGTGACAATGGAGAGAAATTAGATGAGAGAAAAGGTTCTATTTATTTTGTAGAAGCTGTGTTAATGCTTTACTTTTTATCCTGTGTGGATCCGTCCCAACTGAGTAAAATAAAAAAGAAATACTTTTATAAAGCATTGTAGAATACCAGAGATTAACTGAAACCTGCAGAGCCTGAAATATTTCAGGAGACACTGAACTATTTCTGATTCTACTCTTTCATAAAATAGTTGAGAAGTGCAGATCAAGTCCTGTCTACCAGAATTACTCCACTATGTGTTATAATATAATAAAATATTGTGTAATGACCTGAACAAAGGACTTGAACCCAAGACTCTGCATTATTTTCCAGCTGTGTTATTTCCCAAGAATTCTGCAAGCTTTTAAAGTTGTCACACAAGAAAATCTATTAAGGCCCCACAACCTTAGTTGCTGTAAATAACTTTTTATTCTTTTTAAAATAGGTTAGATTGTCCATATTCCCAGTATTCTTTTAAAATCTTATATATGTTTTTCTTGTAGAATGTCAAGATTGCTAAAGAAGGAGTGAACATGTTGAATATTTTGAGAAGTTAGAGATTGCTTGTCTGTAGCAGTTGGGAATTTATTAAAAAATTATCATGCTATTATACCATACACACCCCCACAAAGCTAATATGACAAGTATTTTCTGGTTTTTTACATCCTCATACCATATTCTCTGAAATTGTCTTCGTTTTCTACATGGTATCTTCAAGTCACTAAATATTAAACCCTGTGAATCTTGTTTCTCCATTTATAAGAGAGGAGCTAAAAGCACTTCACAGTTTTTTTATGTTTCTAAAATATTCTGAATATAAAAAATGCTGTTCAGGTACTAAGTTTAAATATTTTCTCTTAAGCAAGGCAATTTGGTTTAGTTAGATTTTAACCTGCTAAGATTGCCTAAAATGATTACAATGCTCTCTGTGTGAGCCTTTGTAGTCTCAACAGCTTTCAAAGGTATCACCAAGACCTGATGAAAATCCCCATTCAGTCTTGCTGTGTAATGTTTTGATAGGCTCTCTCATCTCAGGCTTCTTAGAACTATAAGCTTGGCTGTTTTTCTTGGTATTTGTGGATGTTCCCTGGTTTACCTTTCCTGCTTTTTCCACTAATCACTGTTTTTGCAATATATTAAGACAGAAAGGGTAATAGATTTTCGCACTAGGTAAGTATGGTCAGAGAACATAAATCCTCTATTGACCAAAGAAAACATTGGAAGATTGAAAAAGGAAGTGAAAAGAATTCTGCATACCTGGATGGAGCAGAAGGCATATGACTATAAAAAATAAATTTTTTTAACATGGTTTATTATTTAACAGTTCATTATTTATTACTGTCTTGGGGTGACTTGAATATTCCCTGTTGCCACTCCTTGCCCAGAAACTGGTTTTATGCTTTTCTGTGCCTTTTAAACTGAACCTGAGAGGAAAGAGAGGAAAAACCCAGTGGACTTTTGCAAAACAGTGGCTCGAGGACAAAGATAAGAGGCTTTTTTTTCCCTGCAGCATTGGGCGGCGGGAGGAGAGAAGCTTCTTGGGTTTTTTTCCACTGGCCAGTTTTTTTGCTGGCAGGGTTTTTTCCCCTCTGGAGAGACAGAGAATTGGATTTTGTTTTCATGGGACTTTGGATTTTCCTTTTCCCTCTGCTGGGTTGTCTTCAGCATTGGGACATATTGGGGTTGTGGCCCTGGATCTTAGAGGTGGTGGGGCCCATCCCATTCCAGCTCTGAGGAGGAGGGAGACAAAGGGAGGACTCTTAACATTTTCCCAGGTTTTCCTCTCTTGAGTGAGAGGTTTTATTATTTAGCATTATTGTCCTTTTTCTGTGTGTTTGTTAAATAAAAGTTTATCTCCTTCACTTTCCTTCAAGGAGAATCACTTTTTTCCTGAGGAATGGATGCTTTGTAATCTTGCCTTTTCTGAGTATATATGTATTTCTAAATTTAGCCAAAGTGTTACAGTTACTTATTTTAGACTTTTCTGGAAAGTGGATTTGCAGATCATGTAAGTGAAAACTTGAAGTCAAAAGGAAGTTGAGTGTAAATGAAGAATATTTTGAGAAATCCTGGGTGTAATAGGCCGTTTTTATTTGAGTATAGGCATAAAGAATGGTAGACTAGGGAAGAGTTTCATTATCTTTTAATAAATGTTCTGAATTCTTGGTAAAATATTTTATTTTAAATAAATATGTCATGCTTATAGTCTAATTGATTAGTCCTTGTCATCATTATCATCATTGCTACTATCCTTTCAAAAAAGAGTTGATATTTGTATTTTCTTTCTCAAAGTAATCAATCTTTCATTACTGTGTACTTGATTTTATCAATTGAAGTGTATGAGATAGCCATGATACTTAAAATTTCGTCTTTTGTTCCATGGAGAAACAAGAATTCAGAGAACTGGCCTGAACATGATAATATAGTCATTATAACCTCATAAAAACATCTGGTTTTGGTGAGGATTTATATTCAACAAGACACCTATATCCACTAGTGATACACACAAGGTGGTGCATAATAAACATGCTATATACAGAAGCTATCATTTTACACAGTTGAAAGACTGACATCAAATGTCAACCTAATAATTTTTAATCTTTTTATTTTATTTGCAAACTTCAGAATGTTTTCCAGCTGAAGCATCTCTCTACCAAAGAGTAAATTTCTACTTACTTAAAATTTACTTCTTTTTTTAATTAACCTTTTCTAATCACGAAATTTTGGCAGATCAAAAATCAAAAGCTTTCCCAAACATCTTAGCTATCCACATATTTATGACTCGTTTAAAGAAATGTAATAAAATTTCTAGCAATAAATTGAATTATTCAGAATAATTTTTCAAATCGGTTGGTGGAGCACTACTTCGGAGCTGCTGACATGGGTTGCTGTCTACTGAGGAACTGGACAATGGCAATTTATAATTTCATCCATGTCTCATTTATTTTTGTCTCTCACATATGGAATTTTAAGGTTCATTCATTTGCATGAGTCATGAAGTTAGAAACACTTCCCAGTTAGGAAAAAGTGGTACATATTTTTGAGAAAATTCCTCTCATTATATTGAGGAGGAAATACAATCTCGAAACTATATAACTATATGGCTTAAATTGGTTTAAGTATCTTACGTGGATCATTGTGCTTTTCAGGAACTGTCAGTTCTTATTATGCTGAATAGTTGTATTCAGTTATGGACTGGACTGAAATCAATTCAAAATTGTGTGTGCAATAATAATATCCCTCATGGAAATTGCTCATTCACATTGTTTCCCAGGTTTTGTGCTATGTTTAATAGGTAGATTTGTTTGGCTCTAATGAGGAGAGCATTTTGTAGCTGAATGTTCTTCCATGTGGTTGGATTCATAAATGTCTTCTTTTAATGGAGCTTTTTCTCTCCACATGGAGGCAGTGGCTTCCTGGTATGGGCAGAAATATGTTCTGTTTTGCAGGTACTGCTTAAAAATGTTGATTAATCTTTTATGTCTGTGAAATTCGTTGAGATTTTGAGAGACAGATAAAATAAATCATGTAATTGTAAGTCACCTTAATATATAGGCAAAACCCAAGTCTGGGATTAGATACCCAAGAAAGCATTGGAAACCTCAGAGACCATAGAATCATAGGGTAGCCTGAGTTGGAACAGACCCATCAGGATCATTGAGTCCAACTCCTGGCCCTAGGTAGGATACCCCAAGAATTCCATGCTGTGCCAGAGAGCATTGCCCAAACACTTTTTGAGATCTATCAGGCTTGGCACTGGGACCACTTCCCTGGGGAGCCTGTTGCAGTGCTCAGCCACCCTCAGTGGAGTTGGATACTGGAACCTGTGGAGATGTGTTGTCTTCTCCTTTGCTATTCCTCTTTTCCTTGCCAGTATGGGAATACTAAGAAACAACCACTTTAAATATAAGAAAGAGCAGTAAGTACAAAAGTGCATGTAAAACTACTCTCTCCAGTGATCAAATTACACTCCTAAATCCAAATAACACTAAGTGTTTTACCTGCTTATGATTCAGTGCACCTCATTCTCCCAGTTATTTTTAAAATGACAAATACCACTAAAAAGGTGTTTGGTCCCATGGCAGGAACTTGGACTTCTTTTCCTGGTGGGTAAATATTAACCACAAGGTTGTGAGCTCTTGTTCCATTTTTTCTGCTTCTCTAGGTCCAAGATCAATTCTTTCTTTTCTGCACCTTGGTCTCACTTGACTAAGGGCCATGCTAAGCAGGGCAGGTACCTTTGTAGTCAGGACATTCCTGCTGAGTCCTTTTGAGTTCCTGCATACTGAAAAAAAATTTTAGTCAGGTTTCAATTTCTTTAAGATCAAGCAGGAAGGGAGTAAAGAGTTAAAGAAGTAGCTACTGAAGAGTGGTTTGGACCAGTTTTTAATGTTGACATATGAAAATATATAAACTATTACTTTGGGAATAGCCCTATTGTTTCTGAGACAAGTTGAGTGCTATTATCTAATTCCTGCTATGCAAGGGGAGAGATGGCATTGTTATAATTAAACTTGAGCCTATTTATTTGCTTCTTTCTTACAGGAAACAGATTCAACCTCTTCTAGGACAGTTTAGCCAGTCAGAGGCTTTGCTAATCTCATCTGGGGTTGAGCCAGGGACTCTGGATGGCGTTCTCCTGGATGCTGGCTGTTCTTCTATGCAGTTTGATACACCTGAAAGAGGTTTTTCCCTGAAGAAGGATGGACCTTTGGACATGAGGATGGATAGTGACAGGTACATTATAATAGAATATTTCTTTTTGAACATCAAAAACTATCTGCTCAGCAACCCCTGTGCATTTCCTTTCCTCTTAAAATGAAGAATTCTTATCATCAAACTACATCTAATTTTGCATGAGTATCCTGTCTTTCTTTTGCCAAAAAGCTTTTTTCTGTCTCAGTGCTCAGCCCTGGTTATGGTCTTTGCTTTCTTTGAAGTAAGAGGAAAGTTCCAGGGATGAGTAGTTAAGCCAGTAACGTTTTATTAACTGTACCTTTGAATTGTAACATTTTTGGAGTGTGTGGTATACAGTCACAGGAACATCTCCCTTTCACAGGCCTATTATTTCCACAGTTTTTAAGCCTTCACTTGATCTGCAGGCTCACAACTTCTTACTGCAGTCCCTTTCCTTTTCTGCCACACTTACTATTTGCAGAAACTTCACTTGAGCAGGTTAAATTGCTCCCCTAGGAAAGGAGCAGCGTCCCTCTTTTGTGCAGTGGCCATCTGATCCAGTTTCTTCTCTGTAAAAGGAACATAATAAAAATAAATAAATAAAATCCTATCAATTGTATCTGCCAGTTTAAATCAGATAGCTACATTGCTTTTAACATGCTAATATAAAGTTGTCCTCCACATCTGTGTATTTGTTGTAAATTTTGCTTAGCAAAATTATAAGCTTCTGTTCTCTTTGTGTAGGAGGCACATCTGGATTAATTAATTATCAAATTAATGATTACTGAGTAAATATCCTGTATTTAAGTTTGGATTGGTGTGTAGTACTTTCAAGAGCATGAAAATCAGTCGTGGAATAATGATTTCCAGTTATGCAGTGTTTTTCATCTTCAGACAACCTGATGTATTTCTGCAGCATTTTGCTTTTTGCATGAGCAACCAAAGATCTGTCTTGTGTGGATGATGGCTGAAATTGCATGATGCATTACATGACAGAGAATGACAGTTTTTCCTTCATGTTTTGATGAACCTGGAATCTTAAGAAATGCCATTTATTCTTTCATTGGTCACAGAGAGCCCATGGGAAGCCTCAATTTCTAAGGAATTAGCTTGACATATTAATGTTAAGTCTTAACACAGCAAATTTCATGATACTTGCTTTTTCTTGTTTTGTGAAAATGCTCCCATGATTCTCCTGGGATTCAGTCCTCAGATTTCAAGAATCTGAACTCCAGGCTTAAATATAAGTCTGATGCATCATGAGAAAACAAACACAGAACAAGAGCATAAGAACAAAGGATACCTGAGGCATAACAAAAGCTTTACACTATGGTTGTTGCTATGATACTACTTGCCTCTAAGTTTTGTTATCTTTTGTAAGATACTGCAGGGGAGTAAAAAATGCCTGAAAGAGAAGAAGAGAATTTAGAAGAGAAATTATTAAGTAGTTTATATGTTTTCTCTGATTAGTAAACCCAGAGATAATGTTCATAAAATTCCTTGAACTATTTCAGTAGCAAAGTGACAGATTTAGATATATAGATTGAAGGCTTACACTGTTTAAATGGTAATAATTCCTGTAATTTGTATTACTAGGTAATTTCTATTATCTCAGAAGAGTATTTATATATAAATTCTTATGCCTTTTAGTGAAAAGTAATGTTTAATTGTCTTTATTAGCAATTGTTTTCATAGCAGGAGATGTGAAAGAAAAGATCTTTGAAATCAGTTCTGACTAGAAAACAACATATGATGCAAGGTGGCTAAAATGAACCCAATAAGAGGCAAGTTTATATTCTAAAGCTGGCTAAATAGAAAGGTCACACATCATTTCCATCCTAGCATGATACTGGAATATATTTATTCTTGTCACCTTATTAAGCATAGCTTATGATAATACTTGGAAGTTAAAAAACTGTTCTAATTGAAGTTAAGGAACAAACTCCATTTAGACCAGTAAGAAAAAAGCTATAAAAGGTGCAAGCTGTTTTCACAGAGTTGCCATCTCCTATTTGAAAACCTCAAAGGCACTTGTATGCAGTGTGTGTGTTTGACTTTATGTCTCAACGCTATGAAGCTTCACCTCCTGTCAATGAAAGCTGACGTCAGTGAACTAATTGGCTCTTCTCGTGCGTAGGTACCCTGACATGCCCACTGCTGCTGATGTTGTGAACGCTTTAGATCAACAGGCGCTTGCGTCCATCCTGAGAACGTACGGGGAGGAGAGGCATGCTAAGAAAATCGCTTCAGCCATCGTTCAGGCACGCAGCATATACCCCATCACCAGAACTCAGCAGCTTGCAAGCATTGTTGCAGGTACCCTCATTAATTCTTCACAGTGGCTGCTGAGGAGAAAAAAAATATTAATCCCCAAGGTCCCAGAGGGATCTATTTGTACTTGAAATCATGCAGGATCTAATCCTGCCTTTTCTGCTCTGATGTCAGCTCTCCTTTTTTTTTTTTAAGCTCACATTTTTTATATTGTAGTTTGACAATTAGTTTAATAATAGATTTAACATGAAGTGATTTATCATTTTGTCAACCAAGTTGAACCACAGAATGGCAGTAGCCTTGGGTATTCTTTTATCCTGGCTATTGATAAACTTTCAAATATCAGATATGTCATATCTGTCTTTGTTTTAAATTTCTGTATTTTAATATTTTGAGAGGAGGTACCATGATAGTTTTCAATTATGAGTGAAATCAGGTAATTTCTGTCTTTTTAAAGAATTGGGAAGCACAAAGAAATACATGACTTGCTTTGCCTTGTGCATGCCAACTAGATCAGCCTGAAGGGACTATTGAAACACTTCATCTTCCTTGCTCCTCACTGTAAACAACTTGAACAAAAAGCAGTTAGGCAGGAACAGTGCTTACATCAAGAACCTTTACGTTTGTGTTCTCAAGTAAAAATTTTCAAGGAAAAATATATGGCACGAATCCACGAATCCTGTTCATTAACATTCTAGTATGTAGTTTTATTTTTTTGAACCAAATGATGAAAATCAGGACATCTTGTCATGAATAACTCTAAACTGCTGACTTTGAATACAGACCTTTACAATTCTAATTCAGATTTAACATTTGCTAAAGGACAGTGTAAAATATTTTATCAGTACCCTGGAGAGTATTAAAAAATGTATGGTATTCTTAAAAATTTGTATTACTTAAACTGAATATCTAAGGCACTTAAATTTAATGGTGGAGAAATTAAAAGGTTTGCAATTACAGAAGTCAGGATACTTCAGCAAAATGTCCAATAAAGCAGGGCCCAAAGTTTAACTGATATGGTAAAAGGACCTGAAGACACTGCTTGCTGTTGTAAGCCCCTGCTGTAAATATAGTGAATACAAACAATCTTAAAAAAAATCAAAGTGTTACAGCACTATGTGTCTTTTATAAACCTTACATTTTTAACATCATCCTTAGCAATATCCTGAAATAATAATTTTGGGCGTTGTCGGATATGTCTCATGCTTCTTGAAAAACTGTTGATTAGGACAGTGTACTACTACTGAGTTTGAAGCAACCATATCACTGTGGTAAAGATAGAACATGTTATGTGCTGTAGACAAGCAACTCGGTAATTCTGAAATAATTTTGTACCATATCTTAAACAAAGCAAATAAAAACACTAGTGTCTAAAGGACAGCGATTGAAAGTCCCTTAATTTTTAGTGTGCTGCATGTGAATCATCAGTTAATGGTCACTTTCTTTAACAAAGAGAAGGATTTTTTGTTCGCACTTTAAATTTTCTGCTATATTTGAAGAGCGTCTTGATACCATGAGTCAGGTATGCATCAGGTAGTGTACATGCCAAAAACAATGAGTCCAGCACACATCTGCCAAGACAATAAATATGTATGTTTTGTGTGCTTTTTTTGGAATGCAGAAGTAGTTATAACAATTTTAGAGCTGTTACACTGATTCCTGTTTGCATAAAACTTCTTCCAATTTTAATTGGATTTATCCTGTAAGGAAGCACTGTGGTGGATCCTATCAGTTTTTGAACTAATTAAGAAAACCTTAAGAAAATTTTTGGTAATTGTGATATATTTTGATTCATTTATCGTCTATCATTAATATATATTCTTACATGTAATTAATTATATTGGTGAAGTTACTGGGATAAGCCAGAGGTAAAGAGCCAGAGACTGCAGCTACAGGAACCTCTTGATGGCACAGCCCAAAAAAACACTGATTACTTCAGGAATTTACCAGAGTAAAATTTATGACCTATTATTTAAATGTTATGTCCTTTAAAAAATAAAATATTAATTCAAATAATAAAATCTTGCATTTTAGATCTTGCAGATTCTTTGCAAGCCTGATTATCTTCCAGAGCAGGGTCATTATTTTTACCTAGTAAAGGAACCAGAACACCAGCAAAAAAAAATCTAGCCAATGAAGCTGGATATGTATGTCTTTTTCTCTGTTGGTGTCAATATCTGAGAATTTGCATAGTGCCCATATTTCTTTCTCATGTTATTGATTACTATGGCTTCAGATTTTCAAGTTTTATCTTAACTGATAAAACTGATAATCAGAATCACAGTGAATCTAGATTTGGACTATTCTGAACTTGGAAAATTTAATTTCTTTCTATAGAATGCTAGACTTCTGGTCTTTCCTACCATGCCCCAGAAGGTTAGAACATGTATTGCAGTTGCTAATTGATTGGTAAATAGAAGTGAAGGATGTAGTTTAAAAAAACCCCAAGCAAATGAAACAGCACTAAAAAAAAATTCTTTCTTTTTCTGTTTATAAATATTATCCAGAAGGCTTCTGATGTGTTCAAATAAGATCTCTGTGAGCTGTGGAATCTGCAGAAGGAGGAGTTTTTGGTTCAGTCTTGTGAACAGCATCTCTTCCTGCAGAACAGTCAAATTCTTCTAACTGTAATTTTCACAGAGCTATTTGCAAAATTGAATGCTCTGTAAATACTAAAAATCAGTAGTTCTCAGCTGAAGGGTTGTGAGTAGATGTGTGGAAGTCGATTAAGAAGCACTTCCTGATGTCTTTTGTTGTACCTCCTTGAATCGTTTGGAAACAATAGGTCTAACTGCATGTGCAGGAAAACCTGTTAAAAATGGTGACATTTTTAGAAAGTAATTTTCATATGCTTTTCTTGTACAACTGATGATCTATTTTGATTTCTTTTCAGTGGGCAATATACCTTGTTATCTATTAATTTTTGTCCAAAACTTATTTTTTATGATTCTTATTTAGATGCATAATCTTTTCACAGACAATTTTGAGATCATGTAATTATTTGGCCTTAACTTGAAAGGTGTTGATGATGACATGTTAAAGAAATTTGGAAAGTTTAAAAATAACTTTAATCAATAAAGTCACTTTCATTCAGACTGGTTCACTTTTATAAACTTTGATTATCTGTTTGGAATGTGTAGTATTGCCTGAATTTCAGATGGGGGAGAGTTAACACTGTACTGAGGGAGCCTAGACAAAAGGACATTGGTTGCGTCACAGAAACTTATTAAATGCAGTGCTAATTCAAGAGACGAATTCCTGCAAACAGGTGGACGATCTGAATTAATTTTTAAACTCTCCCACTCTCTTACACTCTGGGGACTTTAATAGTTCATATTGACAGGCACAGAACATTGCTAATTTCATTCACAAGCTTTTAAAATTTCAATACATTTCAACCTGTGAACCTATTAGATTTTTTAAAGTGTAAGTATCATCAGGGCATCCTAAAACGAAAATTGATAATTTCTCTCACTGGGATTTCAAACTAGTCATCTAGCCAGAAGCGTGGTGTTTTTATGAATGAAATTCATTTTACAAGCTTCCCATACAGTTTTTTTTCTAATGATTTTGTACATTGAACAGCCAGTTACCAGGAAAGATTTTCTTTAAGTGTCTTGGTAACTGGAGGGGCCTGGGTGAGAGATAATGTGCCTGAGCAGAAAGCACAAATAGATTTTTATTTAACTAAACCAGAGGAGTTAGACTGAAAGGAGAATTTCTCATCATACACAACTGGCAGTCAATGGCTGTTCTAAGGGTTCCATTTTCAAAGAATCTATTTATAGGTATGTAAAGAAATAAGGAAACATACTGTGCCAGTTAGTACATGCTTGGTGTTGGTTTCTTGGGACACCTTATCTTCTGTGATTTTTACTTCTCCTTTTAATTTAGGTCTCTCATCAAAATGGGCTTTGTGACTTCTACAATAAGAGTATATATTTTTTTATGATACATAGTAAATATAGAAGGTTATGTTCTCAAGGACAGAAATGATATTAACTAGCTAGTGTAACTTTTTCTAGAGTTTGTAAATGATGGAGAAGCCTAGCTCCTGCAGGCTACATCTATTTGCTCAGTTTTGTGAGACAGCTTCAAGCCACAAATTCCCATGCAGTCATTTGTTGGGAGAAGTTGATCCTGTTGCCACTTTCTGCCTTGAACGATTCAGACCATAAGAATTGAAAACAGCCACAGCTACAGTGGGTCTCTTCAGTGAATTTAGGAGCTGTTGGTTTGGAGATGAGAAGAGATAGAGGTAGGGAAGGTAGTTAGGAAAATCAGTTATGCAGAAACATATCTTAGGGACATAGCATACATGATAACATCTTTGTTAATATTGATTGCATTTTAAAATCCTATTATTTTCCTCTGCCTTTGCCTAACACTGATGTTGCTTGTGTGTTTGTGATATGCTTTGAGAGCACTTGAGTTTTTTGACATAAGTAAAATCTTACCTTTAAAACTCTCAAGAAGTCCACTATTAAATTATTCTGTGCAAGCATATTATGGGTAATGATATCTCTATTAATTTTTTTCAATCACCTGTGCAAATGTGAGTTTAGACAGCTAGTTTCAGAGGAACAGTATTCCCTCTTTTACTTCACTATGTAGAATATAAATTATTTGATTATGAGCTGCATTTACTTCAAACTCTGCTTAATTGTGTTGCAGCTTAGCACTGACATGAAATTAGGGCATTCTAATACATACATACCAGTTGCATTGCCTCTTGTTTGGAAAAATAATTGTCCAGTTATGAGCTAGCATTATTAATTTAATGTATCTTTACCAGACTCCTGTGCTCATGTAATAATTTGTAAATTTACTTGGATTTCACAGATCTTATAGGATTCTTCCACTTCAGTCCCTCTGATCCATCAAATCAGGCTTCTCTAGATTTTTGCTCTGTACTTATGCAATGAAAGTTCAAGCCTAAAATACATTAAATATTGATATAATTAAGTTTCTATGAAAATTTTGGTCTCTACAGAAACTTGTTTAAGTCATAATAATTGTGGGGAAAGGAAGAGGGAGTTTTCTGCGTCTGATAAAAAATATTTAATCTAGTGATTTTGGATCTGACACACCTTGACACATTCAGCTCTATAGACACTAGTATCAGCTGTATTTTCTAAATTTCTCAAGGTATTTTTGTGAACATTTGAAGAAACACAGGTTCTTCACAGGTGTAGTGTTCAACAATTGCTATTCCCAAACAAGGAAACCTCTTCAATTCACTGAAAGATAGTTATTACCAGGTAGACATTGTCTTCAATTCTATCTGCCTGCAAAGAAATGCAGTTATCTAAAAGGCAACAGGTAAAATTGTGTCCATCGTACATTAATTTTTTTTTCTTAAAAGCATAACACAATCACAAATACTGAACTGAAATTGATTACACTGAGCTGTTAGGTGAGACTTATCTATCCTATCTTTTGTTTCTTTATCTTGGTTTCAGCCATTATTTTGTGGTTTAAATTTGGGATGCTTTTGGAGAAGGAATTTCTCTAAAAGATTCTAGGGAAAAAACCCCAACACTTAACAACAAACCATGTTAGTTTAATAGGGTTTACATTCAGAGATGTGACTTAAAAACATAAAATAAAGATATGTTACCAAGAAGGAAGCTCACTACTCAGGGTTCAGTTTTGACTATGCTTTCCTTTAAAGTCATCTTGCATGAGTGAAAGTCAAGATGTAGAAATACTGAGTTATTAACATGCACCTTTTAAAATGTATGACAGGTGCTTTTCCAGCATCAGCACTCTATGCACGAAAAGACTTGCTTCAGAGACCTGCACATGTTGCTACTAAAACTTTTCAAGGCCTGCGAATATTTGTAAATGATGAGCTCCATGAACTCTACATAGGACTGAAGACAGCTGAGAAGTTTCTAAAACCTGGAGGTCGCCTTGTAGCCCTCTCCTTTCATTCACTAGAAGATCGCATTATCAAACGTTTTCTTCATGGAATTGACATGACAGAAAAGTACAATCTTGGCTCAAAGCAGAAGATAAGACAGGCTCTGAAAAATTCCTCCAAAGGAGAAGATACACAAGAATCTCCCTGTGGAAAATCCAACTCAAAGTGGATTTTTATACAGAAAAAAGTTCTCACACCCCAGGCCAAGGATATTCAAACAAATCCAAGAGGAAGGTCGGCCAAGCTAAGAGCTGCTATTAAACTCTAAACCAAAATATATAATTACATGATTGTGTAACTTCCTTAAATTTTATTTTCTAGAAGGCTAACTGGAGAAATTGTATCAAATTGAAAGCTGTTAGGAAATATTTCTTTCTTACCTTTGTGCTTCTTTTCAATTAGGAAGTAATATGAAGCATGAAACTACAAAATAAATGTATATAAGTGGGTGTCACTAATAATACAAAAAAGACATTTTTTTAAAAGAGCATCAAACTCCAAGTTTATAAAAATTGCGGGTTTGATGTATTTCTAGTATTCCCATTAGATTAATTTCAAAATCTTGACATTAACAGTCTAAAGTCAGTAGCTAATTGAGACAGACATACTTTTATGAGGATGGATTTCATAAACCTAATTCAGATGTCTGGTTTTAGTCTACAGTAAGTTTAAACTAACCTAAGAATTCTTGATGTGTATCTCTCTGTATCCCAGCTAACTTGTTGCATGAATGCCCATGGGGCAAGAGCTAATTCTTAAATAAAGTGACATCAGTATGTCATATTCTATCCAGGAATTTGTAAATGGACTCTTACCTTTTTTTAAGTAAGTATTTACTTCTGAGTGCTCACCTGGTTGTTTAATGATTGATAATTTTAAATAACTAATTTATCTTGGGGGGAAAAAACGGGTTCTTCAAAAACCACTGTTGGCACTTGGACACTGCAGTAAAGCAGTCAGAATTGTACTTGATCATCTGAATTTCTTCCTGCAAACACAACTTCTGCATAGATACACTACAGCTTTTAGGTGTTGATGGAATTAACCCATCAAAAAAGCAGTATTGTGGGTCTTACAAAATATTCTCCTTTGCTGGTGATCGTTTATTAAGAGGTAAGTGTTAAATTATTTTAGGAAAGGCCCACTCTTAACACCAGCTTTCTGTTTGGGTGCTATACTAGGTAGTAGAACATTTAACATAATTTCTTTTTCAGTTAATATGAATTAAATTTAGTTTTGGTTTTATATTTTATCTTAAAAGACCACTGGTTTTCTGGTTTTGTATGCTAAAAATGAATGGAAAATAGTATAAGTTTCAACTTCTTTGACCTCTGACTCATCTCTTCAGGAAAGAGTCTTAATTTAAATAATCAAATTGGTACCAGGATTTCATTTGTGATGTATGAAACTTGATTGGTAGAATAAAAAAAAAATGCAATTTCTGACTCAGCTAAATGACTGCTCCACTGGCTTCTGAACAACTGACTGGATCATTCTGAACTTGATTTTCATCAAGCATTCTCTTTGTGTTGATGTAAATGATTAGTTCACTGTAGTATTTTGGGTCAAATTGACACAAGTTGATATTTAGTTTCCCTGTCTGTAGTATACAGTATAGTGAAATAGCTGGATATTGTTTAATTCCTTGGTACAGGTAAGTCATATAATGTGTTCTTAGGTATAGATGATAACATCTATCACTAATCTGAAGTAACAGTTATATGATGCATTCTTTTCAGAAATTTCAATATTTTTCCACTAGCTTCATTATACATGCTACTCAAATAAAACCTTCCACTTCAAATAATACTAACTCTTGTCATCTTAGAGACAGCAGACTGTACCCTAAATAGACATTTTTTGGTGCAAACATTAAATATAAATACCTGATGTTATTTTTAGCTAAGATTTCCTATTGAAATATATTTCAATTGTAGATTTGAAAAACTGTGCCTCCAACATAGGCTCAGAAGAGTCGTAGTGCCATGCTGTGCATTGTTCAGCACATGCTTCAGAGAAAGGCCATCCAGTATTGCAGAAGTTGAGTATTAGCACCTCAGAAATTATATGAAAGTATTAAAATTCCTTGTGCTTAAAACAATGTTTAAAATCCACACTTTTCATACCTAAATTCAAAGGAAAATTGAACTGCTGTATGCCAGGTTGTGTAAATACCCTACCTCATTTAGGGAAAGTGAGAGGAGTTGCCATGACAGTGTATGATTTGTTGTGTTTTCCCCTTTAGAGGGTCTGTTTCTCTCCTCTCAGCATCTCCTCACTTTCAACTTTAAACCTGACATATGGACAGTCCTAGAATTTTAACCTCTGCTTGCCTGAAAAAAACTTTTTGGTTTCCCAGAAAAACTTCTACTTATATTTGGTTAAAATATTCTTGTGTCTTTAAACATTTAATTTAATTTAATTTCATAAAAAATAGGGACTTTTTACACAGGTATGCAGTGATAGGACAAAAGGAAGTGGTTTTAAAGAGGAGAGATTTAAGTTAGCTGATAGAAAGGAATCCTTTACTCAGAAGCTGGTGAGGCTCTAGAACAGGTTTCCCAGAGGAGCTGTGGCTTTGCCATCCCTGGAGGTGTTCAAGGCCAGGTAGGATAGGGCTTGGAGCAACCTGGTCTAATGGAAGGTGTTCCTGCCCCTGGCAGGGGGGTTGGGAATAGATGATCTTTAAGGTCCATTGAGATTAAATGATGTGAAGAGTACATGTCTACAGAGCACTGATGCTTAAATTTTTCTGATGTGGTATATGTGACACGTTACTACAACTAAAGTGTTTTTTTTCTGCCACAATCGAAAATTACATTTAAGAAGGAGATGGTAGCCAGTGGAAAATGTCTCACTGAAAACCAAGATGTGCTATCAAGGTGCAATTTGTGTTATCATTTCTAAAAACTTCCATTCAACCTAAGCAATGTACATTTTAATACAGCCAAATGCAAGATTATCTATCAAGAAAGGAAAAAGATTTTAGACTGTGTTTACTGGGACTATGACAAGAATGTGATCCTGTACACAATGGGAAGAATAGAAACATTCAATATATGGAATAATTGTAGAGAACATCAAGTGGTAGTTATGGAGAGACAGTGGTGCTGCCATACAATATGTGCATGCAGAGCATGTTGCTAAAGTGTATCTTTTCATGTTAGTACTTTGGAAGAGTAGAAAATTTTTTAAAAGGATAAAACCCAACCATAAGACTATTTGTAGGCATTGTAAACATACTTTCTATTGAATTTACTAGACAATAGGATTTAATTAGTTGATCAAAGTGAATGTAGAAGTTGGTATGCTGTCAGAAGTACCTGCCTGGTAAAGAAATTTGAATAGAATAATTATTTGAAAAGTAGACACACTTGTCCTTTGACAAAGCTATTTATAATAAAAAAAGTACTTCTTGAAAATATAATTTAACAATAATTTAATAATACTGTCAACTATTACTTCCCTATTGCTTCCTAAAGAAAAATAATCAGTTTCATTGTTTTGTAATTCAAGTGATATAAGGAATTAATATCTCTTCAGTTTTGCTTCTTTTGGTTTTTTTTATCTTTCACAGTTGAGTATTTTATCAGTAGTCTTTTATAGTCACATCTTCCAAGATTACCACTTGACTTGAAAAAAATCCCAGTCTGAAACATGGGTTTTTGTAAAGATGCATGGAGGTGTTTGATAGATGGAAGTTGGAAGGAAAGGATTCCTAATGGAGTACGAATGGGAAAATGCTGACTTCAATGAACACTGTTACCAAGTGCCTCTTCCAGCAGCAAGTGTTGTATTCAGATGTTTTGCATTCTGCTTTCTAGAGTAGCATTTCTATGATTATTAATGATTCATATAAATGCTCTAAGATTACTTTTTGTACTGGAGCAGACATGGTATTAATTGGAGAGTTTATGCTCCTAAACAGTGTAACAGCACAGTGAGAAGAGCTATGCCCTCAGGAAAGGTGATGTGCAGGGGTGGGACGATTGCAATAAGAAGTGTTAGATGCAGATTGTTGGTGATTTGATTAATTTCAATTTTAAAATAAATTAGTTGTATTAAATAATCAGTCATGACTCACTGTTTTGAGTATCACTGTGCAAAAGTACTGGTGAAAAATGAGACAAATTTGAATAAACAGAGAAGTAATGAACTCCTAAGTCAGTTTTTTGCTGCCCATCTTACTTAACATCCTTACTTCTAGCAAGAGTAAGGAAGGGGCTCATTTTCTTGTGCCTCAAAACGTCTCAAGAAACAGCCTTTCAGTAGTTTTAATACCATTTACACCAGGTTTTTGAAGAGCATTCAGTGGAGTATGGGAATCAGTCCTTATATCCATACATTTATTTTTTCATAAAGCACTTGCTTAAAACTTATCTGTCAGTTAGAATAATAGGGAATTAAATTTATGAGTCTTTCAGAAATATAATCAAATGCAGAGGCCTTTTTACACTGGAGTTATACTGCAATTAAAGCAGGATTTTGTGGATTAATTGAGACTTCATTGCTACAAGTGAATCTTGCAAATAGTTTAAACAAATGTAGAACAACTTCTTCCCTTCCCCTTCGCTCAGCCTCTGTAGAAGATAGAATAGAAAAATATGTTTAATTTAAAAGAAATATGCAGTAAAGTTGAAAAATTAAAAAAACCCCTATTTATGAGATTGATATCCAATTTTAATAAAATTTCATATATGCAGTATTCTACTACTTTTCTGTTCATTGCTTTATTTTGCCTGCTTGGGGATAGGCAATAGCAGTGAGAGAGCTCAGTGTCTGTACATGAATGCAGAGCGTGGTTTCTTGTGTGTAATGAAACGTAGCAGTGGGAAGGTATATGTGCTTCTAAATATGATCTGTGTGTTTTTCCCTGTCTCCTTTGGAGTTAGAATTGTGTTTACCTTTCTAGATCCTCTTTAAGCTTATTTCGGGTGAAGGAGAGGGAAAGGCTTTTCTTTTTTTGCTAAACTGTGACACCTGTCCTTAGAAGTTTATTAAAATTAATGTTGTTTAATACCTTTCTACTTGACATACTTCACTGATGATATGCCATGTTTTTCAGTATTACTATTACATCACTAAATCAGGCTAAGGAGCAAATATTTGTTCATGGGAAATCAGAGCTAATAAAACAGAGCAAGTCTAAATTTGTCTAAATTTCTTACTGTACTGACACAGCTATATTTATAAAAACAAAAATTTTTTCATTGTACCTTAAACTTTAGGCAAATCGTATTCTTCCTGTTGCTTTTACAAGCCTAATTTGATTGGTTGTAATGGTGAAAAACAAGCTGGAGGGTTTTTTAAATTAATTTTTATGGTTGCAAGTTTAAACTTGACAGCAAGTTTAGAGGCGTCTTTTTAAAGAAGAAAACTGGAGATACAGCTCCCTCTGTCTGTCCTGGGAGTGCCTCTGCTCTGGAGTCTTTTGACAGCACCTGCAGATGATCATAGGAAGAGCATGTTTATTGTCAACATGAAGATGCAAGATAAAGAGGGATAACTTGTTTCACAGGTCAGTAGTTGTTTTAAGTTATGCTAACTGGAATTTTAAAAGAAGAAAGGTCATATTTTTATCTGAAAATACTTCAGTGAAGATTCCTAATTCAAAAGACAGAAAAACAAACTTGTGCAGTTTCTCAAAATTTATAATTAGATTATTGTTTGAATAAAATATAAATGTATAAAAATTCTATCTATTCTTTAGTGCCTGTACAATTTTTGCAGACATAACAATGACATATATACTTCATGTTTTTGACCATTCATTTTAAAAAATATGCCTAAACAGTGAAACATTAGGGAATATGACAGAAACTGGGATGGAAATAAATCACACTGTATAAATCACATCTTAAAATTCATACGTGCTGGAATACCTAAATAAAAACTTAGTTTTTATGTACTCCATTGTCATCTCTTTAGTTCTAGTCTGTGGAGGTGATTCTGGCAAAGAAAATACAGTCTGTCTGTGTACTGAAGGTACAGTAGAGCTCAGAATACATTTCTGCTAGACTTAGGATGTTATTAGAACTTCACATTAGCTGTAATTATACTAATAATATTAACATAGCAACATAGCATTAACAAGGTTATGCCGCAAGTTAGTGACTGTAAAAAAAATGTTGAAGCCTCATGATAACTTGTACACTAAAATGTGTGGAATCTTAGTAACCACTTAGTCATCAACAATTCAGGATAGAAAAGCTTCTTTGTTAATTCAAACTGTATTTTAAGCTCATCCCTCCACATCTTTCTTTTAAGTTGTATATATAATTTTTTTTTAATCAAGTAGTTTCACATGGAAGAACATCTCTTGTAGACTTTGCTAAGAACTGAAATGAGTAGTATTGACAGTCTTGGCCTGAAAATTGTGATATCATAAAAACTGTTTTGTAATATAGTGCAAAAGTTATATTCTCAAGAGTAATGACACATGCAAGCCAGTTAATACATGCACAGCCTGTGAGCCCAATCCTGCAGCCTTTACTTGTGGGTCCAGCTTTGTTATGGAATCATAGAACTGTTAAGGTTGGAAAAGATCTTTCAGGTCATCGAGTTCAACCATTAACCCAGCACTGCCAAGTCCATCACTGAACTGTCTCCCAGTGCCACATGTCTTCAAATACCTCCAGGGACGGTGACTCAGCTGCTTCTTTGGGCAGCCTGTTCCCGTGCTTGACAATGTATATGCCTTATTTCTAAGATATCCCTTTTTTCATAGTTGTGATAGAAATAAAAATTGAAATCTTGGTAGGCAGTGAGATCTGGCAGAGCAGAGGTTAAGGTCAGTCGACTGACTGTAGGCCTCTTTGGAAGCAGAAAGAATTTGAAACTGTGCAAAACAAGGTCCACTGAGTATGGGGCAGTCCAGACTGATTGCCAGCACTTGTATGATAGTCACTAAATGTGATAATGCTGAATTGAAACAGTTCTTGATGTGGAGGCAGGTTCACTGGAATATAGCATACTGCATTCCAGAATGGCTTAGTAATGGTAACAGTGGGTTTTAGAAAACTAAATTTAGGAAAATAATAATAAAAAAATCATTGGAATTGAAGCTTGTATATTTCTTTGAACTGACTCTCTTTGGGAGGGCAGGAGGGCGACAGAAAAATTATTTGAGAGGAAAGGATATTTAGTCTCTAGTGCTGCTGTGCCTATTACAGATATGAGAAGTTTCCACTGTTCTAAAAAACATGGGCTTGATAACAGCACATATCCTATAGTTATCACTGCTACTTGGGTTATGAAAAAGTAACAGGTGATGTGAAATTATAAAATAGTAGATTAATTAAATAAGCTTGGCAAATGCCCTGCCATGCATTTGTACTGCACTTAATAGTATTCTAAAACAAATGTAATTAAGGGATGACTAGGGAATTTGTCACACCAGCCTTTACACCAGGACCCTTCCAATCTTTCATGTGTGCATCTGAAGTAAACACAGCAGTGTTGGGCTGCAGCCTGCACACCTGGGCAGGAGCACTGTTGTAGGCGATAGTGTGATGACTGACATGGAGATTAAAATCTCAACCTCCCCTTAAAGTGTTCCAATATCTTACTTTTTAGAGCACTGACTTAATGCTTTATTAATAGACCTCTTGTTATTTGGAAAAGAACATATCACAAGCTGAGCGTAGGGGGTATTTTCTGGTTGCTGTTTGAACTTGATAACTTTTGTTCCTCCAGGCAAGCTGACTATTGTTCTTTTAAAATTAAGTGAAACCAGCAGCAGCAGTCAACATTTGTCTCTGAGACAAAAAATAATTAATGAATTTAATTGCAGTGACCATTAGATCCAGTTATATACCAAAGGGAGCACAGCCCTCAGTAAATACCACGTTTCCCAATAGTTCATAATTCAGCAGCATATTAAAAATACTCTTTCACAGTTTATACACTCCCATAGTTATAGTTGGCAAATATTTTACTTGACCTTGTCAAGTTTTAGCTGTTTTCAGGATTCTGTTTCATTTGAGCACTTTCTGTATAAAAAAATTTTACAAAGTATTTGGTTTTCCAGAGAAAAGGCAATTAAAGCCTTTTCTCAAAGAGTCCTGAGCAAAGAAAACATTGCACTTTTTTTTTTTAAGTTTTTTTTATTTTTAGTTTTTAACTTTGATGAGGAAATAAAGATCTAATAATTTCTGCACAGTTTCTCCTTTGAAGTAATTCATTATTTGTGTTAGGGATATAGAATTATTATTGTCTACTAAACAGAACTACTGACTGTCATGTTCCCTCTTACACAGGGTGCCACCTGAGCTGGCATTACTCCCAGTCACTTCCCATGGCCTACAGAATAATAAGCATTCCTCAGCATGCATTCAGTTTGTTCCTATTAATTTGATAGTGAGGCTGTATAATAACTGTGCTTAACTTAGGTTTCCTTTTCTCTAAGCAAAATCTTCACTTGTAATTTTGCTTATTCTTGCATATAAAAATTATGAGATGTTTCCGCGTTCAAGTCAGTGCATCAGATTCAGTGCTGACACTCATTACCTTTGTTATTAATGATGCTCAAGTTTTCCCATGGGCATGAGAATATCAATTTTCCTGAAACATTAAAGCTGAATTCCAGCCTTCATGGCAGCAGAGAAAACCATGCAAATTGAAGTCCCTTATCTTTCCTATAACTATGTATGATAGTCAATATAATCTTTCTGTATTTCCCCTTTCCATTTTCCCCATTTCTGTTTCCTTCTTTTAAGTTCTGTTTTTTCCTCTCATTTCCTCCCTCCACCCCCTCCTGTTTCCCTCAGGATAGCTGTGTCATTTTTGGAGCCTTGCTTCTGATTTTTAGATATTTCAGTTCTTTCACTCCCCCCTTGCCCTCTGTTTGCCACCTCAGAAGGTGTGTACAAAGGTTTGAAGTGGAAGAAAAGAAGGTTGTTGCTACGTCCTGCTTCTGTGTGATTTATCAGCTAATCAGATCATCTTCAACAGAAATTTTTGCTCTCTGAAGCATAAAAGCCTCTCTTAAATCTTTACAAACGCACCCTTAAAAGTATTTCTTACACTTTATGTCCTAGTTAGGTGATAGATTGTTGAATTAAACTATTCCGTGAAAATATTTACAAATACAGCTTTGTAATCACATTTTTTCCCCATGAGTAATTTCCTTAGTCTTGAAAGCCAGGTCAATACGTTTCCAGAGGACATTCCTGAGCGATGGGAGGCACTTTGCCAGACTGAGACTGACAGTGCTTTGGGGAGCTGGAGATTTGGGGTCCATAGTTTGCTAGCTTCTTGTCCCTAAAGCAATCCTGCATGACAAAGCAGCAAAATGTTTGAATGTGTCTGGGTCTGGCTGTCAACTGCATCCTGTAAGGATTGTTCAGTGATATTAAGAGCTGCAGGATACCTCTAGCGGTACATGGTATAATTGGTGATTGTGCAATTTAAAGTTGCCTTGGGTAACGATAAAGATTGAGGGTTATTATTGGATAAGGAGAATCATTTCATCATTCTCAAAAAGAGTAATGCACATGACTTTTCTTGGGCAGGTTAAATTGGAGGGGTATATCTTCCACAATGGAGAGAAGTGTTTAATTTGAAAGATAGTTCTTTGGAAATATCACTTCCAGTGATTAAAGTCCAGATATAATTCAAATTGCCTGAGTCATGCTTCCATTTTTTTCCCCAAATTATGCTACACTGGTGGGCAGTTAGCAGTTATATGGGATCTGTCTCTGTGTTAAATCCAGCAGCTTGAAATGCTCTAAGGCTTTAAAGTGTTGTTGGGAGAAAAGTTGAGAAATGTTAGAAGGTGTGACTTGTACCCAGTTGGCTTTAATAATTATTATTAGCTCTATTTGCATTCACTTCAGCCAATTCTCCCTTTCCAAAATTCAAGAAGGGAGTTGTAGCCCACTGCATGCCCTGACAGCTTTTTGTGGCAAAAAGGGGCAATGGCATAAAAATAACATTTTCCTTATCTCAGCCAAATGCAGGGGTAAAGTATAGGCAGGCCTGAAGAGTTTTGAGAGGCCTGAATGTGACATGAAAAGCTGTGATTTCACTTAAAATAATGATCTTAAATACACACGATCTGTAATTACTTGATGTGAATTTGTTTTAATAACTGATTTAGTAAAAACTGTACAGATGAATGTTACTCCTGGAAATTAAAGCAATTTAGTTAAAGCAGAGCTATAAATCCTTGTTCAACAAAAATTTATTAGCTTGGCAGAGACTATGTTGCAGCTGGGGCAAAGAAATCATGTCTCTTGCAGAACCTTTTTCCTGAACAGGCTAACCTGACTCTCCAGCAGCTTGTGTTTCTATCAGTGATATTCTACTTAATAGCATGTCAGCTGACTTGTGAGTATGTCAAACTGTCATCAAATGCCAATTCATGCTTTATCTTCAACTGTTTTCTTTGCAAGGTCTGCAATTATCTTTTTATAGCAATTATAGCAACTATAATTAATTATAATTAATAACATAATTAATTCTACTATAATTAATCCTATCTAGAATTATTTAAAGTAGTATATGATGAGCAGCAGAGGAGCACACCACATTAAAATAATTCAGAAAGAGGTTGACGAGTATGGTTTTGGCAAATACTATAGTTTGGGCTTTGTGGGTTGTTTTGGTCCAAGAAGGTTAAAGACTATTACAACCCTGTAGTCTTTCATGTGAAGTGGCAATGGAGCCCATCTCCAGCAGCAGCATCTCAGCAACTATTTTCCATCTCTTCTGAGTTTAATCTACTGCAGGATTGGTCATCTGTGACAGATGTCTGTAAATACAAAACCCTATTGATCTAGGGTTCATTTTAGGCAGATATTAGCTGGTAAAGTAGTTTAGTTCTCCTCTGTACTGAATGTAAAGCATTTTTTCTATCTTTAGAGAGAAAAGATAAAAGTTAAAGGGATTTTGGAGCATTTCTGTATAGCAGAGGTTAATAGGCTGGGAGTGTGTGCTTTCCTTATTACTCTTGCTTCTTTCCTCTCATCTACACTCATCAATAAATAAATAAGTTAATTAAAAAGCTGTTTCTAAGGGACAAAGTACAGATCCTTAAGACATATCAAAGTCTCAGTAAAAAAATTAACCAGTGGCCTGAAGAAATACACAGATTTATGGATGGATGAAAGCCCTCAGCTTTGCTGGTTTTTATTGTTGTAATGAGCTGCACAAGTTACAACAGTAAATGGAAGGTATATCTCTCTGCCCAAAGCTGTTAAACCAGTGGGCCCATGGCAAGGCCTATTATGCAGAAAACATAAGGTGAAAATCCTATTTGCAAAAATATCCAAATTTTCATATATCGACTTAATCATAATCCTAATATTTTGGAAATGTTCCAGATTATCAGGACGTGTAGGAAAAAATATTCAGAATCTAATTAAATGCCCATAGGAGATTCTATCTGATGTTCAACTAACAGTTAATGAAATGTGTGTGTCTGCATGCAGAAATAAGCATATTATTTGATATTTTAACAAATTATTTAATGCATTTTGCCATGTTTTATTTCTGTGACCTCTCTTTTCTGCATTGCAGGCTGCCAGTGATTGTTTTGCTCACCCAGGTGTCGTCTCCTCCTTGTCCATCACGACCTTTGCTGACCCAACTGCTTGGTGGCAATTCTATTCTGAGCTTTCTGCCACAGTCCAAGTTTCTGTGCCAGCCAGGTGTATTGCTGATAAGTGCTCCTCTTGGGAGGTTGGTGTGGATTATCTTTTGTGTTTGGAGGGTAGGTGTTCAGAGGCTGAATAATGCAGGAAGTGTGTTGTGCTTCAAGCTCAGCTGTGTCTGGCACTTGCTGCTTTCCAGGGCTCGCAGCTGGTGAGAGCTCTGCAGGGCAAGCCCGAGCGAGCAGGTGGTGTGGGGAACCAGCCCACTCTGTGTCCTTAGCTGAAAGAGATGAGGAGCTTCCATCAGGGAAGGGTCACCTTTGTGTCCCTTGAGAACAAAGCAACGTTCTACTAGAAGTAACTGGTTCTACTTGCAAAGGGAAAGTTGAGCTCTGGTGAATGTTTTGTTTGTGGTTGTTCCTTATTTGGCTTATCTGCATGAATCGATTGAAAAACTTCATTGTGATCAACATGGCTCTTTGAATGGGACTTGTGAAAAAGTCCTCATCTTTATCTCGGCACAAATTAATAAATGAAGTTAAATACTGGTATCTGTAAGAGTATTATTATTATATTCAGTGATGTTTACAGGCAGGGTATGTAGGGGCTCATATCCAAGTACAGCCCAACACTGTGGGTAGATTTAACGTAGCTGGGTACAGTCATTCACTCAATCCACAACAATGCTTTTTGTGAAAAGTAAATTAGAAAACAAAAAATGTTTATTTCTTAACAAGCTTCACTCATCTGAGAATTAAAGATTCACAAAATTTTAAACTGTTATAAAGTATTTTCAGAATTAGTGTTTTCATTGGTCCTTTGGGTGGTCATTCAGGATGTTTAAGACTATGCAATAAATTAAAAATAGCTGTGGCAAACAGTTGTGTTGACTGTTGTTTTCACAGGAGTCAACACATACTCATTAGTAGAAAAATTTAATTTTGCCTGCTTAGTTTAAAAAAAAAAAAAAGAAGCACTAGCAATCACAGAAAACAAAGAGTGGGTGATTGGTTCCTATTATTTTTCTTTTTAATATGAACCTGAGCCCTAAAGCTCTGTGATTCAGTTTCATAATTTCCTCCCATTTAACCTAAGTGGCTGTTTTGGGAAAGATTCCTTTCCTTGAAGAAAAGTTCATGTGTGGGTTTAATATGTTCTTGCAGAAATTTATTATTGTTTTCTTTTATATCTTGGCGGAGTTTCAGTAATTATATCTTACTCTCTTTATTTAAACTTTTCCAGGTCTTAAAAATAACAGTGTTATCACCTGTTTCAGCAGTCTACTTTCTTTAAACTTTCGGGTATTCTTTTTTAAATGAATTGAATTTGTATTTAAAAATAGAGCTGTGGTTCCTCTGCCTTTGTAAACAAAGTCTGGTCTTCCCATTAATAACAATCCATCTACTGCAGTTATTTCCAGTACACTGTAATGGGGCTCTTCCTCTTCTCACAGGGGAAGTACAGTTGTCAGATTGAGGAAAAATCTGTAGAGAAGGAAACTATTGTGAAAAGTGGTGCAGGTTATTCCACAGGGCTGACGTTATCTGAAATAGCAAACAGAGTATTTTTAAATTCCCTCACTTTCCAGTGTTTGTTAGGGGGATGAGGAAACTTCGGTGCACTTTAGCTCCTTAATCTTTTAGTCATTTCTGATGAGGAAAAAGGGTAAATAGCATAAATATGTAGTGACCATATATATGGATAGACTTACACATTTATATAGCTATTTACAAATGGCATGCATACAGAGAACTGACTGGTAACAAATATGTTATTAATGTAGTTACAATATAGTTTCTGCTGCAAAATTGTCATGGCACCAGCATAGTCTCAAAATAGTTTTAATTCCATCTCCCTTAGCATGTTACTTTGTCTATAAAATAAAACATTCATCACATTTCTAATAAAATTCTGGTTTATGTGTGTATGAAATACCTTCTGTTGAGTAAAGTATCAATTGAGGAATGAAGTACAAAGTCAAGTAACTTGTTTGCAATTATGCTAATTACCACTCTTAAGGTCTTTATTGATGCAAAAGTCTTTAGATGCAAACTGAGGGGATAAACACTTCGTCTTACACAGAGCAGCTGTTGCATGGTAATACCATTCAGTTGCTGCTTTCCAAGAGCCAGGGCATTTCATCTTAAATTCTCCCTTTTCCCCACATAAATCCTATTTCTCTCTTTTCTTCATGTTACTGAAATAATACAGAGCTTGCTGGAAACTACTGCTAATGAGAATATTGCACCTCTTCAAAATGATGACCATTGGAAAATGCAAAGTACTTTGTCAGAATGCTGAAGGAAATGGAATTGCTTGTGTATCTGAAAACAAGCATAGGGCTTTTTCAGATTTCAAGGAGAAACAATGAAAATTCTGCTCTTCTTTCTGTGCCCCAAAATGAAAATGTAGGAAAAATAAGTGAAGGAGGTTTTGGCCATTTCTCCATCTCTGTTTCATTTTTTTTTTTATATTTCAGAGAATCTCTGCAGGAATTTTATATCCAATTTCCATTTTGCAGAGATAGTTTTGACAATATAAAGAGTGCTGCAATGGCAAATACCTTCTGAAGCTTATGAATTTGTTTACATCAAAGGTCTAACACTGTAGGATTCTGGAAGAATTCTACACTTATTGTTTACCTGAGCACAAAGTTTATATATCTGTGCTGTTTTAACCAAACCAATTGTGTGTGCATGCAGGTGTATATCTAGGTATGCATACAGACATATGTGGATACATATACACACACCATAAATAAATCTTTCTTCCTTAATTTGCATGGCCATGCTTAGGGTGTTTGAGAAAATAAGGCCTCCTACTTTAAGAGGAAGAAGCCAGGCTAATGAAGGAAACTCCTTATGTCAGTAGCTTGTAAGCCCTTGATTGTGAACAGCAGTAATGTACTACACTTGTTAATCCATTTATTGCAGTATTGTCTTGTGTCTGTACACATGTGACTGCTGAGAGGCTGGCTCACAAATGGCCATGGCAAAGAATTTTGATGTTTGAATATAAATATTTGGAATGTGGAAAGAGAAAGAGGGAAAGAAATCTGGGGTGGTTTGAAGAGGAAAAAATAGAATAAAAAGATATGAGGGTGAATTTTATGGAAAACTTCATGTAAATGCCCAGATTTTTCCAAAGAAGATGTGTACGAGGTTTTCCCAATCAGACCTGACGTGGCAACTATCATGTAAAGAACTCTTCTATACTACAGGGGAATGGGCTAAAAGAAGACCATTTTTCATTTTGGGTCACTAGATTATGCTGATCTCTGGTATTTACTTTTGATACATGAGTAGCTGGCAATGAAAAATGTTAGTAGAGTCACCTGCTTTTTCCCAGCTCTGTTCTGTTGGGATTTTCTTTTGACAATAGTGATAACCACCATAGCCATTTTCTTCCTAGAAAGCCAAGGAGTATTTCCTGTCTATGTTAACATTTAATTAAAAATAACCTGAGTCAATGTCTGTGTTTCTACTGCAGTGTGATGTGGCCATTGTCTGAAAGAGTCATGTATGAACAAAGATGTGGAGAAAATAATGGAACTAATGCAACTAAGATGACAGAACTGCAATGGCAAACGTTATTACTAAAATCCAGATCCTTCATCTGTGATGCTTAAAATGCATTTCTTTTACCTTTGTGAGGTGATTTTTGTTTATGTAGTGCTAATTTTGTAGTCTATATAGCATAGCAGAAGTCACAAGGAGGCCCTAGGTTTTTAAAATTCTCTCCTGTAGTGCATAACTTACATTTACATGTGAGTGATACTGCAGAGATGTTCTGGGCTGAAGCAAACTGCCAAAGTAAGGTTCCATGTTCTCTTCTTGAAAGACCCCACTTCTTTTGGACCTGCAGAGAGCTGTTTGTAATGCTGCTGCTGAAGAGCATGCTGAGTCACACAGCACAAATGTAGGCTTTGTCCTCCCATGGCTGTATCAATTATTCTTTCCTCCTGTATTAATGATACACCAACTCTTGCCACAAAGTGTGCATGACTCAGGGCTTCATCGTGCTGTTGCCCCTGAACTATTCTTCTCTTTCTGAATCACAGCTTGGAGGCTTGGAAAGGAGATGCTTGAGAAGACCACTGCACTGTACTTGTAATATTAGGTTCAATTCTTAAAATGGCACTTTTGTTTAAACAGCTTTGTTATTAATACATTGAAAACTTAATCTGGAAATGTTTAGGAGTTCAGCTTTAAAGAAACTACAGAAGTTCAAAGTTTCTGTTAAACCTTTGTAACCCAAAAATAAGTTTTAGAATTAGATGGGATGTTTTCTTTAGTAGTTGATTGGATTGAGTTCAGAAACACTATGTATTATGCCTTCCAGTCATGATTTTTCAGCATTTCTAATTAGAAACAATAAGATGAAGTGAAATAAAGGAAGGGATGGATTTTTTTTTTTTTTTTTAAATTTGCAAAAGTTTAGTAAAAGCTAAGAATTAAATACCCTGATAATCCACACTTGCTCTTATCTTCATTTTTAGGTGTTTGAATGGCAGGCTGTTTTCTGGAGTTTTTTTAGCTTTTCTTCTATCAACAAATAAATTTAGAAAGTAATCTAATGTGAATCACTAAGACTTTTAAATAAGATATATGAAATTTGTACCAGCCTACATAGCCTACATTGCTCATATGTTACAAACTATTTTCCTGCAGGTTCTTCTCATCTTGTCCTACAACTTTGCAGTGGTTTTAACATAAGGAGGGCAAAAAAAAAAGATGAAGAAAAAAAACCCTGACAATATTGGGGGTTACTATAAGTTTAAATGCCAAAACTTTTAACAAAGAGTTTTTCAAAGAATACTGATCAAGTTTTTTTATGTTTTCCAGTGATAAGAGACTCAAAGCTCTAGGGTCTAAACCCAACATTAATGTTGCAACTTTAGTAATAATATACACATGACCTCATTCTTCTGTGTCTTTTGGTTTGTTTGTTTTTTTTTTTTAATTTTCTCAAATGATAAAACACACTTGTAAAAGTATTTTTTATGATCATTCAAATTGTAAGAGTCTCTTGCACATCTTTGCAAGGAACTGATAGAACTAGCATATACTGTGTTTAAAGTAGGCCTTAAAAACTGAATTTTCCAGATTTTGCAACCTGGATTCTGGTCAAGATTGTCTCTGTAGCAACACAGCTCTGATGTTTCAGGGTCAAACATATGAATAGACTGTATTTTGATGGCAAGAGTGTGTCTGTGATGAGGCTGTACGTGATCAAGCTGCTGCTGCTTTGGAACCTCCCTGTATGTGTCTTCATAACGTTGGTCCAGAGTCCTTCCTAGACACCATTGGCAGTTTCAATTGGAGTTTTGTGTGACAGCAATGGGACCATAGACACATAAATCACTCTGAGTGCCCTCCAGACTGCTTCCAGAACTAGTCAGCTCTAGTCGGGTTTTGATAAATGTGTATAAAGAGGATCCACATGGAAAGTAATGATGTATGTAGAACCCCTGGACATGATCCTCTGTTGGTAGTGTTGGGGAGAATTGGACACTGGACTTGAAGAGGTATTAAGTAAGTTTGCAGCTGATACAAAATTGGAAGGAGCTGTTGGCTGCCCCAAAAGCAGGGAGGTCCTGCAGAAAGACCTCCAAATATTAAAGAGATGGGCAATCACTGCCCATATGAAGTTCAACAAGGGCAAGTGCCAGTTTCTGCACCTGGGACAGGGCAGCCCTGATTGTGTGTATGGACTGGGGAAGGAGAGGCTGGAGAGCAGTGCTGTGGAGGGACCTGGGGGTCCTGGCCCATGGCAAGCTGAGTGTGAATCAGCAGTGCCCTGGCAGCCAGGAGGGACAACCCCGTCCTGGGGAGCATCAGGCACAGCATCACCAGCCAGGCAAGGGAAGGGATTGTCCCGCTCTGCTCTGAGCTGGAGCAGCCCCACCTCCAGTGCTGGAGGCAGGTTTAGGACACTCAATATAAAAAAGACTTGAAGCCATTAGAGAGCATCCAAAGGAGGCCACGAGCAAGGTGAAGGGCTTTGAGGGGAAGCCGTGTGAGGAGTGGCTGAGGGCACTTGGTCTGTTCAGCCTGGAGGAGAGGAGACTGTGGTCAGACCTCATCATGCTCTTCACCATCCTCACGAAGGGCAGTGGAGGGGCAGGCACTGATCCCTGCTCTGTGGTGACAAGTGACAGGATTCAAGGGAATGGCCTGAAACTTAGGGGAGGTTTAGGCTGGATATCAGGAAAAGTTTCTTCACCTAGGGGGTGGCTTGGCGCTGGAACAGCTCCCCAGGGAAATGGTTCTAGCACCAAGCCTGGCAGAATTCAAGAAGTGTCTGGACAGTGCTCTCGGGGACATGATGTGACTCTTGCGGTGTCCTGCCTAGGGCTTGGAGTTGGACTCGATGATCCCTTTGAGTCCCTTCCAACTCAGAATATTCTATGATTCTGCAATTCTGTGAATTGTGCTTTAGCTATGTTTTCTATGGCTGAGTTTCAGAGGCACTCCTTATGTGTCTGGTTAAATAATTCCACAGGTCAACTCAGGTGGAGATTGCTTCAGCCTGTACAATAATCTAATCACCTGTTAGTGGAGTTGCTGGGCACCTCTGTTTAATCTGCTGGAGGCAGGTACATTAGGCTGGAAGCTGAAGAGGTGAAGTAACTGGATGCACCTAAGTGCACTGTGTGTTGAAAAGGCAAGACTGTAGTAATCAAGTGAAAAAATTCCTTTTAATATCTGAGAAAACAAAGTCTGTATGTGACATGGATATTGAGAAAAAATCAATCAAAAAGGAAAATAGAATGAGAAAACTATGGAAAGGCTAGCAATAATCTTCACTGTTTCTACTTTTGTGTGAACAATTACTTCATGCCTTGCTTTGGCTTATATTCCATGGAATAACCCATCCCTGCTGGGATACAAAAATAGCAAGACAACAGTAGCTTTAAATCTGTATGTATCCAGAAGGCTGAGAACACTTGATTGTTTCATGTTGCTCTTATTCAGTATAATAAATTCATTCTCCATTATGGTATTTTGAAATCTTGGATCCTGTCAAACTTTGGGGACTTTGAATTGCCATAAGTAACTGGGACATGGGCATTTCTAAGACTCCAGACATTAACCAGCCAAGGAGAAAAAATTAGTTCAGAAACACATCTAAACCTCATTTTATTTTAATCAAAGTTTCTATGTAATTATTTAGCTACTTCAGGGGTGCAAGGCCTCTGTGTTTAAAAAAGAAAGAGTTGGACAAAGATTTGCTTGGCAAAATTTGAAACTCTCCAGTCTGGAGAGGTAAAAATAAAATGTCTGTGTTTCTTTATGTCAGTTATCTTTCTAGTGGTTTTATTAACTTTCCTAGTACTTGAAAAAATTCATTTTCTGCTACATGTAAGTTAAAGAAAAGAGGCCAAAAACCTCACTGTGATTTCTGACAGATTCTGTCAATCATAATAATATGCCCAGAGTAGAGCAGCTCTTTCACAGGCGGGCTTATTCACACATAGAGAGATGACTAAGTGTACAGCAAGATGCATGGTTACATGTTACATTACACTAAAAGAGAATATTCTACTTTTAATTCACCCCTTCAATCAGATCTGGAGGTGTGCAGTCACTCAAAAGGTTGCTGTAGTGCGTAAGAAAATCGAACCAAATACTCAGGAACTCTCCAGCCCTAGGCAAGACTGAATCCAAGTAATGTCTGCACAAGCACATGCCCCATATGCCCAAAAAGGCTAGAAAAATGAGAGCTGTTTTTTTAAAAAACAGGAGTTACCTGTTTCTGGGTACACTGGAGCAATGTCAGCATGGATTGAGAGCTGCTCAACACTATGGTCTTGCTGGCTGAGCTGGAGCTAAAAAGGAATATTCACAGGCTTCTTTGAGGCTTTTAAAGAAATCAGCTGATTGTGTTAGACTGAGGACTCAGCACCACATATGTTTGTGATCCTGCACCAATGGGTGCCCATTTCTGTTCTGTCTCCTCTCTGCTTAGGACAAAATCCTGTGGCAGAGTAGAAGCAACACTAATCAGAAATCTCTTGCATGTGACATCCCTTCAGTGATCTCATGACATCACTTCAGTATTTTGTGTTTTCTTACAGAGAATCACAGAATGGCCTGGTTAAGAAGAGACCTTAAAGGTCATTTCATTCCAACCCCCCTGCCATGGGCAGGAACACCTTCCACTAGACCAGATTCCTCAGAACTCCATCCAGCCTGGCCTTTAACACTTCTGGGGATGGGACCTCCACGCCTTCTCTGGGCAGCCTGTGGCAGTGCCTCTGTGGTTCTGTAGATAACAGGAACATGCTCCCTGGAGTAGGTAATATCTTTAGTCTTCAGCTGTACCCCTGAGCACCTGAATTTGTCTGAGCTCTCCAACAGATGATACAGGACAAACACTGCAGTTCAAAGTCTTCCTGTGAACACTCTGCAGTTCTCCTTTTCAATCTCTTTAGGGGACTAAACTGATCAGTTCCTTTTATTCTTATTTTTAAAATTTTTTTAAATTAATGTTTTTAAGTGCTGACGGTTTCTTTCCTCTTATGTTACATTAGCCACCTTTCATGTAAATGGAGTACTATTAAACTAATTAATGTCATGAAGCTGTTATCCTCTTTACAGGATTTGGATCTCCTCAAGGAAAAGATGTGTGAAAAGGCAAAGAAGCTGTCATGCTGTTGCTTTTTGTATGGCAGAATGTATTACTGAATTTCAAAAATTATCTTCACCATATCTACCTTCGGTCAAATCTTTTACTTTTCACCAATTCAGGATTTTTCTACTCTTTTTTTATTTCCTTTTCCAATTACAATAGTTTCCTGTTATCATACAATGTTCTGCTGGGTACATCCAGAGTTTTACATCTGATAGTGTTGGAAAATATTGTCTCAGCATTTTGTAACTGTCTATAAATTTTTAGAAATTTTTAATGAAATTCAGCCTGCCTATTGGTAGTGAGTTTATAGATTTCATTTTCATAACATAAATATTTAGCATTTTCTTTTTCTATTCTTTTCCATCGAGGGAAAACTAAATATTTTATGTTTTATGGCATCAACAAGTCCTGCATTTTCTCTTCAGGAATACTGTTTTCAATGAATTTTTTGAAAATCAGCAAATTGATTTCTACTACCTGTGAAAAATTATTGAAAGTGATGTTAATACTTAAATTCACATGTCATTATTGTACCTGAATATTTGCTTTTGTATTTTCTTCAAAAATGTAGGAGTAAGATTCCCATGTGGTGAAGGCACTGGAGCATTGCTCTGGAGAATTGAACTTGTTTTCAAGACAGATTTTTCAATGCAGCATGGTTGAATTTTTTAATCTCTCTTTGTTTTGTTTTGCAGCCTGTGGAACTGAGCCTGTAAGAGTTTTACCTCTCCTTGTAAAATTAGTGATGGTTTGTTGACTAAGGAAAAAATTATGAACTCTGTCTCACAAGAGCTAGGAATTACTCAGTGAATATTAGAGACAGTAGGCTGGAAGAAAAGTAGAGGAACTGCTCTTACACATAATGATCTGTGTGATGATGTTCTAATGTTCTAAAATGAGTAGGAGCCATCCATTCCTCACAGCCACGCTAGCTTTGGCAGACAGGAAAATTGTCATCATCTATAATGCAAGATGCATGTGACACTTGAAGGCCTAAGTGCCAGTAAATATGGAATTTTATGTCATGTCAGCATTTTTTCATCATTTTGTGTTAGCCCGAAATAGAGAGAATCTCTCAAAAGAGGATGAAATATATGTTCTACTGCTGGTCTGGTGTGGTATCTCCACAACTGGCTACTGAATTACACTCTTTACTCAAGACTGAGAAAAAATGTATAAAATTCTCACAAGAAGCGGTGCAAGGAGTATGAAAACATTATTCTAAGTGTAAACATATTGAAGGTTAAGTTATTTGCAGGAATTTATTCCAGATGTGCAAAAGGGCCATCTCCCAGACAATCTGTAAAAATGCACACACTTTACCACGTGGCTCCCTTCCCTGTTCATTTTTGGTTATTAATCTTAGAACAAACTGTGCTTTGGTATTTGGTCTCCTTGCAAAAATTTACCTTACCCACAGTGGCATTTCATTTATATGGGTATTGGCAAGAAAACATCTACCACTCTGAAAGAACTCATTAAATAGGGACATGTTAGTTTACAGGTTTAATCCATATGATATTTATTGGCTGTCATACAGGCAGTGACAGGCAGCCAACACACTATTCAGTGGACTTTTCCACCCATCTGTTTATCCATCTGTTACTTGAAAAATAGATTTTTTCCTCCCCCCACCCTCCCCCCCAAAATAGCATTGTTCTAGCAGGCCACTGAGATAAAGATGCACTGATATATAGAACTCGTAACAGGGCCATCTGAAAGACCCAGCAGTAGTATCTTGATATGAAATAATACCAGTAACTGGTGTGCCTCTGTTCCCCACACCAGTATGCTTATTAATGTATCATTAAAACAAACTCATGATGGACAAGCTGAATTTATTATTTTGTGGGGAAAAGACAGAAGAAAGTGGCTTTTTGACCATCTTCTCAAGAGTATATTCACAGCCTTGGTTGCTAAGATCAGAAAGCTTGAAAAAAAATTTTTCTGATTTTTAATCAAACTGTCAATATTAATTTGTGCACATATTAAGAACACCTCCAAAAGAGAATCAAGTTGTGAAATTTTCATCAGATGCTTAAAAACTCCACGTTATGTGAGTTGGCTTTGTTATAGAGATTTCTGAAGCCTACAACTTTAAATATTGCTATCTTATTTCTTAAAAATATTATTCCTCAGTAACAAAAAATTAGGCATATGCTTTTGAGGGAAAAACTAAAAACTCCCAACTTGATAACTTCTATATGGATGCAAATCAGTGATGTTTTGGGCATTTTTAATACGTTGGTGCACTCATGCTGATGGAGACAACTTGTGTTGTCACAGAGTTATTACATCCCTCTTTGCTGGCCAGCTCTTGGAAATATTCATTACAGTATATGCATTACAGCCCATGGACTGACAGATTCACAGTATTCATGTTGAATGAGCCTTAATGGCAGATTTGATCTGATTTATCTCATGCACCATTATTTTCTGCAAAACATGGAATCAATGAAATTGTCTAGCAAAAATTTCTATGGGAAGACTTGTTTTCAATTAACAATTATTTTCTGAGAAATGTATAAATTCAAAAATTTATTGGTAAATAATTTCCAAAGTATTAAGTACTAGGGCCATTTGTTTAAAAAGGCAAAGAAAATTCCACAGGCACTTCAGCTGATTCAAAGGAATTTACAAATTACCTATGTGATGATGATGAAACACGTGAGATGGTCCTTTCTTTATCACAGTTACTGTGCTGTCCCTCTCTAGAGAAGGAAAAGGAACCTGCTCTTCCTTCAATTTGAGGAGGTTTATCCAGTTTAGGCATCGATGGAGAGCAGTAAGGCAAAGTGGAGATGAATCAAAGCACTATGGGCAGGTTAATCCTTTTTCTTTTGCATTTCTTTCCATTTAAAATGGAGTGGCTACAGCAACTGAAAAATGAAGATGACAACAAAGTCAGGATGTTGTTGTTATCTCTTGCCCATCAGGCAAGAAGTGTACGATTGCTTTCTTTAATTAAATGTAGATTAAACTGTTGTAGTGAGGGGGAATCCTTTACAACATGAATAAGACAGTGATGGACTTGGATGGAAAGATGAAGCGATATTTTTGTAGATGTTCTGAAATTCTTTATTCCTCCAGCCACATGGCTGGAGTTCCCAGGCAGCTCCCAGTCATGGGACCCTGCTCTCTCTTCAGGCCCTGGGCACCCAAACCAAAAACCAGTCAGGAGCAGGTATGGGGCACAGGTGACATGGGAGCAGGGACAGGGACAGACCCGTACCCTGCAGGGTCCCTCCACCAGGATTTCAGGGGAAGGCACCTCCACATTAAACCATTACTAGTAATTTACAAAAGTGGATCAATTTTTAATATTTCCTAAGGTAGTTTATACACAGATGTCCCCATTACAAACAATCTAGTCTAGACAAAGGTACTGTAGAAGTTCCCCACACATACTTTCTCTCTTGGCATAGTAGTAAAATTGTATGTAGCGCATTGCACAGCGGAACATTCATTGGGGAAACAATTGAAAAACAATTTTTAACCTGGAAAATGCATGCTGTTTTCTACAGCACTGTAAAAATGCTATGAAAGAAAAGTAGAATGCAAGGCAAGAAAGGCATAGACATCTTCTGCATTGTAGTATTCTTCTGGGATATGTATGCTACTAAAAAATCCCGTGGAATATCATTTCCTGAAGGGCTATGGTGAAGATAGTGTCCATTTTAATAGAAAGTAATCTGTAAATATGACACACTCATCTTTGCAATCATGATCCATGGACAATTAAAGCGGACATCATGGTGTGAATATAATAAGTGTACAAAGCTGGAAAATTTTTGGCAAACTGTAAGGGAAGACTTTCCTGCACAAGTTTAGATTTGTAAGTCTGTTTAAGTAATGTAAGGGAATAATATGTGTAACACCAAGAAAGAAAACTCAAAGGAATAATAATATGTAGGAATCAAGGGACCTGTGGTAGTCACATGGCAGCTCACCAGAATTTTCTAAGCTACTTTCTTGTGCTGATGTGCTTGATGTGCAACACCTGCGAGGTAACTTAACCCACCTGACACAGGCTTTTTCTGGTTCATTTGAGCAATAAGATCTGAAAGTTTAAAAATTATCATACTTAGTGTGATCCAAGTGAGTCTAAAGAGTAAATCCTATGGCAATACTCTGTAAATGGTTATTTTGATTTCTTACACAATAAGAAATCATCAGAATATTTACCCTTCTGAGGATTTCTTGATCCTCAGAAATTACAAACAAAAGTGTAAGCAAGGAGGTGCATCTAAGCACTAGATGGCCCTTAAATTCTTTCACATTTCACAGAATACGTATTTCAGTTGCTGGTGACCAAAGTGAACCCCTGATGTCTTTGCACTCATTAAGGGCACCTTCAGAAATGCAGAAGGGACTCACCGTTACCCTTCTTTGCCTGCAGTTGCAACTTTATCTTAATATGTATGTATCTGTACTACTCATGCAAGAACAACCTTTCTAAACAGGCTATGCCAAGGCTTAGTAAGGTCCAGTAAGTGTTCTTTAGTGGGTCTTCTCCAGGCCAGATTACTTCAGGCCTTTAGAGTTGTTGTGGTTTGACCATGGAAGTGGTTTTTGCAGAGGGGTGATTCCAGCCTCCTTGACACACCTCTGAGATTCACATTTTAAGGACAACCCAGGAAGAGTTCTCTTTGACTTCCAGCCTTCAGACAGGTAACTGGAGGGGGGCCGTGCGGCCCAGGGGGGCCAGGCCAGGCCCTGCTCCTCGTGGCCTGGCCGGGAGGCAGCCACTGGGAGCCATGTGGCCCTGTTCCACCTGCAGCCCCCCAGCCCTGCCCCATGCAGGTGCCCTGGCAGCGCAGCCGGTGTCCCCACGACTGCAGTCCGAGCTCCAGCCGCTGCCCGGCAGAGATTATGTGACCAACTGTGATAAGTGAGTTCCAGCTGTGGGCCAGGGTGGGATTAACCCTGTTAGTGCTGTAAGTTTTTCTTCAGAGCAGATGAGTCTACAGATAGCAGTTTTCTCCCAGGAAAAAGGTGAAGGAACATGAGGGAAATGCACCCTAAAGACAATGAGGTCAGTGAAGAAGGAAAAGTTGAACCCTGAGATAAGAGAAAGAGGAGATGCTTCTGTGGAAGATTTTGTGGAAGACTGGCTTGTTGAGAAGGGTCACAGAGATGCTGTGCAATTAGTTGCAGTATAAAGTTTGTACTGTAAGTTTTCAGTTAGCAAGGTCAGCAAGCTAGGAATAGATAACAATAGTATGTGAAACTAGATAAAGTAAGCAAAACAAAGAAGAAGATTGACTACAAGTATGCACACGACGAGAGAACTGGACTTTGGTATATGGACCAATAAGGAGCTTTAGTTTTGCAATATGCATGAGCTTTATTAACTTTGCTATAAATGTACTTGCTGATTTCAATAAAACTGAGACTTGTTGATCATCATCGGATGAGCTTGTCTCCCGTCGTTTTCCGACATGCTTCAAAAAGCTGAAATTCTGTTGCAAAAACCTATGGGAATAAATTAGGATATTTAAAGTACCTGTTGTAATTTCATGGAAGCATGGGGGGTAGAGCAATTGTGAGCCAAGGTACCTCTGCTGGAGTCTGAAGCAGCAAAGTGGTATGCTACTGTGGACATTGTAAATGCATTTTTCTTCATTCCTTTGGCTCCAGAGTGTAGGACTCAGTTTGCCTTCACCTGAAGGGGTGTAAGACATCTAGATTCAATTTGCCCCAGGGATGGGGGGACATGGTTCCACCCTCTGAAATTGATCCAGACCTCAGTAGAAAGGAACAAGGAGGGATGAATGTGAAGACAGCCTCTGTTTCTAGACATGAAGATGTTCCTAGAGATAATTAAAGAGAACCTTGCAGAGAATCTCACATGCAGAAAACCAGTTACCGGGTGGCTGTTTTTGCTGTGGTATTGAGCCCATAAGGAATTGTTCTTGTGGGGATGTCTCCATAGCATAAGCAAGGGAGACTCAGAGACTCCTCTCCCTATGTGAAATGAAACGGATTATTTTAGAGGTGGTACACTGACTGAAAAGTCTCAGAGGTTGTTTTTTTTGTGTTGTCATCATGAAAGGGGGAAAGGTGGCGGGAGGAGAAGTGTTTCTAAAGGTTTAATCTGATTCTGACTTTTGTTTCTGTCTTTTAGGTCTGTTAATAAACTTCTTTATATTCTTTTAAGTTTTTGCCTGCTTTGCTTTCTCCTACCTCTTATCTCAGAGGTAAAATAAGTCAGTAATGGATATTTGGAACTAAACCACTACAAGGGTATGTTATGTAATTGTACTTCCTTGGATGTTCTCGTCAGTAATTTCTAGGGTAACTCAAAAAATTGGAGTAAAATTTTAATGTTAATTCTTCTATGAATGTAACAGTTTGATAATTGCTAGCTTGGAGAGAGAACAGCGTTTGGTAGTAAGAAGGTGACTACTATAAGCAGAAAGGGAAAGCTAGAAGAAGTGGAAAGAGGAAGAAACTAAAGATGAATGTCAAGATAGCTATAAAGGAGAAAGGCAGGTAAGGGCTTTCAAATATTTTATGTGGTGGTTGGATTATTTTACCTCTTATGAAGTAGTTGTCCAAGTATTTTCCTGAAGTATCAACACTGAGCAACACCAAGTACTTTCAAAAAACCTCCACTCTTTTGGTTTATATTTATTGCTTTCTCAGAGTCCTGATTTTGTTTAACTGTTTGTTAGTCTTTAATTTCCTTTCACTGATGGTAGGAAAGCTTAAATTTAAGTCTCCCTGTGGCTGAATTCTCTCCCACTTTCATCATTGTGGTCTTTGACCACAAAGGTGAATTACTGTATCTGTGTATTACATTCATATTTCTCACATGGAAATGTGCATTTCTGTTTGTACTTACACCTCCAGATCTAAAAGCACTGTTAGTTTATCTGAATCTACTACTACTTGGCCAGAAGGAAACTTTCCTGCAGGAAGTTAAAAATCTGAGTTCTAATAAGTGCAGAGCTCCAATTTGTTACACTTCTAACATTCAGAGCATCTGCAGACTAAGTGAGAACTATGTTTCTAGAGGAAAAACGATTTTCTTAGATATAGTTTTAAAAAATCAGTAAGACAGAGATTCAGATATTCACTTGGAAACTAAATAATAAAATGTTAAATTTAAGCTTTGCTCAGGTATCGTTCTGATTCACAGAGAAATACTGTCTGAAGTAATACTCTTCTGATCCTAAAAGAAAGTGCAGACCCTTTTGTGAGACACTGAACCGTTTATGGTTAATGACTCAAGCAGTCAACCACTGAACTGTCCAGGGGCAGAGGGATGCAGACCCGAGGGGGGGACTCCAGCTGGGTGTTGAACAAGATAAGGGAAGAGGCTGGTAAGAGGCAAGTCCTGCAAGGTGGGATGGTGTTCTTTATTATGTCAGTGTCCTCCCTTACATAATGGCTCAGGTGTGAAAACCCCCCTCTGGGAAAGCACTGGGATATTCAGGAGTAACCTGAAGATATTCACCCCTCCCGATGAGCCATAATGGGCCGTAAGTGACTCAACTTTGATGAAGTAAGAGGCAGTTGCAATGTCTTAGAAGGTGTCATATTCCATGAAAGACCCCAGAAGTGTCCCCTGATCCAAAGTATTAAATCATCCAGTGTGAAGCTCTCCACTCCGGGGGAGGTGGCTGGGCATTGCCACGAGAAGCTGTGCCAATATAAACCTGGGGAGTCTGTTTTGTGGGTTTCTCCAACCTCCAGATGGATCAAGACTGTGACCATCACTTTGATAAGACTGGAACCCTCACCACTGAGAAGACTGGAAATGAGGACCAATGGGATGCTGTCAGGATCCACTGAGTATCTCTCTGTCATTTTATTTCTCTTCCCCCCTCTTTTTATTTCTACCTCTCCCTCTCCACCCCACATGTTAAATAAAAATCTGTAGTATTGACAGATAGCATATTAGCTTTCTTTGCTCCTTAATTTGGGCAGAGACAATTTTGATAACTGGATCTTAACACTTCTCACTGACCTCTTTGTGCTCTGGACTGGGAAAAATGGCTGACCAGAGAACGGACTCGTTTTGACTAGAAGTCTCTTCCACTGCCCAGACTTTATAGAATCATAGAAAAGTTTGTGTTAGAAGCAACCTTAAGGTCATCCAGTTCCAAACCCCTGCCATGGGCAGGGATGCCACCCACTACACCAGCCTGCTCAGAGCCTCTTCCAGAGATGGGGCATCCACAACTTCTCTGGGCAACCTGTGCCAGAGCCTCAATACCATCACAGTGAAGAATTTCTACCTAACATCTAATGTAAATCTCTCCCCCTTTAGTTTCATTAGGAAGGATTATGGAAAATTTAACAAAGCCCACTGTTTGGAGGGTTCACTGTTCATGATGTCCTTCAGGATCTGTTTCTTTGCCTGCTTTTTGTCTTCTTAGTTACAGGTATCACAGCTGTGATGCCTGTCTCCTGGTTGGTGATTTTCATCTGTACCCGTTGGTTTAATTGGTGTATATATTGCAATAATTTTAAAAAAACACTTTTTAAAGCAGAGTGGGCATAAAAATGCCTGTAATTCCTCATTTTGCATTGACCCTGAGATTAGTTCAGCTGGTTAGACCATGGTGCTAATAACACCAAGCTGTGGGTTCAATCCCTAGATAGGACATTCATTTAAGAGCTGGACTTGATCCTTGTGAATCCCTTCCAGCTCAGACTTCTGTGTCAGAATTCTGTGTGACTGTGTAAGAGAGGTTACACAGTGATTGCATGGCATTTGGGGCACTGCTGGGGATTTGTTTTCATTGTGCTACCCAATACTGACTTTGGCATTCTTTTATAGGACCCTAGTACAGCAGAGTCATGAACCTCCATAGGTTGAAATTTGGGTAAATTGAGAGATATGTCTCACTGTTAGTAAGGTACATAATTTAACCCAGGGATCACACTGTTAACTTCCATTGAAAAAGAACAAAATAAAATGTAATAAGATCCAAAAGCAAATGTCAGAGAAGTTCATGCATGAAAGCTTTTAAAAGTCCAGAAAACAATCCTTCAGCTTATCTTCTGCTTACTTTTCATCAGCCAATGCCTGGATCTCCCTTAGCGTTAAACCTCTGATATTAATAGTTGACCTTTTCACTCCAGTTCATTTATTCCACCTTCTTTCTAAGAAAAATGCATACAATCCTTTATCTTATGTACTTGTCTTAAGGGAATTCCATAAGGGTGTTGGTAAAATTCAAAGAATCTAAAAGAATTGTGTAAGGAAACTGATTAGATTGTCCTTTTTTACAAAAAAAATTACTGTTTAGGGTTTCAACAGGACTGTTTCTGCTTCCTTTAGTGGTAATATTTTGAGTAAAATGGGCTATGGACAGATACAAAACTAGCCCCTTCCAGCACAGACCTGCTTGACCTCAGAGATACATTTGCTAAGCTATTTGTCTCCTTGTAGTGGGATACTAGGAGATATCTTTGCATGTGGAATGCCACTGTGCAAAAACTTGTGAGATGAATCTGATCTGCAAGGTAACATGGATGCTAATTAATCAGACATAATCGGTTCAGCTGCTGTGTGTGTCTCGGAGTTCTCACAAATTCCAGGTGGGTAGAACAGCAGCAAAAGTAGGTCTATAGCCTGCTTTGGGACTAGGTACTTTTTTCTTTTCTTTCAAAAAAGAAATTACCATGGCTATTGCTATTGTTGTGAGATTTGACAATCTTGTGACCAATTTCCTTAATTTTAAAACAAAATTTAACTTCTATTTAGTGTCTGGAATTATCCTTCAAATTAGTATGATACTTAGAATTGTTTCTGTATTTGACTCTGGTCATAGTGGTGACACCTGAAGTAAGAGGGGAGAAGAAAAATCAACTATATTGATTTTTTTCAATGGCTGATTGGGTGGTTGTTATGTGAAGAGTGTAAAGAAAGGTACTCTGAAACAGAGATTTCAACTTTATTGTGGTAGAACTGCATCCACTTAAAGTCACGATGATTCATTGTTTGTAAAAGATCTATTTTTAGTTGGCCTGAATTATATGGAGATTAAAGAGAATCATTAGCATAAAAATCCCCTTGAAGCTTCTGCAGTTGGTATAATACAAAAGACTTTGTTAAGATCTCTTCAGCCTAGATAACTTTGGAGAATCCTTAAGTGTGCACAGAAGGCAGATTGGTAACTTATGAAGGCTTTTGTGGGTCAGTGATCTATTCCTCTGAGCACAATGCAACTTTTCGTACAGATTGCACTCCAAAACAATGCTTTTTAGAAATAACACTGTCAGAAAAAATAAATTGAGAGATATAGAGGGGAAATGGGTAAATTTATAGGTATAGAGAGCATCCACCTCTTTAGGAAAAGCACCGGTGCTGGGTTTTGCCATTTGATCTGTTCTCTCAGTGCCAATTGAACACTTCTTTCACTTCACTGCTTCTGTCCAGGCTGGTATTTCTTGTCACATAAAGTGAACCCAGCTGGTGTAACTGCTACATGGGTGCTGCAGGTTGCAGTGGAGAGGAAGATGGTCAGATCTGTAGATTGTGAGAGCATCTCTGCTCATTTGTCAGCGTGCCATCTCAACAAAACTGAAGATGCCTGTTTAAGCTGAAACAAGTATGAAATATGATGAGCACGGCAGAATATGATAATTGTTATAAAGCACTTTTAACAAGTCCAATTTGCACATCATCATTTAGTGCATTTGTGCAAAGAACAAGATTTGCTATCTTAATCAAAAATGTCTTTGGTGAAATCCAAAAGGTGTTAATGTGTTTCGTTTTGAAGAAGAAAATCTTAACAGCAAAGTTTAGAAATCGTGTATAAAATCATGCTTAAATGATCTCTGTTCTTTGCTGAACAACAAATCTGAATTATATAAATTCTTTTAATACAGTGAAATTGAATATCTCATTATATGTCATGATATGTCAACTTGTCCTGCTGGCATACCAGTTAATTCTTAAATGAAGGTTAAATAATGGTAACGTTTCTCCAATAAAATCTTCTCTGAAATGCCCTTATTCCTTTGTCCTGAAAAGACACTCACTTCCTCCTCTGGTTCTTAACTAAAATACATTTTCTGCTGGAGGACAGTAGTAAAAATAAAAGTGAAATTATACAACAATCAGGAGGAATATGAGGGCATAAGTCTGAGTTTTCATTATAATAAGGCTGAGTTACATTCGAAATTTATGTATGTGGAAAAAATACTTAGGTAAAGAATAAATCCATTGCAGTAATTCTCAGTTACTGGAGAGACTGTTAATATGTCTTCTCACATTATGCAAAACCAGTAAACAAGAATAAGGGTCACAGCTTTAAGAAGAGTAGTTTGTAGCATCTGTTAGACTGAGCAAAATGTCACAATATGTAGTCTCCGGAAGGAGCAAACAGACCATTAAATCTTGGATGAATAAAGCAGGTTTTCAAACTGCTGCAGTTTTTTGTCTTTTTGGAATCATTACAGCAGGGCTTGGGGTTGTGACTGTGATTATGCAAAGGCAATTGGACACTAAGTTTTAGTGGGACTAAAATTTGTCTCATGGTGCCAGAAGGAAGGGCTGGTTTTAAAACTGTTTCATGTAAAGAAAGAGACCCACCAGCTGCAAAACAGGTGGTAACCCACCAGGGGCAGGCAGGTATGAAATCATGGCTCTTTATTTGGATTACCATGAGAGGAATAAGGAAAGGATAAAAGGTAGACTCAGAGGAGCAGCCTCCTGGCTTTTTATTAGGGATTTCATAAACAAAATTGGGATTAGGCTATATTCTGGTATAATGGAGATCCCAAATGTGATGTGGGCCTCTCAGCCAGGTGCATGCCTGCTCAATATGTTAAAAAAGTTCTCATTGGTGCTAAGATATTTCTTTGCATTATGTATTTGTATCTTTTATATATCTGTGTGTATACATATCTTTTATATCTTTGGTGAAAGAAACTCACACTATTACTAAATTGAAGGATCTGGTTGCCATTTATTCCCCCATGGTTCCATCATGAAACCCAATTTTTTGTGTCCTTTTGAAGAACTATAACTGAATAATGAGCTGGAACAAACTGCTCTGCTATAAAATTAAGAATAATGTAAAGCTGCAAACAGCCCAACTGAAGCTATTTGATATATTTCATGAGTTCTAGATCCAAGAGAAAATTCAATTTAAAAGAAGGTATTAATATTTTTCCTGTATATTAGTTTATTGCAATGTTAATGAAAGGAGAGACATTTCATGTGTCACTTTTACAAAAGCTTTTATTTGAGCCTCAAAAATTTAGTGGGAAGCTATCATTGCACAAAATGGGGGTTTATGGTTTACAAATAGGGCCAAGATGTAAATCCTGTCCAACAGTAACAGGGAATGTTTCCCAAAACTGAAACTCAATTGCCATAGCTATTTCCTGCTAAAGTATTCCTGGCCTCTTTTATTTGGCCTGGTCAGACCAGTGTTTTCCCTGATAGTTTCTTGGACACAAAGTAGCATAGGTACAGGATCACTCCCAATTGGCAGCTGGAAGCAATCCACATTTTTAGAAAAAGAAAGTTTAATAGTATGAGAGCAGGAGGACTTTTTCAGTGGCCATGGGGAGAGAGAACAAGCCCAGATATTTAGTTTAGTTCTGGAAATCTTTTATAAAAGTCTCCCTTTGGAAGTATGCTCTCAGCTCTTCCTAGAATTGGACAATTTTGTCAAACAGGAAATGCAAGTGTTCTAGAATTGGCACTGTTTACAAAGTGCAGGGTTGCAAAGTTTTACTGATCATAGCATGGAAAAGACACTAAGATTAAATTAATACAGTGATGTACATATTGAAATATCATTATAACAAGTAGGGAGGGAACAAAAATGCTAGGAAGGAAGAAATGAAAAAATTGACCCTCCTAGCTTGTAGAGAAAAACAAAGCTTCAAGATGTGAGGTTTCAACATGTGGCATCAGCTTGAGCATTTTGGGAGCCTCTGAAAAGGCAGAGGGAAAAGCACTGAAAATTCTTTGGTTCTTTGAAATTTGGATAAGCAAACCATAGCCACATCCCTTTAGGGATAAGCTTTTTAAGGTCAAAAGACAGCAAATTAGGAAAGGAATTTTTTCTGAGGTTGTGTCTGAATGTTGCAAAATACCAAGAAGTGTTCCTACCTGGTCAACCGATATGTGGATGTTTTCACCAGGACGCAGCTGACACGAACTGCCTAGGGCAGGAGATTAAGAACTCCTTATATAAGTAGTTGGTGAAATGAGATGCTATACGTGATGAGCTTCCCAGAAACTCCTAGGGTAGTTCAAGAGAGCTGTAAATATATAGTATTCTCCCAAAGGAACATCAAGCCCTCATTGCTGAGTAATAAAATATTTTCACTGTACCGAAATATGTTTTACTAAAAAGTGCTGGTAGAGCTATTCTTGCAAGGAAGAATAGGTACTGCTTCTGAAGTTGTTGTTTGGACAGGTGTTTTAGAATGTCATTAATGAAATTGGTAATATACGACTCATAATATTTCTCTTATTCCCAAGGTTTTGATTGGCTTTTCAGAATTTTCAGGGGTGCTGATGTCTAGAGTTCTGTACCTACGTGATATATTGGAACTGCTTCCTTTGCCACATCATGTGCACGCTCTTCCTAGTTTGAGTTACTCCAAAATTATTCCAGACTCCTCAGATTTCTTTTGTTATGACTTAAAACACTTTCCATAGCTATGTTTTTAAAATAAAACTAACATCTGGCTGTTGTGTTTACAATCTATCTGTAGCAGATCGTTGTGGTTTGACACTGGCCAAACACCAGGCACCCATGACAGGGGCTCACTCACCCGCCCCTGCTACCACTGGGCAGAGGAGAGAAAATTCAACAAAGGGTTCATGAGTTGAGATAAGAACTGGGAGAAAACACTCCAAGAGCAAAACAGGCTCAACTTAGAGGTACAAAGTGAATTTGTTACTAACAAAATCAGAGAAGGATAATGAGAAGTAAAATAAGCCCTTAAAAACACCTTTTCCCCAACCCCTCTCTCCTTCCCACTGACAGCACAGGGAGACAGGACACTTGTCAGGGAGAGAAGTTGTTCCCTTGTGAGACTGTGGGGTTCCTCCCAGGGGAGACAGTTCTCCAATAACCTCTCCAGTGTGATTCCAATCTCACAAGCAGCAGTCCTCCCAAAACTGCTGCAATGTGAATTCTTCCTAGGGGCAAACAGTGCTCCCAAAACTGCTGTGGTGTGGGTTGTTCTTCTACGGGGTGCAGACCTCCAGGGACAGGCTGCTCCAGCCTGGAAGCAGGGCCCTCTCTCTCTCCACCGGGTCTCCCACTGGATCACAGCCCCTCCAGGCATCCACCTGCTCTGGCGTGGGCACCTCCCCCAGGGGCTGTGGGTGGATCTCTGCATCCCCCGTGGATCCCCAGGGGCTGCAGGGGCACAGCTGCTCCACCATGGTCCTGACCACAGCCTGCAGAGGAATCTCAGCTCTGGCCCCTGGAGCACCTCCTCCCCCTCCTTCTTCACTGACCTTGGTGTCTCCATTGTTGTTTTCCCTCACAAGTTCTCACCTCCTCCTCTTCTCTGGCTGGAATTAAAACTGGCCCCCACTTTTGTTTTGATTTCTTCTTAAATCTATTATAACAGAGGCATTACCATGTTTTGATTTCTTCTTAAATCTATTATAACAGAGGCATTACCATGATCTCTAATGGTCCCAGCCTTGGCCAGCAGCATGTCCATCTTCAGAGCCGTCAGGGATTGACTCTTCTGGACAGGTGGAAGCTTCCAGCAGCTTCTCACAGAAGCCACCTCTGTGACCCACTGCCTCTACCAAAAACCAGGCCATGCAAAATCAACACACAGATATTACAAAAATTACTTTGACCCTGATTTTGAAGGGGAGAGTCATGGTGAGGGTGGGAAACAGGCTGAACACTGTGCTAATAAGCAAAGAGCTCATTCTCTGTGTAAAGAGGAAAAAAACTGTCACCTTTTCAATGAACAACTTTGAAGCCAGAGTTACTTGAAAAATTTTTCAAAATGTCACAAGACTGAGCTCATGAAAGTCAGATCAAATCCAGCTGAGGAGCAGAAGCAAAAGTCCTTGTGGGAATCATGCTGTTTGCTGACTCAAAATAAAGACAACCATAGAATATGAATTTTCTAAATTCCAGGTACTCCAAGGAAGGAGTATTCCTGCTTGAACAGGGTTGTTGGACCAGATGACCCTTCCAAATTTACCATTTTGTGATTTTGTAATTTAAAAAGGTACAATGTTGTAAATTTTTTTCTCATAGATGTAATCATGTATTTGAACTGGGGAGCTACTTATTTCTTACATCTCACTGTCACTTTGATACATTTTGTTATATCTTACTGTTTTATTAAAAATTAACAGTTGCCAGCTGGGAGCAAAGTCATAAAGCTGCAAAGAGCCTATTGATGCTACTGAGATACAGGCATGGTGTTAACATGGGAAGGGGGACACTGACTGTGTCTCTGTCTTGCTTAAAAGTAATTTTTTCTTATTGCTCCAGCTGTAAATTACTAAAACAATATTCTGCTGATATTTTTGAATCTATATTTATGACTTCAGGTCTATCCTATTTGCACATGGCTCAGCTGAATATTTTTTTCAGTCTGATTTTAAAACTTTGGGGAAAAATTATAGTAAATACAAATTATTGGAACAACAGAGGCTATATTAATTTGTCTGTCAATTTCTCTTTATCCTTCCTGCATCACAAATAAACACAGAGCAATCCTTTGCTACATGGGCTTCTTAGAGACAACCATGACCATCTTATGTCTCCAGTGAGTGAGACTGCAGTTCTCTTTTCTTCTTTTCCTGAGTTTCTAAGAGTATTCTCACTCCTTCGATATTATCTTGGTGTGACAAAGAGGCATTGCCTGTGTACGTTGTTCTGGCCTTTGGAGAAATACATGACAGAAGTAGATCTGGATATAAGGGGTCTGAATGGGGTATTACCACTTCTCAAATTTAAATGAATTATTAGAGAATAAATAAATCATGATGTCAATTCGAAAGGGTTGTGTGGGCAAAATGACTTGGGGTTTGTTTGGTTGCTGGTTTTGGTGGGTTTTTTTCTTAGTTTTGTTTCTTTTTCCTGGAAAGCTCTGAGTCCTCTATATGCACACATACAGAGCATGCATTTCACTCTGATAACTTTCTTTGTGAAATTGGAAAATGCTTTGTTACTTCAGTTTTTTAGTCTATGCTAATACTAAAATCTAATACAAAAATGCCAATACAAATTTGAAGTGTGAACAATGCTATCAGTATTTAGTTTCTGACCAAATTCTATAAAAGGCTCCCAGGCAGAAGCTAAAGTTGTGTATCAAGAGCTCATTGTGTTCATATAGGGAGTCTTTTGTGTTGAATTACCAGGAGGCCTTCAAGCATTCTACAAATTTTTACTTTTCATAGGTCCATCTTCGAATCAAAGCAGTCACAAAGGCTATTAAGGAAATCCCTTCCTAATGAAGCAACCAGCAGTGCTCTTATGCACAGATCAACACAGCTATGGGTCAATTCTGTATTTTCATGCTGAGGGGAGATGCAAGCAAATGGCATTTGCCTCACAGAAACATCCACAGAAATGGCAGATCTTACCCAGGTGGACCAGTGTCTTAAATCTATAAATCTTAAAGGGGAAACAATTTTCTTTGGTTACATAATCAAATCCAAGCAGTAACTCCCACAGGACTGTCTGCACTGCTGCAAAGCAGAGGCTTAGTGGGGAGAAGGTTCTCCATCTTATGTTTTCCAGCAGCTTGGCTTTGTTAAATAATTCTCCTTTTCAACGAAATAACTGATTTAGTTAGTGATAACTGATGGAAGTAAAGCTTATTTACATAAAGATATGTCATAAAGATCTGAGTAAAAGCCATGTGTATGATACAGTGTTTGTAAATTTATATATAGTGGATAAAAAAAAATATGTAGGTAATTTTATTTAGGTAGTTTTCAGAAGGAAACTTCTAGCTTATTTTTTTAGGTAAATGTAATCTATAATGATGTTATAAATTAAGGTTAAATTATGATTTTTAAGGTAACTGGTGCTGCAGATATCTCTAACATAACACTAAATATTGAAGAGAAGTTTCTTTCATAGCAGTTGTATTTTACTAGCTAATGTTGCTTTTGAGTACCATAGAATTTGCAATTAATTATGTTTAATGAAGAATGTCTTCAAACTGCCTAAATGATTCCTTGACAATTTGCCTAGAAGACTACTGAAGATTTTTTGGTGCATTTCCATGTATCAATTTTTGGGAAGGAATGGCTGTGTTGTCATTCAATTACATATAATTTGTTGTACTATGGCAATATTGTGCTATCTTTATTGTTCCCCATGTAAATTTTAGGAATAGAAATATACTTTAATGTAGTTGATTCACAGTTTTCCTCATTTGACAAGGTCTACCCTTTTTCAAAAACAGTGAATTAATATGCACTTAGTGTCCATAAAACTTTTGTTCTCAAGGTGAAGACAAGTGGCCAGCTCAAAAGCTTCTTTTGAAATGATTGTTTTGTGTTATATTTATAAAAACCGCATAAGTAAAACAAATTTATAGACCATGTTGCTGCTTATAACAGATTGATGCCATGTCTTTCTGTCAAATCCTAAACCTGTTTTATGAGAGCAATAGATCAATTGAGTGATGACTAACAGAGTGTGTCCCTTGCCAGTGACACAAAATAAGTGGTAGCCTATTCAAAGGTCTCAAATGAGGGCCAGAATTTTGTGACTTTCTCTTGTCCCACAGAGCTTTTCTGTGTAGTCTGTATTTGTTACCTTAAGGATGCTGGAGGAAAACACTGTGTCATTTCTCTGACCTTCAGATGTGGAACACTTGGGAATTTCAACATAATCCTTTACTCACTACTGACTGTAAAACAGCCATCTGTGTGTGTGTTTGTATTGTTTTACTTAAAATAACAAAAATAAATAAATAATCTTTGCATTCTGGAATAAAATAATGACTGGTTCCTTTTGTGGCTGATCGCTTCAAACCTTCATCAAATAAACACTGGTTATTCAATATTTTCCATATTCAGTGAGTTAGCCCAGGTTTTCTTGTCCTAGAAGTTGTTGTTCTTCAGCTCCTGCAGTTACCTTTCCATCAGGGAGTAGGGAATGCCTGTTTTCAGCTTCATTGTAGTACATTATTTGAATACTTGCAGCCCTTCCTTCATTGTCCCAATTCTGGGTGTGCAAACCATTGAAGGCAGTTAATGGCCACTGTCAGTTATCTGTGCATAAAATAAGTTGTGCTGTGGTTACAATTTCTATTTCAGTTATCCAGCTCACAGTCTGTTAGGGATAGAAATTGTACCATTGAGCAACTAATATATTAATTTCAAACTGTGTAACTAATTGCACTTTAATTCTCTTTGATTACTGGAAAATGCCGTGTGTCTGAAAACCATTAAACTTTTTGTACAGTAAGGTAAACATGTCTGCTTCTGAATGTCTAATATGGACAGATCTATTGAGATTTTTCTGCTTACTTGGATTCTGACTTTGTAATTTTCAGTTTTTCAAGACAAAAAGAGCTTTGGAGACAAAAAGGCTACATTTTTAATTGCCTGAATACTGCATACACACATTTTTGAAAATTTCTTTTTTTCTTCTGTCCAGAACTAAAAAAAAAAAAAAAGAAAAAGAAAAATGGAAAAAAGAAAAATGTTGTTTCTACCAGGTTTTCTTTTCACTTTGGTACTTCCTTTCTCACAACAAATCTCATCCTACTTGACTTTAGTTCTGTGTACACCTCTATGTACACCTGTTACTACTTGTCCTTTTGCAGTCTGACAATTGCAGCCAAGAACACAGATCAAGATGAAATCCCATCTACTGATTTTAAATAAGATTACAGTAAAATCTCAGTATTCCTCAGAAGAATCATTTGAGAAGGCAGGGAAGATAAACCACAGAAGCATGACAATATTGAAAAATAAATACACAATCATCAGCAACAAAATCCACAAAAAAGGCTCAAATATTTGAGTAAGGGAGGAGTAATTTCTCTGTAATTGGGGGAAAAATAAAATAGGTCAGGATTTTTATTCTGGCTTGGTTTGTTATTTCCTCTCTCATGTTTGCAGGGCAAGGGGATGGAGATTACAGGGAAAGAGAAGAGAGGGAAGTGAAATGGATGTTCCCTCTGAGGAAGGAGGAAAAATCAACCACCAGCCTCTGCAGTTTGCCAGCTGCCTGATCACCATAAGCTGGCAGTACTGACTTCCAAGTGGGACTTAGTGGCAAAGCAGTACTTGAAAGAGGCCAAGGAGGTAGTGTTTTTTCTGCAGGGAAAGAGGTTTTTCTTACTGCACAGTGAGGAAGAAAGAATGCAGGTACTTGAGGGAAAGCAGGTAAGTAGTTAAAAGAAAATGATATCACTGGGAAAATAGAGGTGAGTTGCCTGGAGAACACCAGAAAACAGCTGATTTTCTGAGAAAAGGGTTGATGTTAATTCTTGTGGCTTTGAAAAATAATCTTATGGGCTGGACAGTGAAATACTGATCTGCCTCCCCTGCTCTGGTTGAAATGGCAAACACAGATAATGTGTGTGTAACTGCCTAATTAATGTGTGTTCTCTTCACATTTAAGAATAATTTTTAGAAGTTAGTGTAAATATGGGAATTTCAGTGTTCAGAGGTGTAACTTGTTCAGTAGTACAACTAATAGCCACATATATATGTATACAGTCAGAGATATTGTGAGAGGACATGGTTCTCTTCCCTGTCTTCTGTAAAATTACTTGGTCTTGGTTGTTCACCGTAGTCCTCATTCTTTTCTACACTCCTACTCTATTAACTGCAAGGTTTAAAAAATACTACAACTTCACCTTTGTTGGCCCTACTGCCTGAGTCTCACTGACTCCTGAAATAACCCATCTGTGTGCACATATTCTCTTTGTTTATTTTCCTTAACTAAGGAAAGTAAGTAAAGCATACTTATTTATAGAAATGGAATACTGGCACTAAAGACTATATTCCTCAAAATAGATGTTTTCACTCCATGAAAGTAGTCTTTAGAAACAGTAACTGCTCAGAAACTGGAAGAGCCAAACTTGTTCTTATTTAAGAACAAATATGGGTGTAATTTTCATTTGTTGTCCTGGTGCATACTTTTTGTGCTGCATTAAATGACTTCAGGCAGTCTCTGACACTACCTCTTAATTAAAGACTTGTCTGTGCCTAGAGGTAAGACTTTGGAGAACTATGATGTATATGGCAGAAAGGAATGCTTGAGAGTGAGGCCTTACTTAAGCTGATTTTTTTCTGATCAGGCTTTTTTTTCCCACATGCCAAACGAAAAATTACAGATAAATTGTAGCAGCAGCTAAACTTGAGAAATCGAAGAATTCTCAGTGTAGCAAGAACACTGGAATTTCCTAGAAATACTTAATGCATTCAAGTGAGCATGTGCAGGAGGTTATTGAGGATCTCTGTCCCTCAAAGCAAGCATACTGGCTCCTCAAAATAGGTGAAAATTTTCACTCTAGAGTTACAGTGTACACATAGTTTTTTTCCTCTCTTGTGGTCTGATTCCTGGAAATCGGTAAATTAATTTTGCTTTCTATTTGTCTGAAGAAGCATGTGTTGAAAAACTCAAAGGCTGAAGTTAAATTGTTTTTGGAAGAATTAGTATAGTGAATAAACTTAGTATCAGCTGTGCTATTTAACAGTTTAAACTACCGCAAGTTTAAGTCAATCTTTATAATGTTGGGAGGCATAATTGTGAAAAGAATTATTTTTTCACATCTGTATCTCTAATACTGAAGTTACAGAAGCTACAGAAAATGTTTTTCTCTGTTCCCAAGTTTAGTGTCTATTCAAGATTAAGTACTGTATTGGTTTTTTTCTTCCCAGAAAAATTTACCGGATAGATTGTTACCCTGGTGGCCCTTAAATATCTAGGATGTTCCAAAGTGGAAGTAGTCTGCTAAAAAGCATTAAAAAGTCATTTTTATCCATGTTGACATTAGTTTTTTACACTGTGCACAGCTCAATGCAGTCACAGCATCTGTTCCAGAGATTAAACACTCTGACAATGGCTATGTGTAAAACGGTCAGATTAATTTCTTATCAAACAGAATTGATTCAGTATAAGGAATGGAAGCCATCTGATGTATTTTTCAGATCAAAGCTAATTCTCCCTCGACACACATGCACTTGAGTAGCTGAGTCTGTGTGACAGCTAAATTATAGGAGTGCTTTACACGCACATTATCTTGTCACAACATAAGAACATCCTACTGTGCTAAAATACCACTTTCAGAAGAAACATATAATTTTCCCATATTGTGGAGGAGGATGCTAAACAGCTTCTTTCTTTTATATATCTTTTATTTTCACCTTCTACAGGCATGAGAAGAGCAAAATTTTAAAACAAAAAAAAATTCTGTATTTTTATCCTCTTCATCTTCTGTGTGATGAAATGTGTTGATAGCTGTGCCTATGATTACATTGAAAATGTGGAAGGAAAAATTGCTTATTTAAATAGAATGATTGTAAGTTTTTAAAGAGAGTGATTATAGGTTATTCTCTCCCTCATGCATTAGGGAAAGTGAATGCTTTCAAATGAAAATTGTATTAGTATGTTTGGGGAAGTTTAATGAGTATTTCACAACAGCTTTGTGGCACAATTTAACAATCCCTAATAGTTGATAGTGTCCAGTTTAAGACTTAATTTAGATCAATCCAGGCTTTTGGAAATTTAATCTTTACTAAACCAAGGTGCTACAAGTTAATTTGAACTTCTCTCAGCTTCTTGTAAGACAGTTCAATACACAGGACCTGAACTTGTGGCAAGGCACTGTTACCAACTGAATGGAGGCTGGGGCTGTTTGTGTCAGGGCTTGTTTGGTCTCCAGTCCATTGCAAAGAGCAAGGAAAGTTGCATTCCTTTCAAAATTTAGCCATTGGAAAAAAATAATGGTTAAAACAATATTTCTTTTTAGCAACTACATGTTCCTACATGTAAATACACTCTTCACTGATTGTGCTGGTTTTGCATGGCCTGGTTTTTGGTAAAGGCAGGGGCCCACAAAAGTGGCTTCTGTGAGAAGCTGCTGAAAGCTTCCACCGTGTCTGGCAGAGTCAATCCCTGATGGCTCTGAAGATGGACATGCTGCTGGCCAAGGCTGGGACCATTAGGGATGATGGTAAATCCTCTGTGATACCACATTTAAGAAGAAATGAAAACAAAAGTGGGGGCCAGTTTTAATTCCAGCCAGAGAAGAGGAGGAGGTGAGAACTTGTGAGGGAAAACAACAATGGAGACACCAAGGTCAGTGAAGAAGGAGGGGGAGGAGGTGCTCCAGGGGCCAGAGCTGAGATTCCTCTGCAGGCTGTGGTGATGACCATGGTGGAGCAGCTGTGCCCCTGCAGCCCCTGGGGATCCACGGGGGATGCAGAGATCCACCCACAGCCCCTGGGGGAGGTGCCCACGCCAGAGCAGGTGGATGCCTGGAGGGGCTGTGATCCAGTGGGAGACCCGGTGGAGAGAGAGGGCCCTGCTTCCAGGCTGGAGCAGCCTGTCCCTGGAGGTCTGCACCCCGTAGAAGAACAACCCACACCACAGCAGTTTTGAGAGGACTGTTTGCCTGTGGGAGGGACTCACATTGCAGCAGTTTTGGTAGGACTGCTGCTTGTGAGATTGGAACCACACTGGAGAGGTTATTGGAGAACTGTCTCCCCTGGGAGGGACCCCACAGTCTCACAAGGGAACAACTTCTCTCCCTGAGAAGTGGAAGAAAACCTTGGGTGATGAACTGACCAAAACCCCCACGCCCTGTCTCCCTGTACTGTCAGTGGGAAGGAGGGAGGGGTTGGGGAAAAAGGTGTTTTCAAGGACTTATTTTACTTCTCATTATCCTGCTCTGATTTTGTTAGTAACAAATTCACTTTGTACCTCTAAGTTGAGCCCGTTTTGCCCTTGGAGTGTTTTCTCCCAGTCCTTATCTCAACTCATGAACCCTTTGTTGAATTCTCTCTGCCCAGTGGTAGCAGGGGAGGGTGAGTGAGCCCCTGTCATGGGTGCCTGGTGTTTGGCCAGTGTCAAACCACAACACTGATGGCAAAACTTCAAAAAACCCCTCCAGCCTGGTGTGAATGCAGTTTTATAAGTTTAGCAAATTAGTGTAACTGACAAAAATCCCCAATTAGAGATGTAAGTGGTGAGGTAATTCCCCCTTTCAATTCCACCTCTTACTGTAGCCCCCCCCTTTAGATAGGAACTAAACTTTTTTTGTGGAAATGTGTCTTGAGAAGCTGGTTTCAACCTTGGCTCCCAGGAAGAACCAAGATAGGCTAGGGGCCTTGGACCCACAGCTAGGAGCCTCTGGAATATGTTTTGTCTTTCTGCCTATCAGGGTAGGGAAAAGTACTGGGCTAGCTAGGAACTATCTATAACTATACAACAATAATCTACAGAGCTACAAATATACATGAAGGAATAGAAATGCAAAAATTATTCTGGCATCTGTCCCTGTCACAGACAAAAGCAGGCAGTGACTGGGTGTGCTGCAGGGAGCACTGGTGCTGCCAGGTTGCTCCTTGAGCAGGGCTGGGCACTGAGGGGAGGATACTAGGCATCATATTGGCATGGCCTTATTGCTGGCTCCACACAGCAAAGGTCATTGCTGCTGCTGCTGCTGAGGAGGAACTGTTACAGATCTTTGGTGGTGACATTGTATGAATAGTTCAAGGTACTGTTTTTAAACTATTTTATAACAATTTTTTCTTTTCTTCTTTTTTTTTTTTTGTTTTTTTGCCTGTTGTAAGCTGTATTGCTGTATGGAGTCACAATTGTGCACTATTACAGGTCTGGGAAGCGTAATTGAATTTATGGAATCACAGAATGGTTCTTAAAGATCTTAAAGATCAACTAGTTCCAACCCCCAGGTTGTGGGCAGAGACACCTACTACACCAGGTTGCTCAAAGCCTCATCCTACCTGACCTTGAACACTTCCAAGTATGAGCCATCCACAACTTCTCTGGGCAGCCTGTGCCCAGAGGGCTTCATCAACCTCACAGTGCTGGATTTCTTCCTGATATCTGATATAAACCTACCCTCTGTCAGTTTATATAGTATAAAGTATACTTTATAAACTGACAGAGGGTAGGTTTATATCAGATACTTTATAAAGTATTACCCCTGTCCTGTCTTTACATGCCCTTGTCAAAAGTCCCTCTCCAGTTTTCCTGTAGACCCCCTTAGGTACTGAAAAGTGCTGAAAGTCTCCCTGGAGCCTTCTCTTTTCCAGGTGAATGTCTCTAAATATTCAGTAGTTTAGCTCTCGCCTATTGACTATTTATATCAACATTTTATATATCAGTCTCCTCAGAGTACTGATTTAGCAGCTTTCCACAGGTTTATTTTAGTTTGCAGCATTACTGCTCTTTTGGAGGAGTTCCCCTGTGCTTAAAGCAGGGTTGGTAGTGCTGAGGGTTTGCACTTGCCTTCTCCTGCTTGCATACCCAGGCAGGTATTGGATAAACAAAATTTACCAAAGAAGAGGAGTGGGCTTCAGAAATATCTGGAATACCCCAGTTTTCCCTGTTTTTAGTTTGGTCTAGGAGCTTTTGGGTGGGCTGTGCACAGAGATGTAGCTTTACCTGAAACACTGATGTGACTTCCACTGGTGTAAAGTGGTTTTATGGGAGAACTGATTTTTAATGCTGGCTAAAATAACAGTACACGAAAATACACGAGAAGTGAAGTTTGTTTATTTTGTTTATATAAACTGTGAAATGTTTTCTGTTTTCATGTATCATGCTTTAACTTACTATTATATGAACACTGAACATGAGAAAAGGAACTTCTATTTCTCTGTTTAACAAAGTCACTGCTTTACAGAACTTAATGACAATTCTTGGTTAGGGGCTAGACAGATCTAGACCATCCTCTCTGTCTCAACACCATTACAATTTTCTTTGCCTACTCACCTGTGTTAAGGTCACACACCTCTCATCTCTCACATGAAAGTTCATTGCCATTGAAAGAATTAGATCCCATAAATGAATATATTTTGTGTGAAAGCTTGAATATAGGGCTGATACTATTCCAATAAAGTATAGAAAAGCATATAAAATAACAGAAACAAATAATGTAAAAATGAATGCATATTTCTTACTTAAGATTCAAGATACTTGCATTATAATGTTACATAATGTTTTGTGCATACTCTGAGATATTGATTACCCATCCTGAAACAGTAAAACACAGCACTGTAGTTTAGCTAAGAATTTAGAATTACTAATTCATTAAATAGAGCTAGGGTAGTACATTCTCAACAAATGAAGCCTTTTGTTAACGTGATGTAATCTTGTATCTATGCAATACAAAACCACATGCTTTTTACCAACTGATCATCTCTTGGTTTTGGTATGAATTAATCATTGGCATTCCATTGTCCTATAAAGGAATGTGTTTTCCCTTCTCATAAGGGTGGACAAAACGATGCTATTAAAAGAAACTCTTATGTAATACAATAGCACAGAGATGTGCTGAGTTATGAATGCAGAAAATGTGAAAAAAATTTTGACTTTTTTTAGGGCCTGGCATTTTCACCATTTCATCATGAGAAAGGCTCTTAAGCAGCCTATGAGTGCTCTGCTGAGTACACTTAATGGTGCTGTGCTCCAAATCCCTGTTTGTGCCCCATACAAACACATGTTTATCATTTACCTCGTCATGTGCCATGTGTTTAGTGGTTCTGGGATCCTGCTGTGAAATGACAGTTCATGGACAGACATGATAAAGTGGCAGGCTTGACTACAAACAAAAGCTGTCCTTACTGTTTGCATAACAAGGTAGTGGGCACTCAGGAATCTGAGTAAAGAAGCTGGAGTTTTTTGTGGGGTTTGTATTTTTGTTTGTTTGTTTTTAGTTGCTTTGGGGGGTTTTGTCCCTTCTTCCTTTTATTTTTTCCTTGCTTTCCTTCTCAACACATTATGTTCTGTGGATCAGCTCTCTTAGCATTTCTATTTACAACCACATCATTACTGTGAATTTCACAGTGGACCAGATGGAGATTTCTGGGGCCTCATCCTTGACATCTAATGAAAGTTCTGCCTTTGTATCTGGAAATTTAGAGTTAGGAGAGGTGAACATTGAGAGTAAGGGAGAAAGAATGAACTGATAATAGAGTACTGTGGGTGTCTTTGTTCCAGTACTGGTGTAAAACCCTAAATGAATACAAAATACAGGCATGGTGCTATTATTTGGACAACGATTTGACTATTGGATCAAGATTAAAGAATGTTCACAGGTTGCTGAGCTGTTAAGTTTGATATTGCTATTTAAGTATCTCTTCAGTTTACTCCCACACAAAGTTATAGTCAAAGGTCTCTGCAAAGCATCTGATGGTGGAATTAGAAAATCATGAATATTTTCATCTGTAAGAGGGCTACCCATAAACAAATAAATACTGTAACTGTAAAGTCTTTAATTTTAAGTGTTTTGAGTTTGACTCTTCTGGCTATGAAGGGATCCTAAGGTGCTAGTGGCATTCCTGTACTTTATCTGCAGGATATATCCTGTCCTGGTTAATACTGGCCATAAACTTTGAGATGTAACAAACATGAACCAATAGAGTTAAAGGCACAATCCAAGCTGAAGCTTCAGTTTTCTATATTTCCCTCTTGGCGTCCCATGAGTCAAGAAAAACAATGACAACAGCATAATTATTTTTAAAAATGTCTCAAGTGGAATGCATGAATGTGAAAACATAGATTGACTTTCTTTATTACTACAAAGCCTATTTTTGTCATTTCAGTATTTTCATTATTAGTCACTCTGATTCTGTGATGTCAGTGTCCCTTGTTAGACTTCTGTTTTGGGGAAGCACTGAGTTTTGGGTTTGGTGAGTTTGGTCAAGGCTGTTCTTCATGTGATCATAATCAGTACTGCCTGCTGTAGAGTAGTGTGTGCTACCCAAGTTTCTACCCAAGTTTGCCAGTGACACATTGAATAGAATCTCTTATAAAGGAGATGATATTTCCTTTCTTCATCTCGGTTTTCCACCTGTGACATGAGAACAATTTCACTGGCCTATGAAAAAAGCTTATTAAAACCATATATGCACTAGTGATTGAGGTTTGAAACACACTTTGGTCCTGTGTAATGCAATATGCCTAGTGAGTGCTGTTGACATACTTTCTTTAAGACTGTGAGTTCAAGATGAATTCAGGGAGGAGAGGACTTTGAACAGAAGAGATCCTTCTTTGAAGTGAACAGGCATGAGCTACATGCTGAGACAGGGATGTATTGTTCTATTTTACACAGGAGTTACTCAAGCTCTGCATCTAGGGTTACACAGGAGAGTAAGACACAACTAAGAACTTAACTAAACATTCAATTCTTATCAAGAAAATCTTATCTGGCTTCTTATATATTCTTCCTATGTCTGGCTTCTGTTTGTACTCCTTTGGGTGCAATACTGCATGTCTAGTGATAAGAACTATTTGAATTAAAAGAAAAAAAGAATTGAACTCCTGGCGAAAAATCCCCAGTGGGCAGTGCATCATAGTTTTTCAGAATGGGTATACTTTACTGGTTAAGCAATATCTCTCCTGACAGGGCAAATATTAAAATTATGAGGGAGCTGGACCAGTGTCTATAAGTTCTACCACAGAATATTGCACTAAATGTTACGGTAAGTGGTAGATTAATTGACTGGAGACAATGCTTGCTGTGCTGAGTTTCTTACAGACTGTGAAGTAACAGCAATTAGATGCATACTTTTGATGCATCTACATAACAGACTATTTAAGTGCAGACACATTTTGAAACTGCAAAAAGGCCTGTTGAAACGCTCTACACTTCAAAAATAATTGTAATGTTTATGTCAAAAGTATTTCTAAAACTTACAAGTGACCAAAAGAAAAAGGTTGCTTTGAGGAAGAGTTTAGTTATGAAGCCTTAAACCATTCCCAGGTAAGGAGTCCTTATGTACTAGATACAGTGCCTGTGTTAGACACATTTATAATGGAAATAGATTTATACAGAGCAAACTAAAGAGGAAGTTACAATCCAAACCTCCTGTGTAATATCCAGTTTCAGCTGGCTTGAAAATGCTGACAATTCCCACAAACAAAAAGAGTTTATAATCTGCTATAAATATCATAGAACTTCACATTTAGTAATCAAGAATAATTTTTGCAAAGACTTTTGTCCAAGGTTTAGCCTTGGACTTGATGTGACCTCCTTAAGGCACGTTCAGTTTATCTTCCTTAAGTAGCTATTGCACTGAGATTTCATGGAATGAAATTACATGTTGACTGTTTCATTTCTGAAAAACTTTTATGCTAGACTATGATTGTTAAAATAATTACCCAAGCATTGATTTCTCCATCAAATGCATCACTACACATTTCAATCCATCTTTATGTGTTTGAGTATTTCTTCTATGATAATTCATAGTAAATAAGTCAATTTTATCATATGTCAAGTATTTATCCTGTAGGTAGATAATTGTTCATTTCTCTAGGGCCTTTCTGACTAATATGTATGTAAATACATAGAGAAAATGAAGCAAAGCACTTTAATAAATTAACATACAATGAATTTGGCTAAGGGAGAGTTTCTCAAGTAAGAGATATTTTTCAACATAAAAGCAATGAATATTCATTCAAAAAAAGCTTCATTTCTCTGAAATATTCTCTACACCCTTAAGTATATATAAAATATAATAACTTACAAAACGGCAAGCCAAAACTTGTGGAGATTGATGAGAAATAAATTGAGGATTCCAGGGACCTGATCCTCTAAATAATTATGCACCTGAATATGATTATGTTTAAAAAGATCACAGTTGCTATAAAATGAGTGTGTTAGGGTTAGGCTAAAAATATCAGTGTGATGCAAATCTGTAAAGATCATGATACCTCATGGTAAGATCATGACCTGTTTCAAGTATGCTCTCCAGCTGATGAACCTGCATGTGGAACATGAACAGGAATGAAGTCACAGATTAGAACAACCAAAGCCTTGAGATCTTTCTAGAACAGATCCAGCAAAGTCAGATCATTATCTTTTCAAAGGAAATTTTAGTAGCCAGTGCTAAGTCATCAACAATATCTCTGAAAGTGATAGATATGAGCAGTCACACGTGCCACCCCATGTGTAAGACATGCTTGTTTTTGAATGTACTTGTTAATATGAGAAATGTCTGTTAATCCTTTGACTTATTGATAGCCTTTTTGTTGACCTTTTACAGTGGCTGAAGCAACATTGACAGTGTGTTAAACACAATTTACATTGTGTGCAGTTCTTACCATAACAGGTAACTGGGGCCTTGGGTATGTCAGCACTAGTCAGCAATACCAGTAAGTGTTCATAAATAATGCTTTCTTATGAGAATACATCCTAAAGGACAATATTGGAAGCAACCATAACTTTGGTTCTATAGACACTGAATTAGAGAAAAAGTAAAGACATGAAAGTGGAAATACTTCAAGTTTATGTATAAAGTAGTGAGCCAAAAATAGATAAATAGCTTTATCTGAAGTCCACAGAAAGGAAGTGACTGACTAAGAGACATGCAAAAGATTTCTGGCATACCTGGGAATTGACTGAAGATCTCCAGAATCTTTGTTCAGTAGCTTCACTTTGAGGTACTTATTTTCCAGTGAACAATGTCTTAAACTTATAACAAGGAGGATGTGGAGAAACACAGTGAAAGTATGTTCAGAGTCTTAACCTTCTGTTTCTATCCTAATTATTCAGGGTTCAGATTTTTAAAGTAAGTTTTAGTAAGGGCAATAATTTACCACATGCCTGTTCTCAGGTTTATGGCACCATCACTGAAGCTCAGTTTACCTACTGGTCTTCTCAGTGTCTAGTTTTGGACTCTGTGAAGATACTCAGTGCTTCCAAAATAGATACTGCATTTGTGGATACACAATAGCAAAAATAGCTTCCCCCTAATCACTTCCAGCTGAACCTCTTTTTATAATGTCTCTTAATTGAAACTGCCTAATTTTCTTGATTTATCAAACAACCAGAAAAATAATCTGTCCACTGCTTACTGTACTAAAACATAATTGCTCCTCAACATATACATTTACACTATATTTTCTCTTCCTAAACTTATGCAAACATCTAATGACTGCTGTCTGAAAACCAGAAGAAAGCCACTGAAAACAGTAGTAGGCCTTCGTCCTTGCTATTTAGATGGGTGATGTAAAAGTCTGTTCTGTAAATAGATATATTTATTTATTTATTTATTGGATTTCCTGTTGGAGAACATTTGCATTTTTCTGGGCTTTGCTCTGGGGATTACTGTGAAGAAGTATGGATGGGGGGAGGTTTCGTTAATTATGAATTTGTGCTAGTTTGAGGGCAAACCAGTGGGGGGAATTAACTCCACACAAGTATGTTGTGAGACATTCCAAGTCAGAACCACAATTTAATAGGAAAATTACAATAGAGGCAATAGTACAGAAACAGTCTTTAACTGACAAAGTCAGAATACAGCCTGACAGCCTGTTGGTCAGGGTGGTGGTAGCAGTCCAATTAAATTGTGGCTGCAGTCCTGTTGGAGTGATGGATGTGTTCTATCAAAGCAGTGATCCTGTAGAAGGGTCTGGTCCTTCTCTCGAGGTCCAGTGGTGGTGGTGGAGAGCTCTTATCCTCGGGGTATCCAGTGCTGGTATCATGGATACCCACGGATATCCAAGCCTCAGATTACATACAGGCAGGATTGTTGGGTTCCTTCCCCTGGGAGGGGAATTTCACAGTGGGCTGATGTAATTCTGAGTCAGTCTGGTGAAACCCTGATGTCCCATTAGCAGAGATGGCCCCCTCATCTCTTCCCTGGAGAAGAGGTTCCCCACAGGGTAGTTATCAGGGCTGAGTAATAAAGAAGAGAAAGAAATGCTGTGGCACTCGGTTTATGTAGATGTTTCACACCCATCTTATGCAGATGGTAGTAGAATATGTACTTTTAGTTACACCTTTCATTGTAACCAAAGACAGAATGCCTCTCTCCTGTTGCAGCTCAGAATGCTACAGAGCTTTCAAGGAGTACTGTGAAGTAATTTTGTGGAAGTTCAGTGTTTTGAAAACAGTGAGAATGTAAAATTTCTTAGTTTTCATCTGATATTATTATTAAATATTTTCCTGAAAATTAAGGCAGCTGTCATCAAACCTCATATATAATTATATAGTATATGCCATATTTTATATATGCCTAGAGTAAAAGAACTATAAAACTTGATTTATTAAGATTATGAGATTTGATCCTTTAGTCACTTAACTCCATACCACTTTAATGTATATATAGGTTGATTGAGCTCAGTGAGTTTACCCTAGAGCTTAGTGTTTCTTACTATCAACAGTCAGAGACCTGGCTGGAGAAGCTGGAGCATTCATGTTGCACAAATCTGCAGGTGTAATATGTAGAGTGAAATGAAATTTGAAAAAGTCCTTTGTATCCCACCAACACAAAGACTTTCCTACCAGGCAAAGAGGATCTTCTCAGGGAAGAAGGAAAAAAAGACTCTTCATAATGATTATTTTTCCTGTCTGTATGATCTATGCTTTCTCCTGGAATTAATACTTTTCTGTGCTAGAGAAACACAGTTTCTTAGTTGACCTAAACAGTACAAATTTGAAAGAACTGAGTTAGTCAGTAGTAGTTTTTTTCCCTTAAACTCATAGCCTTTTGAAACTAAAATTCTATCAAGTTGTAAGCTGAATGTGGATGGGGAGTAGTGACTAGAGTGACCCCATTTAAGAGGTAGGCATAGAACTATTGGTCATGGGAAAAACATGCATGTCACACATCTTAATTTGAATTCTTAATTTTTATTTTTGACCCTGGCATGTTGCTTACAGTGTATTTTTCTGGGTATAAAAATTCTAAACAGCAATATGCCTGTGAATGTATCAAAAATGATGAAGAAGACCAAATCCAGTTGATGTGTAGTAGAAACTTTCATTGTCCATCTTTGAAGAAATTGTATTAAAGAGAAGAAACTACAGTCAAGACAGCATTGTTGTGTTTTGCTGATGTGTGATTACTTTTAATGTAGACTAAGAAAAAAGTTATATGCCCACTTCACGAGTTTGAAAACAAAATGTGAAATGAGTGAGAGGCAGAAAATCAATATAAGTGCTATTTTTATGAAGCTAGGTATTTTATCAAGTTTAAGAAGCAAGCTATCCCTATCAGAAGGGGATGAAATGAAGCTTTACAAATAATCCTTCAGGTGATCATAGGAAGAGGATTCAATTCACTGAGCAGACATCTTTGCAATCCCAATTTTGTATGCTTTAGTGTACAGAGGAAAATGAAAAAAAAATGAAAAATTAAGAGGTTTTTTTCAGCCTTTCAGTGGTTTGTAGTAGGTCCAAATAAAACACCTGATGATCAGGAAAAATGAATATAGTGTTTATCAGCATGGACCTGAGATAGACTCTGGAATGACAGCCTAGACAGGTTGATGCCAACTGTGTATAATCCTTTAGAAGCTGTTTTAAAGGACAGACAAGGCAATGCCTGAAATTTGAAGTTCAGCTGGAGTTTTCTAAGTGGGAAAACAAAGAAGTCAGATGAAATTTTTAAAAAATAAGCGTAGTGATTAGTAATAAAGTAGACTTTTAGGTAAAGACATCTAAATTGCTTCTAAGCTTGTCAGTTGAATATGTATGAGGGGAAGGTTGTATTTTATTTATTTCAGGGTAAGGATGACTTGCTTCTTAGTTGCTTGAAAGTATTTATGATCATACTAACTTGTTTCCTTACCAGCCTGAGCCATGAAGTGCTGCTGTTCTCCTCATTAGAATAAGTCCAGAGTGAGACAATTTAGCTGACATGGCAGATAGTTAAAAGAGAAATTACAGAGGACTACAGTGTGAGTGAATGCAAGGACAGATCCTGTCCCATACCAAGAACAAAAGGCTCCAGAACACATTTGCTGGCTGTGTTGAGAAGCCAGTGCTGTTGTTTCTGCTATGCTAGCCTAGAAAACCTGTATCTTTTACCCTGTTTGTTCACATGCCAGGAGTCACTGCAAATTTGTATTTTAATTTATTGATCATATCATTGCTAATTATTTAGTTGGGTTAGCTATGAACTGTTATGTATAATAAAGTTTCCATATTATAAATGCAAATCTCCAGTAAAACAACTAATAGCATATACATATGTACAAAATGTACATATCCATAGTCCAGTTCACCAGGGTTAAATATTTGTCAAATACTCCACTGAGACTTATTTGCTCTTCTGCCTAATATAGCATTCTGCTCTTTAAAAAACCATCACAGATGTTGGCACTGGTCTCCTTTTCTGTGGCTTTCAAAATTCCTTGCTGACCAGCTTGCAGGTTGCAGTTAGTGCAGTATATTTTGTGAAAACTAGATGAGAATACTGTAATATAAGAGAACAATGAGTCAAAAGTAAGGACAGGAGTGAGTCTGGAAAATGCTGGTAGGCCAAATGTAATTCTTTTGTCCTCTGTGCCAAATATTTGAGTCTGGAGTGTCCTGTAAGATGCTAGAGTTAGCTGAAGGAGATGAGAATAATTGACATCAAATGAACATTTTGTCTTTGACCCAACTTCTGTGAATTTTTTTCGTGGTTGTTATTTGACAACATCTTTTTCTTTATAGAGGGGAAGCTCTCCCAGTCAGACAAAGCAAAGAGCCTCAAACTCCCTGCAAGTGCAAACTAAAATTACTGAGCCAGAACTGAACTAATTTTGATATTTTGTGCTTCAGAGAAGCAGGAAGAGTAAAAGGATATATAGAGATATATGCCATTGAGAGAAAAAAGTTGGCATTCAAGCAATTTAGTATTGCAGTCCTTTTGAGGCTCACAGAAAATGTGAGCTGATTTGTATTTCCCAGAAAGATAATTAGTTTCATTATGGGAACAGGACCATTCTATTCAAGAAATATAAGTTGGAAAATACCTGTATTTGCTTAATTGAAAAAATAACTGTGGCTATTCTCTTCCTTTTTTTTAGATGTGTGGCCAGCTCTTCATGCCTGACCTCTTGCTATGCTGTATTAAATTTGTTGTCACTACCTTGCTTTGATTCCATCCAATGCCTAACTGCAAGTCACAAAAGGCAAGTGGGTATTCCCACTTCTCTTCCAGAAACATTGGCTGATCTTTCTCCTTTCATAGACAGGAAGAATAAAAAAAAAAAGTAAAAAAAAAAAAAAAAAAGGTAGTAAAACTAGAGGCTAACCTCATGGAAAATAAACAAGATATGAAAATTAACCCTACCTTGAGATATTTAAATTGCTGTGAAAACACTGGTGGCCTAGCATTCATGTTGAGCACAAAATCCTCAATCTGTAAACTCTAGCTATGAAGCTATGATTCTTTATTTTCTCCACTAAAGACACACAGAAAAACTTGTATCTTTCAGTGATATTGTGACTGTTCTCACATATGAGGTATGCTATCCTAAATAAAACACCTAGCATTGAAGTAATGGGGAAGAGAATATACAGAGATTGTTTGAATTAAGGGAAATTGTGGACATACCCTTTGTTCTCTGCCAAACTTGATTTGAGATCACTCAAGCTATTAGAGATCTAACCAGGGTTTTTAAGAATCTTTTAATGAAAGCCCTTGTTGTCAAACATATTCATGTTTGAATTATTTTCCAGTGGAAGTTACTAGAAAATACTCTTACTTTCCACTGAAAAGAGCAAACCTTAATTTATTTTTGATGCAATAGTGTTCCAAATCATACAATAAAGTATTTTATTTGTAATTCAGTGTTTTTTATATAATTTAAGAATATGTATCAAGAACTGGATGAATTCTATTCTGGTTTTGTGAATAAAAGGCTAGGAATTATCACTGAAAGAAATATTTCAAGTTTTCAGTTTTCTAGACTGGTCTCAACATAAACTTCTGTTTGTATGTTTAATGTTGTTTCATCTTATATATTTCAAACACATTGCTAAAAATCTAAAAAAATAATTCTTACAATCAGCTTTAAGTTTGGTACTGTTATTTAAACATGAGCATTGATAATGGTGTCAAGCCACTGAACAGAATTAATAACTGTAAATTATTCAGTTTAGTAAATAGAAAAAGAAGTGCATGTTTTAGAAAATGGTGATTTCTTACATTTAATAAGAAGCTTTGTTGATTATGCCACAAGTGGAAACCACAAATACCACAAATACTTTTTTTTTTTTTAGTTTTGCCCACCTCTGCAGGTAGCAGAGGAGACCCAAGAATAAGAGTCCAATTTTCTCAGCTTTGCTGAAGAGATCTGGGAGAGGAGACTTGACATTACATGTGGTACAGAATGGCATGTCTCTAGAATGCTGGGGGTAAAGGCTTCCATGTCAGGGATTTTTGCAACTAATTTATTCTTTATATCTTAAATATAATTGGGAATTGTTGACAATTTTGACCTTGGGAAACACCAGGCAGCATATTGCCATGCAAAACATTCAAGAACCTGTGCTCTGCAGTGCCAATCTATCTGCAGATTTGTGTTATTGTTGGTCCATCTTTGAGCATTGTGCTAGATTTGGAAAACATTCTAAAGTAAAATATGGTGTTTGTAGAGATAAGAATGGTTAAATTGATGGGGCAAAATATTAATATCTTAAACATTTTTGAAGGACTCTTTTTGCTTTGTGCAGGATTTAGGATCATGTACAGAAAGTTTGCACCTTTTTAACACCCATGACTCAACTTCCTAGTTCTGAGTCAACAGTTACCAAAATTCAGCAAGCATTTTCCCTTGCACAAGAGCATAAGATCACGTTTAATTGTAGGTGTGCTGATGATTAGGGAATCAGCACACTGCTCAGGCAGCTAGATTTGAATTGAGAATTGAGAGGGAATAAAACTTTGTGGTGGTGGTTGTTTAAGCTTCATTAAGAGGAAATGAAGAATATCATTGCTGCCGTGGACCCATGGCAAACTCAGAGCAGGAGCTGAGCTCTTTCTTAGCTGCTGTGTAGCTATAGAAAAAGGTCTGGTGAGCCAACACAAATACATTTTGAATACCATATGATGTCATGATGATCTCACACATACACAGATTGTGAAGTTCAGGCTCTAGCAGAGACTGCTGCAATATTGTTCCCTTCCTTAAGGGAAAGGAAGGGCTGCTTCTTTTGCCAGCTCACATTGGGGTTTGCAGGTGTCATTTAGTGCTCATTAATAGTGAAACCAAGCCTTGCCAGGGTTTTCCAGGTTTAGACCAGAGTCCAAGCCTCCGGACATTACAAAACTAAAGATGTCACTTTCTCTCTAATGTAGCTGTGGTGGTAAAGTTTGTCAGATATTGTGAAATGACTTAACTGAATTAAATATGAAGAAGAAAGCCCCGTATTCAAGCAGTCTATTATTAGCAAAACATTCCCTATCAAGAGTACTGGTCACCTGTTTCTTTGCTTTCATATGGTAAAGTGGTTTTCTCATTGGAAATAATGGTACAGATTGGCACAAGTGAAATATTCTCAATGTCTTAGGTTGTCCTTCCTGCACACAAACTGAACATGGATGTGAATGCAGGAAGGTGGCCACTGTTTCAGTCAATTTGGCAGGCAGTTTCTGGAAAGCCTTCTGGTAGCTGACAATTTTGGGTACTGCAAAGGTCAGACATACATTCATTACATAAATATGTACAGCATTACCCTTAATAAATTTTTTATATTTTCTTTTTTCTCAACTGCTGTTTTATTTTGCAGGGAGGAGAAAGTGGAGAATTTTTTGCTGTTTTATTATTTTCTTCTCTTTTTTTTCAAATATGTGCATCAATTTTATTAAGCTGCAAATGGTATTTCACATTGTATTAAAGGAAAATACAATCTTATGCAGTTTACTGAGGACATATGAAGAGAATTGAAATTAGCACGCAACACTGATAAACATGATAAGGAGTTTAATGGCATTTATATCACAATAGAACTGAATAATATGAATAGATTTGAAAATAAGCAAAACATTCTGCACATATATAATGCATTCAGGGCCAACTGCATGGATCTGCAAACCTTTAATTTTTTTTTAATCTATTAACGATAGCAGTGTGAATTTGGAGGTGGTCCGATTTTTTTTAAGGGAAGTTATTTGGGATAAAATGGATTGTTAGTGGACCTGTCACTTTCTAGATGTAGGAAGAAGTGACCTTTTAAAATAATAAATATCACTTAATTTAAACTGCTAATAATCTAAATGCATGTTTTTGGTATTACAAGTTGGTTATGTTTTAGTAAGATATTGGAACAACTTGGGCCTAAGTCAGCGCAGCAGAGAGCAGTCTCTTTATTTTTCTGTTTTTAAAAGCAGAGCATACACCAATATATCAATGTATAAATCACATTGAAACAGATCTGCACAGAAAACAATACCTTTCAGATTTCTTGTTCTTTATAAATAATCACTGTTGAAAACTCTAACAATGATTGAAAGTGCCATGAAAAGGAGCCCTTACAGGCAAATATCCCAAATCCACTGATCTAGAGGATGCACATGTGCTCTTTTGTTCTGGACATACATGCAATTGATTAGATTGCATGGCAAAACATTGCCAGGAAAGCATAAACCATGCTTGAGATTCCAGAAAAAAATTTTAAGTTTTCTTCTCAAACCATACATGAAAGTCTTTCACCAAGGGAAAAAAACCCCCAAATTCCAAACTCCTCCCCCTACTTAATTTTGTGCTTGAATCAGTTTCTTGGTATTTCATAGTTATGATCTTCAGTTGGTGTCATCCATACTTCCAGGGCCCTTCAGGTGTATGGGTGTATTTGTGTATGGATGTCTATGGATAAATGACGAAGAACTGTTTCTTTCAAAGAGGCAAAAAATATGAAGGGAGCAAGAATCCTTGTGAAGATGTGTTGACCTATGAGGAATGAGATGAAGATAGAAAGCAAAAAGAGGTGCCTGAGTGGCAGAAAATGTCCCAAAGTTTTTTAAGTATGAAATTTGGATAACATGGGAACTGAGAAAAGTCTCTTAGTTCAAGACATTTAGGATTCGACAGGCCTAAAGATTTGAAAATTGTTTTCAGAAAATAGTTCAGGTTTGGAGGAGGAGGAGAGCTGATTATGTAATTTAGTTCCTGTGTTTCCAGCACCTTTCACCGCTTTCTGGAGCAGTCTTCTTCGGGCTGCACTGTAGAAAGTCTTTGCTGGCTGCAGTAGCAGCAACCAATGTCTTCAGACCAAGCTCATTTTCTTTCTTCCCATTGTTCTTTTGGTAATAATTGCTTTTGGATTATAAGTGGCTCAAAAGCATTCCAAAACTTCAAAGAACTCTTTTACTGCTACTGCAATCTATTCATGGTAAGGGCTCGATGGGGAATACGAGATTTGTTCTAGGAATTTTGCATAGTATTATTATTGTCTATAGAGGTAGGATGAATTTTGCAGCTATTATTCATCACGGTAGAGATCTATCAACCTTTAAATGGTTTCATTGAAACTATGGAGTTATTCACAGAAGAGAATCAGCATACATCTAACATGTTTTTACTATCAAAAACATAGTTAAAAATGTGACATTATATGTTCTTCAACAAAATCTGGGCCAATCCTGGTTTCATTGAAAAAGCCTTTAACTAAGATTGATTTGAATTCAAACTTTGATCTGTATCCATGTTGTTTATTAAATGATATGCGATTTTTCTCATTTCTATACCAGATGGATTTAAAGTGAGTTCTCCACTCTGCCCCTGCACACCGCTGTGCACATAACAGAAAAATATGAGCTCCCTCTTGTGGTCCAAAAAACCTTCTCTTTCCCCAAACTGAACCAAGAGGACCCTGAACAATGCAGTTAGAAGATTTCAAGTTTCTTGTATAATTCCTGGACTTCCTTAAAGGGTAAATCTCTTATGTAGCAGTATAAGTGAGACATTTAAAATATGGCACAATAAGATGATTAAAAAAGAAGGGTAGGGCTAGGATCATTCTAACAAGAAAGTAAAAGCCTCTCTAAATAAATCATGTTTAAAATACTGAATAATATTGCCAGAGATGCAAGTATAGAGTTCTTAGTCTAATAGAACATATTTTTTAGCTATTAAAATAGAGAAAAGAAGTCTGTTCTTGATAAGATGGAAAGAATAATTTTACAACTTCTGGGATGATAGACACCGCAAAATAAGATACTCATTGCAGACACTTAAAGATGGAAAATTCTTAGAAAACTGTGTAGAAAAAGAGTCTTCTCACACCAAAAAAAAAAAAAAAAAAAAAAAAAAAAAAAAAAAAAAATATCAGGCAGTGACAGCTTCATCATTTTACAGGTTTGCAGCCCTAGAGCCTGCTTATAACTGCTCCTTGTGTATCAAGATTGCTTGTGTTCCTGGTAATGAATCAGACAGGAAACAGCTTAAGGGCACTGAAATTGTGGCTTCTTTCATCTGTACTTGATGCTCTTTTTAAAGGTTGTTAATGTCCTATGGTTCTCGCTCTAAGTTTCCAAAACAGGAGAAAATTAGAAACTTAGACTTGATTTCAAATGACATACAAAGGTATAGTCTGCTGTGTCAACTAGATACATTGTTTTCTAATCTGTAATTTTAATTTTTCAGTCACTAAGTTGTTTATTTTTAGAAAAATCTTTGTCAACTGAGACTAACGGTAAGCAAGATTCTATTTTGACTGCTGCAATGATTATGCACACCGAATGATTTTTAAAATGACATCTTAAATGGTTTATTTTGGATGGTCCTTTCAACTATTCTAGATTACAATGAGAAATGCTGAACATCAGCTTTTGCATCATATGGTCAAGTGTTGCAAAGGATCGCTCCTCGAGGAGTGAAGAGACAGCAACCTCGTTGCCATCTGTGTGATTTCTTTAGTTTATCTGGGAAACACTCCAGGAAAAACAAAGTCAGAAGGTATTCCCTGAAAGGGGTTATGTGTACACAAGGTGACAATACACCTCCTCATTGCTGAATGAGAGATGGATTGGGATTGTTCATTAATCTTTTACCAAATGTCATTTCTTTGACAGACGACAAAAGCTGCACAAGAGTCAGAGACCTGAGAGAGAACTGAAGAATAATCACAGTAGAAGAAGGGAATCGGAAGACTTTATTTGGAAAGTGTAACTTATGCCCTTTTAAAATTAGATTGAAAGCTTGCTGGTATGATACCTTTGTTCTTGACTTTGGTGGCATGTGAGCATGGATTTGATTCTATTCAGGAAAAATTGAAGCCATACTTTCAAATGTTATCTGCTGATGTTCTTTTGGTGGGAATACTTTTAACAACAGTGGCTGTGTGGAGATTAAATGAGCAGTAGTGAGTACTTCTATTAAAAAAGAAGAAAACATGGGAGCAACTACTCACAGAGACAAATCTATTTACCATCTGAGAACTAATCTTATAGAGAGCGAAGATGGAGACAAATAAACATCTCTGCTTTCTAGAGTGCAAATAACTTGTCAAGATGTCAAGGAGAATGTTTTTACCATTTATCAGATTGTTCTGTTCTTTGAAATGCCTAAACATTCTGTCAATCACATTTGAACCCACTTGTATTGTTTTCAAAATTCTCTAGCGTATACCTCCAAGAGAAGGGCTTTAAGAAATGGTGATTTCCTTCAAAGCATAGTTTACTTTAAGAGGCACTTTCCAAACCATATATGATTACAAATTTTGAAGGAATATAGAATGATGAAATTTTAGCTGAAGAAATCCATGGATAAATATACTACTACTTATTACTTTTTAATTACAAAATTATAATATTTTTGCTTTTCTGGAGTAGCAGTTTTAACACCCTACAATTACTTGTTAACTCACTTCTTTTTCCTGCTTTTCCATTTGTTCATTTGCTTTCTTTCCTATGCACTTCAGTTCATTTAGTTGTTTTTTGTCTTTCTTTTCTTGGTCTTACTTCCTTAACTACCACACCATATGAAGCCAGGGAAAGCCTCACCAGCTCATAGCGTTGCTTAGCAATGTCATGCATCTCTTGCTGTCTGTTGTGAAGCCATGGCATCCTGGTCTTTCAACAAAGATTGCTGTATCACTGCTTTGCTATAGGTTCCATTTTTACCCTGAGGTTTCTGATAAGGGATGATGTGTCTAGACAGAGTACATAAGAGATTACCTTTTATCCATTATAATATAATTAGATCAAGCCATACCAAAGCTCACCAAGATTTTATGTTTAAAAGGTCAACAGCTTTTATTCCATATCTCAAAGATAAGCACCTTACATTGGGCTTAATATGTAGAGTGCTGTGCCTGAAAGAAAAGGAGCTTCAAAAGATTTCTACTCCTATTATATCATTCAAAATAGACATTTGATACTGTAATACGTCCATTTTAACTTCCGTGATTCATGGAGCTAGAGATAAAAATAGGTCAGCTATGCCCCTACTGGTTCAGGATTATTCCCTGAAATATATTTTCTATTTCTAAGTCCAGAGTAGATTTAACTCTCTCCAGTGAGGATTTACATTTATTAAACTGGAGGGCTGTTCTTTGGTGGTCTTAATACATTTTCATTTATTATTTGTATTATGGCAGCAATTGGAGAGCTCAACTGAAACTAGAATCCCACTGTGCAAGGTATTCTACCCATTGAATGAAATAATTTTTCCCCTGAAGGGTTTACAGTCTAAACAGATAAGAGAAGATTGAGAAAGTGGCCATAACAGTATCCCCATTTTAGCAAAGCACAACTGAAGCAGAGAGGTGAGCTTCTCCTTGGCTTGCTGATAATATATATGTAACAGATATGGTAAGTGTCTTCAGATCTGCTGTATTCTAGCCTTGTACATCACCTAGAAAAAGGTTTTTGCATTGAAGATACCCCTCAAAGTTTTGATTACTAGATTTCTTTTCTTCTCTAATCTCTTATTTCTTTGGGGATTCATGAAATTCATTAAATTACTTTGAATTATATAATTTTCAACGTTAAAGTGTCCTGCTCGTTAACTATACCACTCAAACATCAGAACAAACTGAGCACATAACCCATGTTTTTAGAACTCTCTCCATCGTTCACTTAACAACTTCTTGAATTTTTATTTTTTTTCCCTTTTCTGTGCCAGCTCCTAACTCCACTCTGAGTTCACTACATCTTTCTTTAGCTTTATAATTCAAAATTCCCAGCATAGATTGCAGTATTACAGAACAGTTTTGCCAAAGTTCTACAAAACAGAGTAATCATTGGCTGGCATATTCTATAAGTGGGGATATTTCTCCTAGCAAATATTTCTTTGCTTTTTGAAGATCAGTATGGCAAATCCTAGTGAAAGCAATACAGCATGGTTCTGTACAGCTTAGTGTTATAAACCTAGCATGTCAAATTCCCAGACTCTTAGAAACAAACTGTTGTGGTTTAACCCCGGATGGCAACCAAGCCCAACACAGCTGCTCACTTGCTCCCTGCAACAGTGGGATGGGGGAGAGAGGTAGAACAGTAAAAGTGAGAAAACTTGTAGGTTGAGACACTTTTGTAGGTAAAGCAAAAGCTGCATATGTAAGCAAAAAACCCCCAAGGAATTAAGTCCTCTCTTCCCATGGGCAAGCAGGAGCTCAGCCATGCCCAGGAAAGAACAGCTCCATAACAATGCAACTTGATAAGACAAATGCCATCACTGAATGTCTCCCCTTTCCTCTCTTTCCCCCAGCATTCTATGCTGAGCATGAGGCAAATATAGTCTAGAATATCCCTCAGGTCAGCTGTCCTGGCTCTATCCCCTCCCAACTTCTTGTGCACCCCAAGCCCCTTGCTGGTGGGGTAAGGTGGAAATGGAAAAGACCTTGACTCTGTAATCTCTGCTCAGCAAAAATGAAAACTGACACAGATGATAATACTCAATTCAAAACAAACCCACCATCTATGAAGAAAATTTGCAAGACAAGCATACAAAACATTTCATTTAGGCCAATGAAATTGAGAGCACCTCTTCAGCACTTACAGACAAGTCTTGTTTTGCTGGCATATTTTGTTTATTAGGCTTTTCTAGCAGGGTGATGGTGATTTAGGCCATGGTGATCTGCATTATTGCTTGTCTGACAGTAGATTTTGAGATACACCTAAAATATTCCTCCTTAAAGACTTCAAGAACATAATTTCAATAAAAATGTAGCGTTATGCATGCTCTTTCTGTGCTATCTGGTGGAGAGATCATAGAATCATAGAAAATCCCACTTTGGAAGTGACTCACAAGGATCATTGAAGTTCACCTAGATGTCCTTTTGGAAAACAAGCTTTCAATTTCTGATTAGCTTTAACAGTAACAAAAGAAACTAACAAAACATAGAACCAAATATCCATTCCTAAACCTCTTATACATGTTTTCCAAAAGCTACCCTTTTTTTGCTCCTCTTACTGAAAATATTTTCAGCAACCTCTCCTTTAGTATAGCATTTCTTGGGGGGCATCAATGCTGCAAAAGGGAGTTTTTTAATGTTTCAATTAATATTATTCTCTTCTTAGTTTGGATTATTGCATCTACCCCACCTCAGCTGACCAACATTGTATTTTGTGATTTAACATTGAGACAACAGAAGAGAAAATGGTAGCAGATTTCAATATGTTAGCAGCAGAAAGAATGTTAGCAGCTCACTATTTGGGGGAAAAATAGTGTCTTCAGGCTCAGACATCTGTTTCATACAATTTGCCAAGAAATGCCATAACTGTGAGCTCTAGTATCATTAATTAACGTAACATAGCTAGTAGTGAAGTGATGATTTTAAGAGACTAAAGTACATGCTATAGGTGTATTTTGTATTCTTTCTCATAAAGTTACTTTGCTAATTTTCATTACTCTTCTTCATAAGTGCCACTACTAACTTATTTAATAATTAGTCTGTTTTTCTCATGATGATGCTTCAAGGATGGATGATCTGCATTTCTCAATCTATAATGAGCTACTGAAGGGCAATTAGCACTGTCAGGCCTGCTTACCAGCCACTGATGCAAACTTTTGTTTTCCAGCATACTTGTTTGTTGATCAGTCAGCTTCATCCAAGACTGTGATGCCCTCAAGCCAACAATAAATCGGTACAACACAACTGTTGTACCAACTGTGCAAATAAGCAGGGAAGTGATTGCTTTTGCTTGTGCTTTAGTTCCTTATACTCTTTACAGTAGAGGATTTATGGTTAAGGACAGTCCTAGAGTAGTAGCTGTGTGCAGCTCAGTCACTAAACAGGAAAAAAGGGCATAACCGAAAATGAACATAAAATATTTATTATATGTATGGATTGGCTTTATTTTTTTTTTTTTTTCTTGAGAGTGCCTTGTTTTCCTGTTCTTCTCTTTCCTGGAGTAATGCCTCAGATGCAAAATAAGAAAGCTGTGATTGAGTCTACTGTACCAAGGCTTACTCTTGTCACATTGTATTCCATGTCTTCCTCTTCCATCCCCTGTTTGGGTGTATTTATTATCTGCTTAGTTCAGTCACTCCATGTCTATCATATGTTGCCCCCCCCCATAATTCTGCCTGCTTCATGGGTTAGTCAGATTTTAAGGGTTAGTTAGAAATTCAATGTTAACTGACTTCTATTTTTTCATTTTCCTAAGAATGTTGCTGGTACATAACGGCCATAAAAAAGAAATCAAATTGAATCTACTCTGAGCTCTTCAAGAGCTGAGTAGCCTGTATTATTAAAAATAATGTAAAATATTTTAGTTTTTTTTCAATCTTTTATTTTATAGACTATTTTAAAAAAAATTCTAATATGAAAAAAAATCTAATCACAACAGTTTTTTTCAGTAGGCAGCAAATATTGCAACTACAGTGAAACCCCGACTGACAATCATACTGGGCCATTTTTTTCCTTGCATTAACCTGTCATTCCTTGTTAGTTATTTACTATTTTTCAAATATGGTGAGGTTCTTATATTGCCATTTTATCTTACATAGGATATAAGAAATTACAACTATTGTAACATGGATTAAAATCAGATGAAGGAGTATTTTTTCCAATGGTATTTCAAAATCTGCATGATCTGTCATACCCATCTGAGAAGTGAAACCACACAAAAGTATTAATTTCAGCATCAGCATTAGAAGAGTGCCCTGCTTACTCAAGGACATATTTTGATTTTCATAAAACCCAGACCATGAATTTTAAGCTGATTGTGAAGGTTTACTAGCCTAACTTCCTGTGTAGACACACTCAGGATTACAGCTTTGTGCTATAACTGATCTATTAAAACACCATGCTGTTATCAAAATGGTGATTGGGTTCAGCTGGCTGCTGCTTGACCCCGTGTAAAGAAAGCAGATAGATGGGCATGGCACGAGCTGGGGTCCAGCAAAACATCCTTCCATGACCACACTGAGATTTAAATTAGTTGAGTTGTATTGTTGAACTTTCTTCATATTCTGACATGGAGGTGCTGTTTTAATTTTTGTTTTATTATTCAAAAGTCATCCAGTGTGGTACAGGACAAAAATCCACGCAAAAAAAAATAGCTTATACCTGATTTTATGCCTCTGCTGGTAAAGAAAAAAAATATTTCCTTAGGAAGTTAAGCCCTGTTATTACCTACAGTTTGCTACTAACAGAACTAAAGAATTTCTACCAAACACTGGCAGATGTGGTAATAAGGATTCTTGTAACCACAAAATGGGAGATAAAGAATGAGCCAAAAGTTAGGGATTTGGAAGATCCTGACACAATGTTGGCTATATAGACCATATATAGAGGACCTATATGTCAATATAGGCTATCCTACAGATTTTCTGGATTGTTCTGGAAAAACATGCTATTTTTTTTCTGTCTTTCTGTATTATTGATGGTCTTGTAAAACATGAGTAGTGGGTCCCTCAGCAGGTTAGATGATAATAACTAAACAGATCAGGAAGTTATCTTGATTTTTTTTTTTCTGAATTGATATAAAGATATCTTGACCATTTTATTTAAATTTGTGTCATTATAAGGCACATGTGTGTATCCTTGTCCTTGACTATAGATAGTGGTGATGTGTGAAACATACTGGAAAAAGGAAGCATAGGCTATGATAGCTATGTTAATAGAGTTGAAAGAAAAAATATAAAATAAGGAGACAGTATCTATTTTTTTCAAAAAGAATTGAAAACTATAGTTCATTTTGTATATGATAATTCTGGTGGAAATATCCTTGATATCTGAGAGTTTAGGCTATAAATAATTAGACAGATTTTTTCCATTTTCATTAATGTATTGATGTTGCATTTGAACATCTTATTACATGAAGACATGCAACTGAGTGGGATTCATAAAGAGTCTTTGCAGTTAGCTCACATAAAGAAGTTCTTTTTATTTTGGCCCATCATCAGGCCTGAGTATAGTGTCAGACATCTGATTAACACAGAAAATCATAGGCTTGCTGAATCATTTGATATTTCTTGGAGAATAAAGGGGACTATAAAATAGAACATGAATAATTCATGTACAGGACTATCCAAAGTAATTTTCTGATGATGTGATTTCTCCCTCTTTTCAGAACTGAACTTTGCTTTTAAAAGCCAGTGCAATAAAAGTGTGTTTCTGTAGTGTGGAGACATCTTCCTTTTCAAATATTTATCTTATAAAGTAGAAGTGTCACAAATGTTGAAAATAGGAAGAAGAAAGACAAAAATATATTGGAATTTCTTTACCAGAGAGAACTGTAGGGTGTGAAAATAAACTGACTTGTTATTTCAGGAGATTTAGTCATGACAGTAGAAAACTATACTTTCAGTGTAGGGTACAACTAATTTTTAAGAGCATCACCCTGTCACAAAATGTAAACTGAGAACTTGGCACGGTATTTTTCTTCTGCAGAGTGCTTTGTAAGGGATGAAAAATAGAATCCTCCCCAGTCTTCCCCAGGCTTCATTGCCACATTTAATAGGCTGTGCTAGGGTGCTAAGCAATACAATCTGGAATTTTTTTCTCTAGTGGTTTAACATGTTAAAGTCCTGAGTGTTTTTTTTTCCTGCTGACCAGATCGTCTCTAGGTTATCATCTCCATTTCAGTATTAGCAGACAGAAAGACTTAAGCAGATGAAATCTATTACTATCCTTGCCTTTCTTATTTTCCAGGTTCTGCCTCATTTTTGGGTCTCTACAGACTGATTCCAGCACTTTTTATGTTATCTTTTAGTGGGCTTGCCTCCTGAAACAAACGTTCTTGGCAAACAATAGAAATTTTATCTCTGGAGAAAAATCATAATCTTGTTTTGTGACACTCAGCATGAGGGAATAGGTCTTTGTGATGAATTAGCTGAGTGATCAGGGGATACCAGACCTGTTGAAGTAAGTCTGCTTCTGGTTTAGAGAGATGTAATTGGAAAAAGGTGCCATTTTGACTGTTAGAATATTGCTCTGATGAGGATTACAGATGAAAAATTCCTACCTGGATAAAAGCAATAGAAGGAGAATAAGTAAGATGTGGAGAAGGCAGTATATTATATCATATATTACACATGAGGTTATTAGGAAAATGATGAATGAAAGTCCTATGAAATGCACCTGTGATGTGTTTGCTTGTATGTGCTGAAGTCAGATTAATAGTTTAGTGTGTTCATCAGATATAAGATTTGGGTCCTTCATTTTTATCATCTTTTATAAAATAATCTTCTCTTATGTTTTTTAATCTGCACATAAATATTATACTACATCGCTGTGTAGATTCTAATTATACTCAGTACAGTCCCATAGTACTGTTGCAGTTATCTTAGCAGACATATTTTTTTCAGTACATGTTATTTCCACATGGAAGAGGGAAAAAACTCACTGTGGTCAGTTAAAGCAATGCAATAGTATCCGCATAGGGCCTGTAGTATTTGGCGCCCGTCTCATTTGGGGATTTATTGCCTTCACTTAATGGTTACAATGTAAAGATGACTAACTCATGGAATCCAATTTAAAAACCTAACAACAGTGTAGCACTTGAATGAGTGGTAATAGTAACTTGGAAGAGGCTTCAGTCGAAGACATTGTGCTGGCAGTGCCTGAAGCACTTCCTTCTACAGGCACGGTATGAAAAGCATATGAGAGAGCACCACAGCACAGTGTAAAGTGCAATTAGAAACAGGTGGGTAAGAAAATGGTTACACTGACTTGTGGTTCCTCTGTTTCTAGTAGTAACAAAAATTTCTAAAGTAACTATCCTGAAGCTGGATTCTCAGGTAAAACTTGGGAGCATTATGTACATATTTAATCTTACATTATTAGTCAAAAGCCTCTGGAAGTAGTTGGAAGCCATAAAACACTTTTTGCTGTGATCAAGGGAATTTTTAACCCAGTGGGGAAAACAGAACTAAACAGAACTGGTTTGGGGAGGGGGGTGTGTGGACAGTGGAGGTGGGAGGTGGAAACGGGAAAGTAGAAGATACTCTAGTTCTTGTTGTTTGTTTTGGTGGTTTTTTTTTTTTTTTTTTTTTTTTTTTTTTTTTTTTTTTTTTTTAATTGGATCTATTGATAAAAAGCTCAAAGGCTGTTTGGCAGTGACCTCAGTCCTGTTCATACGACCAGGGGAATGCAGGAGGGAAGCTAAAGCTTACTTTTAGTCAGTGATCTGTGAATAACCCTCAGTCCCTTAATGACGTGAGAGAAGCCTCCAAAGGGAGACAGTGAGTCAGAGAGAAGGAGGCACAGAGATTGCTTGAACAACCATTAGCGCGTCATTGGTAATCCCAGCGACACCTTTCACATCCCTGGCATTTGTCTCAATGCACTCCACTGAAGGCTGGTACAATGTTTTATTTAAGGCTTTCTCACTGCCTTCTGGAGATGTGTATGTTACTGTAGCCTGACTGATTGGTTGTCTGTTATGTTTACTAACACCCTGAGATCCTGCGAGAGAGGGGAATCTGTGGAATTTCTACCATGGCTCAATAACTCTGGATTCAATCTTCTTTTTATGTTAGACACAAGGAAAGGAAAGAGTATCCAAATAAACATGCACATAAAAGTGAATCTTTTCTAGAACATTTAAATTGTCATACTGCAAAATAAAAAGTTATCTTGATGTAGTATTACCCAGCTATGCCTCTGCCTGCTTGTCATCTAGTAAGGATCTTGTCATATGTATGTGTATAGTGATGAGGAGTGCTAATCTTGTGTTTTCCATCTCTGTTGAGCATTTGTGTTCATCTAAATAGCTGCCTAGAAGCTGGACAAAGGAAAGAGCAAATCAAAACATTTTCAGAGGAATAAAGGCAGAGAACCTTTTGAGATAATTCTTCTTCATTATTCAAAAGAAAGATATTATTTGGGGTGTGGGGAGTCACAACACAGCAAGAGAAGTTGCCGGTGAGCAGCATTGAAGTGGCTCTTTCAAGGGGCAAAGTTTATGATATGGTTTCAGAGCTGTTTGTGTTGGTCAGAATTCTGGCTTATACAGTCTGTTCCTCCCTCCACCCTACTGTCTCTGACCAATGCTTCCGAGTGTTTGTCTCTGCTTTCCATTTTGTCACCACTTCAGTGGTTGTCCCTGGGCAAAGACTGTCCTTAATGACTCAGTATCTTTTTTTATCAAATGCCATGCTAGTAATCACAGTAATAACATGACTAGTAATCACCTATATCATAAAACACTTAGATTTTTACAGAAAGTTTTGGACTTCCATCTGCAGTTCTTAGTTTTCTTTTGGTAAATAAAATTAAAAAAATAAAAGGAAAAAAAGAAAGAGAGAGAATTTCAGCCAAATGCTTTAGTTGTGGGCACTTCTAATTTTTATGTGAGTCTTAGGCTGTAGTGTCTCAAAGGAGATAAATTTGCTGCTAAGTTTTCTTTGGATTACAATTCCCATGATCTATGGCAGGTGAGCATTCTCCTCACTGTTCTTTTAATGTGTAAGTGTGGTTGTGCTGCATAAGAGTAGAAAACATCAGAGCTGGAAAGCATAACGCACTGTAGTAACATTAGCAGATAAAATATTCAAATTTATGCAACAGAAATATGAGATTTTAGTAGGAAGATATTTCATTTTCCTGTCACTCTATTTTCTCCAAAGAGCACCAATATAACTATGATACTTTCCCTGGGAGAAACAACTGAGTATTTCCTTCTCAAAGGGAATGAATACCAGAATTTCTGCTAATAAAAGCTACAGAAGTTTAGGGAAAGTATAGAAGCCTTCATAAAGGAAAAAGCAGGTCTGTTCTTTCCCTAAGGGACTATTCTGACCGTCATGTATCAACTGATGTGTTTCCATTCTACATCTTTGGTGAGGATGATGTAGGAACACTTGTAGCAGCAATACACCACCCAAAGATTCCTCTGTGCTGAACAACAGAAAAGCTTTAGTAATAACACCAGTAGTACAAAACTAGAAAAAGTACCTTGCTTACTAAATTAAGGAAGCACCTATTCCTGTGTGTTTGTAGCACTTCTGCATGATACACATTTGTCCCCTTATAGTTGAAATAGATTTTAAAACCCTTTTTCTTTTCCTTTCCCTTTTTATGAGTCAAAATTACTAATTTTATGTGTATGAAGAACTTGGATTATACAGCATGTGCTAAACATAGCTACCGAACATTTGCCACACGTCAGAACTTTGCAAATGTTGTTTGTGGAATTATTTATATTGACTACATTGGAAACATGGGTGATTAGCAGTGATTACCACAGTAGTTTGCGAAGACTTACAGATGGAACTCCCACTATCCTTTATGGACAAAACTTCTTGATATGTATAACTTAAGCTTGGCATTCAAGGCATCTTTTAAAGGATGGCAAGAGAGAAATGAAAAAGTGGGCATAATGTGGAAATTAGAACAGTGGGTATCAAGGAGAAATGAGAATGACTTCAAATTTGGTATCAGCTGGTACTCATAGGCTTCCATTAATTTTCAGTGACTGACTTCCAAATGTGTGTATGATACTTCTATTTCTTGCAAAGCAAAGTGAGGGTTTTGGATCTCTACCTGAGCTAGAGGAATTAGTTAATGTTAACACTGACTGTTGATAAAACTCAAGGATTATGATGTTCTTACAGTAATCTGGCACATTGTATTTTTCAACATTCTGTAATAAATGACCTTCAGGGAAAGGGTCAGTATGGATCCCAGTCAGCATTTCTGGCATTTTCTATGATTGTTTCTAAGCAGTCTGAGTGTTCTGGGATGTCTTAGAACTTTGTAGTACTAAGAGAAAGTAGAAAATGCCATAAACAGAAAATTATCTGTTTTGCAATATGGTAAAGTCAATCTTCCCTGTAAGAGAATGTCTTCCTTGGTTTTGTCTTTACCTGTAATTTCTGAAACTTACCTTGTCTGCTTTTCACAATTATAGCCAGTAGACAACATAAATTTGTTTAAATGAGAACAAACACTTTGCTTAAAAATTGAGTACATTTTTTTTGTCTACAATTAAAATAATAAATATTATAATAAATAAAATTAAAATAATAAATATTATCATAAATAAAAATAATTATTTGCTATTTACACCACAATAATATTTTTGATTGAAGAAAATACTTCTTTCGATTTTTAAGAGAGGTCTTGATTCTTTGATGTAGAAATACAGTTCAAACAAATGCCCATGCTAACTAAATCCTGCCTCTATCCTATTGAGGATAATGCAACTGAATATCAGTTGCACTTAATTAATTAGTTTAACTTTACAGCAGTTTGCAAATAATTCCCATGAGTTTTGTTGCTGCCTACTTGCTTGTCTGTACTTATTATTGTGTTCACTGGATGCATCAACATAATTAAAATGCTTTCCTAGACTTTTTTGCCTCCTATGTCAGAATGTGTACTTTGTTTTCATGCCACTTCATACAGTATTATGAGTCATGCTCAGATCTTCAGAAAATACCTTGGGTTTATCTGCTCTGGTATCCTTCAGGCCTGTACTTGGACCCCTAGAAATGGCAGCTACTTAGCAGAGCTCTAAGGAGAAGTAGGAAAGAAGATTAAACTAAGGACCTCAATGGATTTTTTTAACTGCAGACAGTGACGGTATTTGTTTGACTTAGGATATATTTTTGTTAGCTTTCTTGGTAATCTCTGGTACCTGGAAACTTGACACCCAGAAATTCTGATGAAACAAACACTTGAATAGAGGCTTCCTGGTTAGAAATAAGGTTTTGTGGAGTAATATGATAATACAAGTAATTAGCTTTTTAAAAATAGCTGTCGAATGGTCAACTGAACACCATTGCTGACTCTTTAGGGGTGGAGGTACCCTAGCATAATACCAGTCTTGTTCTCAGAAAATACTTAGATATTATAACATTTTAGGTAAAGAGTGTTAAAAATTTAGCTATATTTTTCTTTTGCTTGCCAAGAGAGGTTTTTATTGTAAGGAATAATTTCTGTCTAGAACATGCTGTATATCTCTTCATAAACTGACAGTAAGACTGCTGCAGGGGAATGGCCACAGGAGGAAGTTCCTCTCTGCCCTTGCCAAAACCCAAATAGCATTTAGCAGGTATACATAAAGGTCCAATTTTCTGAAAAATGTCAGTCCCTCCAGAAATATTCTGAGTACTCCTCATGTCCTGCAGGGATACAAAAATGGTGTTCTAGACTTGAGTGAGAGACCATCTGTTAATCACAGTGTTCATGTGACAGTCAATCAGACAATGATATTCCATCACTTATAGAGAGGTTATTAAACTTATGAAGAGCACCATTTTGCACCAAGTGAATCCATGTAACACTAAAATGTTGTAGCCCAAATGCATTTGCAAACTCTTCTAAAAGGATCTCAAGCCTGACTTAAACTGAGAGTTTTATAAACTTTTTCATATTTGCAGCTATACCCCATGAACCATGAGCACCTTTTAACTCCACAAGGAGTGGCAAACTCTTTAAATTGAGGGAATACCCTGGAGATATTAACTAAAGACTAACTAAAGACAAGTAAGAGATTAAGGCGATAAGGCTGACTATGAAAAGAAATTGCTATGTATAACTTGGCCAAATAAAAAGTATGGAGGTTATGATATTTGTTAACATGCACTTGAAAAGGCCAAATACCAAGATAGGGGATTTCTTATGTTAGAATAGTTGGATGAAATTAAGCAAGAAAATCAGTTTGAATCATTAAATACTCTTTGTGGTGAGATGAAATAGTAAACAATTGAAAAGCCTCACAAGAAAAGCAAGACAAAATGGAACATTTGCATCATGTGAAAATCGTTCTGTGATGGATTTGGAAAGTATCTGCCCTGCATTAGGAATGGATAGATGGTACAGAAACACTGGGGACTCCTAACCATGATTGTATTTAGCCACTGATACAGAGCATACAGAATACAAGTAATCAAGACTGTCTTTTCACAGTAGAATACACTTACTCTGGGAAATTTACTCCATGTAATAAAGCGTAATTATATTCACTTTTTTAGTAAGATGTATTGGTAGTTCAGAATTATCAAGATGTAATTATTGTGCCAGCAAAAAATTTTTTGCCTACCTATATGTGGCCACGTTTGCTTTTTTTCTTTTTGGTTGATTTTTGTTCGTTTGGTTGGTTGGTTGGTTTTGCCTTTGTGGTATATACTTTTTCAAACTAGATGAGTTGCAGACATGTATGTATATGCAAATTTAGCACATAATACAGTGTAAAAAACCCCAGAACATCAGAGTTAGTCTAAAATACATTGTAACTCTTGTAAAATAGATGTTGTCTTTGCAGAAGGGTTTTATCGTGCTCACAAATATATATAGCTGTGAGTATGTCGAAAGCAGCTAGCACAGGATCGCTTAGCTGAGTGGGAGGTGATGCAGGACTGTGCTATTAGTGAGCAGGAGGTGGGAGGTGACTGGGGCTGATGGGCAGGTTGGATACAGTATTTATATACATATGTTTACAGGTATATTTAGATGCGATATAAATATACAAATGTTAAATCTATGCAATAGCTTTCCTCAAGTGTAGATAGAATGATGTAATAACTCAGAGTGAGGCAGCATAGTAGAGTGGACTGAGCATACAAATCCACAGTTTTTAATCTTGATATCTGCAAAATAGTACCTTCTCATGTGTTCTTCCCCATGTGTTCTGTAGTAGCTTTGGCTGGACATACATGCTTAGATAGGGGATATGTATTATACTTAATGTGTACTTGTAGCTTAATTTGGCATGGTTGAGAAAAAAAATGACATCTGTAGTGGTGAGGGATGTAGAGATGAGGGGAACAGCAGTGGAGTAAAAAACCCTCTATATAAAGATTTCATAGAATTATCTCAACTTTTTTTTTCTATTCTCTTTGTCATGTTGATGTTCCATTTATTAATTTCTGTTATTGGGTGCACTCATACAGTCTTCAGAGACTCTCACTTACTGTTTGTTAATGAATTAGACCTAGGATTATTTTAATCATAATATTATTTTTATTTTCTTTTTAGAGTGTGTACAGATTTTCCTCCAAGTTGACCTGCAAAAATATTGTTGATGTCTCTCCAAATTCTCTCTCTGTTAGTCATGGTGCAATTTTAATAGGCCAGATTATGTATCCTAGTCCTGACAACGTTAACTTGAACAGCTAATTTTCTGTCCCCGTCTAGTTTCCTTAATACTTATTCCCATGTTTTCTGTTTCTGTCCCTGCTACTGAATCCTCTCATGGATTTTATATGGCTAGGCTGGATATATCTAACTACTTCTTTAGCATCCATCCTGTCTGACTGATGCAGCTTTCTCACCTGTTTCTATTCCAGCTGCTCAGAAGCCATTCTGATATAATCTAGCTGGCAAACCCAAGGGTGACACTCACTTTCCCTTGCCTTCATCTTCAGTTTGACAAACAAAGACCAGGATAAACATATGGATATCCATAATTTTCCTGATATTAGTAGTGATTATTGAGTATATGTTTGGTTTTTTTCAGGAACATCCATCCTGCTCTGTGTTTGGCTGAAAATACAGATGCCACTGGTGAGATTTGGGCCTGTGAGAGAGTTGCAGAAAAATATAACTAGATCAAAGGAAACAGAATTATTACTGGTATGAGGGTAAAGTGCACATCTATGAAAGGCTGTAGAGAAGGCTGGGAACCTGTGTAGAGTAATTCATAATGTCCAACAATTTTGATAGGTGTTTGTGGTTTAGGAATGGTACTCCCCAATTTCGTGAAAAATCCCAGACCTTGAGCCACTTGTCTCATTTCTCCCAACCCCCTCCCTCCACCCCCATGGTGGGATGGAGAAGAGAATTGGAGACACAGAAAGGTAAAGATCACAGTCTGAGATAAGAACAATTTACCAGAAACAGCAACAAAAGAGGAAAATGATCAGTGACAACAGCAGTAGTAATAGCAGAGTGTACAAGAGAGGGCGAAGGATTTGCGCCCAGCACACACCTCACAGAACCCAGTGCCACTGACCCCTCACCCTGCAAAACCAGAAAGAAAGGTGATCCCACCCCAACCCCCCTGGTGTGGTGGGAGGTGGTATTGTACAGCCCCTGGCTGCTGCAAAAATTAACTTTGTCCTGGCCAGAACCAGGACAATTGGGGATTTTGACAGTATGGTAAATGAAAAAAAAAAATTCCAGTCATTTAAGATCAGATTAGGCTGCTGAGCTAGTGTAAAAGTCCAGTTGATACATATTGATTCCTATCACATACACAGGATTGAGCAACTGTTGTTTTTTCATAGAAACACCTTGGTATCACCCTTGGATTTTATCTTCAAAAAACTCCAGAGACGGAGGGAAGTGCTGTTATCAACCAGCAATAGATTCAGGGAATGCCCTGGACATATTTCTTTCCAAGGCTTTAGGGCAGCCCACAAATCTCACTGAGCTTTCCCAAGTGCAATCCATCGTGTCCAGACAAACATTTGATTTGGCAAATTCTAATTGACCTATTTAGTTATTTTCTTACCAGTAACTGGAACAGCACACTTGGTGTCTGTACTAACTGCTACGCTAGAAAGTAGAGTCTCTACCAGTTCTGGCAGCTGAGCTTCAACACTCAGAAAGCCTATAAGCCCTCAGAAGTATAATTTCCAAGTAAGCTGTAGCAATGGGCCTGAGGGTGCAAAACTGAAAAACACTTGTATGAAACGGGTACACTGCTTCTTTTTAATAGTTGCATTGACCTTACAAGGGGCTTATCTTACTGAAGACTTCTTAATCAAAGAAACTAAGTGTCTAACATGAGACTTTGCCCCAACTCTTTCCCATCCCACGAAGAAGGTTCTATAGTCCTTGTGTTGGAAATGACATAACTTCTAATTTTTTAAAGTAACTTTAGTCATGGGTTTGGTTGTCTTTGCCAAGGGGGGTGGCATTAAGGTTTCTCTTCAAAAGATCGAGGGTTTGAGTTTCACTGGGTGAGCTCAGCCTGATGGGCTTCAATCAACAAAACGATTTCTAGACTCTGTAATTTTAACATGTACAGGTGGGGAGTAGCCAGAAGATACAGAAAAGATAAAAGACATCACCCCCTGGTGCAGCTGGGAGATATTTGGTCTGGGAAAAGATTGATAAGAGAACCAAAGAATGGGGACCAACTCAGTGCCACAGAAGGGATCAATAACCAATAGGACATCAAATCCTAAGAACTGTGTACTGTAGAACCAATGCATGAGAATTTCTTTGGGTTCTTTATTAATAAATATATGAAAAGTCTGGCAAAGAACCATGTGTAATGGAATGATTTCCATTGCCATGTGTGAATGAAATTATTTCAGTTGCACATCCTGGCCAGAATAAAGTAATGCCTGATTCTCTTACACTTAAAGAGTGTTGGAGACTTTCTTTTATTCCTGCAGTTTTGGTGACACCTCTATAACTGCATTGCTCAGGCTTAAACCCACACTCTACACTTACAGAACATGAGGGAAGAGAAGTGCCCTGGTGAGATGGAGTGCATCCAGTGAAAGTCAATACAGATTTTGACTCCTAGTAAAGATTCAGAATAGTAATGTACATATCTAATTGTTTCAGATTTGTTGAGTGCCTTTTGCCTCACATATATTGCAAAAAGTATTTTATAATGTGTTCAAAACTTCTTTCCATCTTCTCTTGACCAGTTCCTACTAAAATCTGCACCCTTTGCCTTGAAATTATGATGGACATACTGTTGTGTCTCATGTGTCATCTTAGATGGAGATCCTTTAAAAAATAAATGTGGCAATTAAATCCCCAGGCTACTTCAGTTTGTGCACAGCTCTTTTTAGAAGTGACTGATGAAGAGTATGCAGAGTTTTCAATGAAGCTGCCAGCCCCTCTCAGTGTCCTCCTTCATTTGCATGGTCTTTGTCACAGATAGTTTGCTTGTGCCAATAGAAAGGGATTGTATTCATGTGTTCTATGACAGCTAGGGTTTTCAGAAAACTGAGTGGCATTTCTGCCTGGGGAAAAAAAAAATAATTTTTCAGTTCATCTCTGACCTCCTACAACTAAGAGTTATACTTTAAGAGCTAAGACTTCATGCTTCCTTGGCTCAATATGATGTATTGTATGGGATGTATTTTCTAAGAACACCCATTTGTGATGAGAAGGATGATGAGGTGGAGCCAGCTTGAGCTGAAGTGGCAGCTGCGATCCAGCCCTCGTTAGTAACAGGTGTTTTCAGACATGTTTACAGAGAGACTGGTTGTGATCAGTGCTGTGCTAGGGAAGAAGTCTGTGGAGACTCTCTTTGATTTCACCCAGGACATGAGAGCTGAAGGTAAGTAGTTTAAACCCATGTACTGATGAAAGCTGTCCTAACTTTGCCTTCACTTGTGTGTGGGTCACCTGTTTCCTTTGCTGCACGGTTCCAGAGGCCAGGCAATACCTTCTGCCCACTGTGCTAAGTAATTTAAGTTTCACTCAAATTACACATTTGCATAGTGAATCCCATGAGGTTGTTAGCCCTACAGCTGTATTTCAGCCTTCCCAGTCATCTCTCTTGTGACCCTGACTCTCTTTGTAGTTTCTGTGCCAGGATCTATAGGAGCACTGAGGATGCAGATCTGGGTAACCAGCTGCTGTCAGCTGCTTTGTACTGCTAGAATGACAGAAAAAGTTCTGGAAAGCACTAGGCTGTAACCCAGCAATGAAACCTGTTTTAGCAAATGATTGGGCACAAGTGAAATAAATGTATTCTTGCAAGCCAGTTTGGGAGGAAACAGTTGGTACATGGTTATTGCAATGCACAGAGAGCAACTCTTGGGATACAACTGGAAATAATTCAAAAGACAACAGTGAATCCATTGTAAATAAAAAACAGGGTATGACGTAACTGGCTTGTGATAAGCAGGGATAACCAGTGGGCAGCCAAAGATGTAATGTTTTGTTCTTGTGCATTAATCACTGAGTAATTATGTGGAAGCAAATGGCAGCAGCTTAGATGAGTGATTCTGTGTCTCTACTGTGCTGCTCTCCAGTAAGCCTTCTCTCCTTGGTTGTAAGAGGGAGCCTCCAACTGAATTTGCTGGAAGAGATCAATGAGCTGCCTCATAAATATTGGGAAAGGTCACTGACAGTCCAACAGGACACAAAAGATCTGAACATAAGGGTTTTCCTGATGTTAATAAATAGTGACTCCGTTATGAAAAAAAAGTAGGCATAATCCTGAAATGACAGAAATAAACATTATTCCTCCTGATATTTTTAGATATTGTCAGCTGACAGGGCAGATTGTGAAGGACTGAAAAATGACGAACATAACTATGACTCTCTTCCTCCCCCCCTCAAAAAAAAAGAAAGGGGGGGGTAGGGAAGAGAGAGAAGAAAGAAGGCTCTGCTGGCAGCCTCAGGATAGTTAGTTTCAAAAGCATGTGTGGGGGAAAATATGAGAAACAATCTTGTGGGATTCAGTGAGGAAACACTTCAAAAATATAATTTGATTAGGACACAGCCTGTATGATTCAACGAGGGGGAGGAGGTATTGCCTGGAATATGCATCTGACAAACTTTTACATCAAGAATTACTAAATTACTGTCATGCAGCCATGAAGTAGGGGCCAAAACTCTTTTTTTTTTTTTTACAAACTCATGAACTGCAACTTTTTGAGTTGTTGGCATCGATGATGTGAATCAGCACCATGAGGTTACTTTTGCTTCTGGTTCCATTGATGTATTCTTCTTTGCTATTTTTATCACAGTATCATGTGCTGTCTACCCTTCCTAAGCTCTCTGTTGGACTAGAGAGCAGGAAAGGAAAAGGAATCCTTCACTGTAGTGCGCAAGAAAATGTCAGATTTAATATGAAATTGATTCAGACTTTGTGCCTGATCAGGTGGACTTTGATATCATTACCGAATATCATTCAGTCACTCTCAATTGTTTATTATTATTATTGTTATTTTTATTGCTGTATTGAAGCTGTGCCTATAGATGCATTGCTATGAACATGTGGTACTGATCAATATCAAGGAAAATAAGTCTGTGGAATCAAAAAAGATGTAGAATATAAGAAAGACACAGTTATTTAGAGAAGTATTTAAGCATTTAAAGGCTGTAGCCTGTAACTTTTAATTGTAAATGGAATGTAAAATGCTATATTTTGCATCATAACACAAGGAGATTAGGCAGAATCATAGTGTGGGGCCTGCTCCACTAGCAAAGGAAATAGAAAGGAGAGAGTAGGCTCTGAAATCTCCTTCTTTTTATTGACATTTCTGTCAGGGCTTCAAGGAGCATTATGCAGTGTACAATTGTACAAACAGTACAATGCCAGTCGTTTTCTCTAAAATAACTGAGTTCTTATCCCAGTTTTTCCTTTTTATTTTAGCTGATGATCTTTAGGTTTGGTTTTTGCTACACTCATTCACATAAAATGTTGTAGAGTGTAATTTTTGCTTCAGATCTAGATGTCGACCTTCAGGAAAGTAGGCAGCCAGAACATGGCTCTCAGTACTCTCCAACACCTTACTAATGACCTATAGTTGAATATCTGCTTTGCTTTGAGCGAAAATGAGAGTTGGTAAATATTCAAAATGAGATGATCTGCTTAGTGCAATGTCTGGAGAACTCTCTTGGAGAAAAGATATTGTGTGCCATCTCTGCTTTTGTGCACTTATCCTAAGTAATTTTGATATGGAAGCTTTAGGAATGCATCTGGGAAGGTAAAGAGAATACTTTATTTCTAAGAGTTGCTGTCAACAGAGGAAAATTCCAGAGGGGAAAATAAATACTGTATCCTTTAAGAGCATGTTGTTAATATAATATGCTGTGATTCAGGAAAATCTTTCATCTTAGTACTGGTTTATACGATTAAAAAAAAAAAAAAAAGGTGTTTTTTACTGTCTATTGGCAAGATGGTATCTTTTGTCCTTAAGATATTAAGGAAACCTAGAACTCGCGCTGAACCAAATGAAACATTGGAAAAGATGCTTAACTGAACCTCATCAGTTATAAGATTATTAGCACTGAATGGAAGTACAAAATTGACATAAGTATGACATTCTGTTTTGAGCTCTCCTTAAAAAAATGTTGTTTATTAGATGTTAAACAGTTATTTAGTTAAAGTACACTATTTTGAACATTTTCCTTGAAAGTACCATCCTAGAGAGAATTGGACAGAGCTATTAATATTTGCTTTATGTTTTTGTTTGCAGGCTGGATTCAGCAGTATCTTCTTTAAGTTAATCGTATTTCATTCCTTCACTGAAAATCCAATGTAATGTACTGAAACTCATGGGACACTTTAACTACAGGCACAGATGAACTGAACTAGAAAAAAAGGACTAAAATACTAATAATATTCTATTTTACACTAGGCCTTGCTACTTAAAATCATTGCACATTGCTGGATATGCTCTTTTGCCTTAGTGTTTCTCTGATTCCAATGAAAACCATGAAAGGATACCTAGTTTCATGCACAGATGTTCCCTAGTGTTACAAAGTAGTTAATTGTTAACCATCCTTTTTTCCACCACATTGTTAAGTCAGAACATCTTAGGGACGGTATAATAATCCTTAAACTAAAGAACATGTAAGTATAAAGTGTTTAGAGTTTGAGAAGTCTCCAGGCTAGAAATTTAAATCAATATTGCCTTGCAAAAAAGGGGTTGTAAGTTGGTGTTTTAGTTCAACTCTGGCTCTATAAACAGTTTGTGGATTGTTGCCCTGTTAATTTAGGGTTATTTTTAAAAAAGCCAAGCAAAGATATGAATGTATGTGGTAATTAGATGATTCATTTAACTGGGGCTGGGCTTTTGAAAAGGGGTGTTTCGCCTGCTGAGAGATTCATTAAAACAGGTAGTAAAAATGAAAACTACCCCCCTAGTAATAATTATTAAGATCAAAATTATTAAGTTCAGACTCAAAAGGTCAGAATAAAAAATTTGCAGGTATACTGAGAATTCAAAATATTAAATGTGACGGTCTTATGGTTTTGTTTCTAGAAGTTATTATTCTGACATTCTCAAAACAACAAACTGATCTTTTGGTTGACTTGATCAAATTTGCTAATTTGTATATTTTCCTTCATTCTTAAGTATTGAAAAAATAATGAACATTCCAGAGAAACAGTTGTTCAGTTCCTTGAGTAAAGAAAGCCCTAAAAAACCCAGTGATTCTTTGCCAAAATAGATGTTCATGGATGTTATACCTGGGAAAAAAAATAGAGTTCTTCTATGATACTGTGTCTGGCTTAGGAAAGTATCTAGTTATTTCTAACCTTTGTTTAGAAAATGTTTCCTTTGTCAATAGTATGAGGAAGTGTATATCCTATTTTAAATCTTTCTGTAAATAAAAGGGAGTAACCAGCTTTATTAGTGGAAGTTTCAAATGCTATTGTATACATTACAGGCAAGTGCCGACTTTTAGTTGAGGAAACCTGTAGCTTCTACTCCTTTAGCAGCAGTGGGAAAAAGAACAATTCTGAATAATTCACAAACATTCTATCAAAAACCAGAAAAAATGGAATTGTGTAGTTAAAGACAAGAGCTCATGAGCTCTATCAGAAGAATTAGAAATTCTATTAGAGAGTCACAATGGTGTTTCTTACAAAAAAGAAGTGATGCTTTTCTCTCATTTTCTAATCATCTATTTTCTGGAAGTGTGACTCCTCACATCTATATATAAACACCTAGAAGTTGTTGTATAATCTAAATAAGCTGTATAGAAAGTGATGAGAAAAATGACGTCTGCAGGATGTGGCTCATCCCACATATTTAAATCACTATTGACAAGCTTCTGACAACTTTTTAAACTGAAACACTTCATATTTGATTTGTTCAACCACTCCTCCTTCTCAGTTTCCTTCCTTATCAGTTCCAGATAGAGTCTCAGGTTATTACACGGTTGGCAGGAGACAGGACTTGCAAAGTCACTACAGCAAACAACATTTATGGGTCAGTGAACTTCTTCACTTTGCAGGAACACTGCACTGGGACTGGTTTAGCTCATTTTCCTAACCACAGTGTACAACTCAAGTGTTTGGAGAGCACCTTCTCAAGTGAACTTGGCATGATTCACTGTTGCATCTAAGCTAATTCTATACTGCCACTTCCATTTAAGCTTCAAAACAAGTTCTTAATGAGTTTAATCATATTTAAAATTTTAATCTTTTTCAACATTATTACAATTGCCTTTGGCAAAAATCAGAAGTACACTGAGCTCCATATGACTCACACTCAAACCAGGTTTAGTGTATTCAATTCCTTGTGAATCACCACTTCTTTAGACAAGACTTTAATTTTTGGGGTGTTTTTGCACCTTTAATTACATTATTGTATATGTGATTAAAGAGAATATCTAAGAAATATTTGTGCCTCTTACAGACTTATTCACCATCTAGTCAGGATGGAACTTAAATGTATTCTCTCTCTTCCTTTCTCTCTGCAAGCTGACATACAAGATGAGTGGGTTTCAAGGGTTCTTTCTTGAGGATCTCTATATATTGTCACTGGGTCACATAATTAGAAGTGCAGATTGCGGCTTATTATGTCTCAAATAATAGCTTTTTTGAATGTCAAAGGTCTTTCCTTAACTTCATACCTACAAATAACATGATACTTTTTGATTTTGAGATCATCTTTGGCAGATCTGTGATAGTGTATTTTATTCTCTCTTCCTTGCTCATTCTGCACATATATCTGTGTGAAATTTGAAAGAGATTCTGCAAACCTTAGTCATGGGGAAGAATACTGTATTGAACAATAATGCAACTCTTTTCAGTGCAAATTCTCTATTCTGGAAAGCAAGCCTAAAAAATTAATCCCCCAATCAGGCGTGGTTCTGGAGTACACTGAAGGTACAGAGAAACTTAATCTTTCATAGAAAATACCATTCTTCTTTTTATAAACCTCATTAGAGGTTTATTATAAAAAGCAAAATTTCATCCTCTCTTGGAAGTTGATCCTGTATGGATACAAGATTTTCTGTTTCTGACCCATAAATTATGAAGAACCCCTGAAAATGAAAGTGTGTAAACCATGCTGAGGCTGCATTTTGGTTTATGCGTCTGAGATCCAAGATTTCCCCAAAACACAAAATAGCCTTTAGAAATGTGAAGGAACTCCTGACATATTACTAATTTTTAGTGTGAAGTGGAATAATGACAGCTTAAACAAGAGATAGTAACAATTAATAACAGCTAATTCTTTCAAGATTCAAATTGCCAACCAATGTGCACGTACACACACTGCTTCTATTTCTTATTCTATATCGTGACTGCATTGTTTTCACAATGGTTAGAAGCTCCAGTTAATTCTCTGATAGAATCTACAATGTCTACATTGTGACACTTTGAAAACCAATCCTGAAGAGCTGCATTTAAATTCACATCTTCCCTTTGTGCTTACTTGCTTCTCTAACGCTCAGCTGAACTTAAGATAACAACTTATGACATGTTTACTGTGTTGCATCTTGCAACATAACATGTATGTGTGTTTCCATGAGTGCACAGTTATATTTCTATTTATAAACACCAAACTGTGCTCATATTTTTCTGAGAGCTGTGGGTCCGAGGGAGAAACTCTGCCTGTGTCATACAAGAAAAATGAAGTGGCCAAGGGCTTTCATACCTGTCTTTGGCTCCCATGTCCAGGGACCACATGTGGGATAGTTAGAGAGGGATGGAAAGGGAAATGACAATAATATTGAATTTAGGCTTGAGCTTACACTCTGCAGCCTGCAGCTAGTAGAGGAATCATCATCAGATTTTATTTCAGTAAGTGTCCCTCATTTAACCCATTGGTAACTATCAGTTTATTACAAGGACTGTTCAATAGAAGTGGGTAACTGCACAGTGTCAGCCTCTTAAAACCTTTACAAATTCCTTCAGTGAACTGTTTCAGATGATTTTAAGTGAAAAAAAAATCAGACTATAATGATAGTGCATTTGGTAATTAAAAATTTCAGCAGAATATGCTACAAGTTTTCAGGAGCATGCATATACATAAAAATCAACTCAAACTAAGATATTTTCTTGGTCCTGTGGCAATGAATTTGAAACTCCTCTTTTTGTTTATTATTTTCTGAAATTACACATCAACTGCAGTCTTACTCCCTTTTTCTTTTTAGATAGTGTTTTTCACATGCTTCTTTTCCTTGCTTCTTTTATAACTATGACTACTTCTTTTAGAGTAATATAGCATAATAATGTAGCAATTCAAAAGGTAGCACACTTTCCACATTAAAAATACCACCATTTGCTATGAAACAGTGCATTTCATGAAACTTCATGTCAGATATGTGCAAACCCTCAGGCTAGAAGATTTTGAAAGGCAAAAGTTTTTGACTCTATACAACCAGTTTGGTCGATATGGATATTGGTATTGGTGACCTGTAATTTCAGTGGCTTAATGATTTTACTTTACTGGAATGCTTTTATACTTTGATTATCTGGTAGACTGGTATGATAGCTAAAAAAATTGTGAATGTAAAAGAAATGCATGATGGGAAGCAGAGTGCTCTGGCTTACCTGCTGTTGAGCATTGACTGTCTAACAACATCCAGACTTAAGAGGAACTATATCCTTACAGAACACGTATTAGAAGCTGTAATTTCAAAATGGCAATCTGCACATCTGAGGACTATAATCTGCTTTCCTGAGGGCAGTCAGTGCATAGGTTTGCTTCAGAAGACAGACTGGGAATTTATTCAAATACTCATATTTTTTGTTCTTGCTTCTTCTGTGTTCCAAGAGAAATTATTGTCTCTAGCTCTTTTCCTACTGTTTCTTTTTCATATTCAATGGTATACAGTGAAATGTAGTATTCATTCTAAATCTGCTGACCAGATATACTGACATTTACATTATTTACATATATACTGATTTACATATATACTGATATTTACATTATAAAATTACATTCTCAGTAAGATTCAGCTTTGTCTAGACCACTGCTAAATCAAGATCTACTTTGACGTATCTCTTGGTCACTTTCTTGCCAATGCGCAGCAATTTGGGCATAAAAATATCAGTATTTCATTGTAATGCCTTGAGCCACTCTCTGTATCTAAATAAACATTTGTGAGAGATCTATAAAGCAATATCAGAAGACAGTTACTGCTATAATAAGGAAACAAGGCTCTTGGAGTGTAATCAAGTTAAGATTATATGCTCATAAACAAATGGCATAATTATTTTATTAAACGTGTAAATCACTTTTTGATTTCTAGAATGATTTCTTTCAGCAAGTAATGAAATATTTAACATGAGAGATAACAGACTTCCTTACACAGAAAGTTTTTCAACCTTTTGTAGAGGAGAATGGTTGTCATTATGCTCTCTAGAAAAAATGGATTCTAAACCAGTTGAGTCAGGCTAATTTGACATTGCTCACAGTGCAGACTGTTGTTGGTATTTGAGGACAGTCCAGCTCTGAGCAGTAATTATGATGACAAATTTATTCGTGTTTGTTGGTGCTGAGGATACACAGCTGTTTTCACTTGCTGGCTTACAATTTGACAACTGCAGTCCCAACAAATGCTTTTGATGTTCATACATGACAGAAATAAAAAGATCAAAAATCACACATAAAATGTCCATCCTCCTCCTCTTTATCTTGTTTCTGAATCCATAGAAATGTAGGTATAGAAGGGACTTTTGAGTTTTTAACAAGTCAGATCTAAGGCAGTCATAGCTACCCAGAACACATCAGTCTGTGTTGGTTTGTCTTCCTACAAAAGGTATGGCTTTCTAGACGAGGTCTGGATTGATTATTCAAGAGGTAGATCCTTTTCCTGGTTTTGCTCCAGGATTTCCTTGGCCTAGGTTAAAGCAGTTGCTGAATTCTACCTTCCCATTCGCCCAAATTGTGGGCTTATCATGAATAATTCAAATTATTCATGTCTACATGTAGTGAGTTGAATCTGAGTTGATAGACAGATTTTTAGACCAGTAACGCTTCTTACAATTTACACATTTAACCACACAGAAAGGCAGGAGTTCCTCTTGTTCCAGCCTGCCTGAGGGAGGTGGGGCAGCCTCGGAGCCTCCGGGCCCCGCCGGGCCGGGCCGGGTTGGGCCGTGTTGGGCCTGGCCGAAGCCCCGGCCCCCTTCCCCTCTTCCTGATGCCGCAGCACGGAGCCTGGGTTGCTGAGGAAGAAACCATCCCAGAGCCCAGGCGGCTAAACCCAGCCATGGACTGCTAAACCCAGCCATGGACTGCTAAACCCAGCCATGGACTGCCAGACAGCTGGACCCAGCCATGGACTGCTACACAGCTAAAAAATCTTTCCAGAGCAGCTTCTTGGGACCGGCTGGTTCCCCCCGCCCCGTTCTCCACATGGAGCCGGCGGGAGCCTCCTTTCTACAGCCAGCAGCACAAAAAGAACGAGGCTTTCTTCACCATAAGCCTGAACAAGAACATTCTTCAACATAGAGGTTTCGGAGTCAGAGAGACAGAGTGAGCCATGTGAGACGGAGCTAAAAAAGGTGAAGGAGAAAAAGGGGTGGTGCCGCGTTCCTCGCGCGTTGCTTAAAAATACTCCTGGCATGCGGTGGTAAGAAACTGTAATATCTCAAACTGTTTGTCTCTTCAATCCATTTGAAGTGCATGGGGGGATGGAAGACTTATGTGTGGCCTGTAAAGATTGTGAAGAGTTGCTTATGACAGGATATATAGAAACAGTGAGAGGCTTTTAAGGATTTGTAGCAGAAAAAGCCTTTGTGTTCAGGCCAAAATGACCCATCCTAAAAAAGATTGATAACCTCATGTCATGGCCCATGTGTGGCAGTGTGAAAAAACTGATATTTTTTCATAGAAGAGATGTATTACACCACAGCAGATTGTTTCTTTCCAGACGGGTCTGTTGTTGGGGGCAGTTTGAGAAACCATATGAAGGAAGAAGAGGAAACCCTTTTTCCTTAGGCATAAGATAGAGACTTTTTGAGAACTGTAACACTGACTAGAATCCTATGTTGTGTTATCTTTTGTGCTAGTTAAAAAGAAAGAGTAAAGTGCTGAGAAGAAGGGGGCGGGGGGATGTGTGTTTAATTTCTTGTTATATCTTTTAATTCTGTTAGTAATAAAACTTTCTCCTTGTACTGCAACCGTTTAAGTTTGAACCTGTTTTTGCCTCACAGCTATCTAGTTTTCCTCAATATTTTCTTATTTTGTTTTCCTTATAAAATAACTGATATTTTAGATGCTTGATGCTTAGTTGTGTCAAACCACAACACTACAATAGCCCCCATGGTGAAGGTCTGACTTCAGATGAAGAGCTTTAGGTGTTACTCAGCTCGTGGCTTTCTCTCTGCTTACCTTGCTACTCCAATAAGTCAGCAACTCTTCGGTCTTATTTTACCTTCTCTATCCTACCACATATGCTTAAAGCTACAGCTGTTACTCTGTATAGAGCTAGGCATTAAATGAATATGGATAAAAATATAAGCTGTAAATTCTTGGCCTTTTACAGAGCCATCCTGTGATTTGTTTCACTGAGCATAAATAACAGCTGCATTTTCCTTTCATTTGTACTCAGGTATTTCATTCATGTTCAGTTACTTCTCTGTCTATTTCATAGGACAGGTTCATAATAAAATATATGTGTCTGTTTGTATGGTTGGGAATCAAACCTAGTTTCTGTGAAAAATGTTTTGCTATTCTTTAATAAAAATGAAATTAAGAAATCAGTATGTATAATTTTACTAGATACACCTCTGATGGGCATTTGCTTTGTCTAGGGCACTGCCAAAAGGCTATTATTACCACATGTATTCAAATGACATTTTATTTCCTACTCTGCATTTCTGAGCAGCAGGCTGCTTTAGCTACTGCAGAGTCACATCTACAGAAAAGGGACAGATGTTCCACATTTTTCTTTATGAAACTGGAGAACCTTTCAAGTTCACTAACTAAAATGCTACCAAAGACACATTCCACAAAAGATGACATTGTCCTAAAGAGATGAAGAAAATTTACCATTTAAATTCCCGGTAGAATTCACAGGGCATACTTGATATACTTAATAATTGTATGCTCAATGGGCACACATAGTAAAAGACAGTCAGTTCCTTCCTACTTTTCTAATAATGGGAGAGTGCATGTAGATGTCTATTCAAAAGAGAGGATACAATACTACTGCTAACAACTGTAAGAGAGAAAGAGAATGACAGGATGAGAAAGTTTAATTAACAACTACTACCTAGAGAGATATTTTGAAGAAAGAATGACTCATAGGATAATAATGCAACTTTGCCAGTGGCCAGGATAGGGAGGAAGAATACAAAGGAACAGCTCTCTTTTAATGAAGTAGATTTAGTTGCTGTATCTCTAGGAAGTTGAAAACATACCTTTGTTGCCCACTTACTTATTTCCTTGCTGTATGTTCCTGTCTAAGTTTAAAATAAAAAGAAGGGGGTCTGTTTTCTTTATTACTCTCTGGTAAGGTCAAGGGGTCTGAGGTATATCTTTTGCAATAGAAAGAACTCTTTGTACCAAAAATAGTGTCAGAAGAAAATTAAAGTCAGAATAAAATGTAACATTTTGCCAAAGATTACCTCTCAGTCCAAAGTTGTACATGTTTCTCTAGAGTTACAATATTTCCTGAAACTAACAGTTTTCAAAGGTGCTGTTATGGTACCTCTAATACCACTGGAATGGACTGGATCTGTTTATGACCTTACCAGCATATTGCTCTGATGGGGACTGTGGCCATCAAGAATTAGGGTTTTTAATTAATCTTATCAGTTCAATAGAAGGAATTTAACTTAAATCTCAGAATATTTTCTAGTATTCCCCTCCATTCTTAAGGTATGCATGTCAATGTGACTAGAATGTTTCTTGGAGTACCCAGATATCCCAGAGTATCCAGTTATAGGCAGGAATATATCAGAAACGTATCTGTTTTGAGTCACTACTCATTGTGTTGACTTGGAAATTTCTCATTAAAGAGAAGTAATTTCTCAAGAGAATTGTGCCAACCCATTTTCAATGTGGCATTTTCAGATGTATGACAATTCCAACTTCCTTTGGCAAAAGAAATTGGAGATGGAGTAATCTGGCAGCAAATGAAGTTGTTCATTGTACTGCCTGAAGAAAAAAATGGATTTTACCTAAGGAGGCTGGAGGTAGTGCTTCATTCGGAAAACTGTGATCACATGAGAAACAATGCTTGCTCACCCCGAAGTCCTGGTGGGGGGGTGCTCTGGATACACGGGTTTGCCCCTGTCCTTGGTCCCATGTCACGTGTGCCCCATACCTGTTCCTGATTGGTTGGTTTGTGTGCCTGGGGCCTGGGAAGAGCTGGGGATCCCGTGACTGGAAGAGTCTGCCTGGGAACTCCAGCCATGCAGCTGGAAAAATAAATATCGCTTCATATTTCCTTCCAACGTTCATTGCTCTCTTATAAATGTTGTAACTATTCCCCATTACAACAAATGGTGGAGAATGCGGGCAAACGATCCCTGGAGAAGTGATTAGTGAGTAAACTCTGGATATCTCTACTTGCTTTTGTTTTGCTGTCCCATCTCTGAACTATAGAAGAATCATGGAAAGACTCATGGCTGTCTGAACCACAAAGAGACATTTCCTTTAAACTTAAAAAGGTTCTTGAACAGCAATAGGTAGATTTTAACTTAATTCAAGCTCAAAAAGAACAAAGACGCTTCCTGGTATGGTTGTTTAAAAACTTCTACATTTCTTGGGATTTGATTCTTGCCAAAGACTTTTAGGAGAATGTTTGGACACAATTAATTTCTGAATCAAAACATATACTGATGGAAGAATATTTCCGTGAATATTACTTAATTACAGAGACTGCTGAGCAGTGTTGGCCATGTCCCACTCCTGTTCTAGTGGTGAACACGTGGTCGAGCAGCGCATGCATTGCAGCAGGCTCCTCCATTGCCCCAGAGACCGCGCGGCCCTGGCCACGAGCGCCCAGTGCACAGCGGGCGGCGGCGAGGCAGTTCCCGCGCGTGGGAGGGCTACCGCGAGCCATGGCAGCGGGAGTAGAGCCAGGCGCAGCGGGAGTGGAGCCGGCACGGGCTGCGGAGTCGGTGGTGGAGCAGTGTGGCACACAGCGGCTCGAGCCCTGCACTGAGAAAGGCAGCGGCAATAGCGGCAGTTGCTTTGGTGACCGTGGTGAGTCGTGCCGAGCCGAGCCAGAGACGCATGAACGGCGTGGTGGTGCCGGTGAGGGGAAGCCGCATGGAGCTGCCAGAGCAGCCCGGTTAACGGGACGGTGCAGCGCGAGGCCACGCTGAACCCAAGCAGAGTCATATGCAGGGCACAGAGCTGGCAGCAGGGACACTGCAAGAGATCACAGAACCCAGAAACGCGCCGGAATGGCGCCGCCCAGAAAGCACAGAGCAGCGGCCACGCTGGAGATGTCCGAGATGTTAAAGTCGGCAAAGCAACAACCAGAAGTGGTGGCAGCGATCCCAGCTGCGGCAGCTCCAGCACGAGAGCGAGCAAAAGCGAAAGTGAAAGCAGGAACACGGAGAGATGGCGAACAGCAGCAACACAGAAAAAGAATAAAAGTTATTGTAACTAAGGTTTTTGGAACTGTAAAATGGTATAACGTAAAGAAAAATTATCGTTTCTTGTTGAGAGCTGATACAGGAGAAAGTGTCTTTGTCCATCGATCTGGCATTATAAAAAAATAACCCCCAAAAGCATGTTCCAAGCTTAGAAGAAGGAGAAAGTGTGGAGTTTAAAATTGTACAAGGAAGAAAGGGCCCACAGGCAGCGTGTGTTAAAAGCCCTGGGGGTGTTCCTGTGAAAGGTAGTAGATATGCTCCAAATCACAGCAACCCCAGACAATATCCCCATTATCCCTATCCTTTTCCCTATTCTACCTTCCCCTTTTACCCTATGCCCTTTTATCCCCAGTATATGCCCAATCCGTATCTCCACCCCTGGTCCCCCTCACAAAACCATGCCTATCCATTTGCCATAAACCCCTTTGCAATGCCAATGGGGGGATGAAAGGAGCCGGGGAGGGGGGGGAGGGAAGAAATTAATTGTAATTGTTTAGAGTCCAACAGGTACAGATGGAAGAAACCCTTTCCTGCCTCAATTTCCCCACAAGGCATGTTCAGAGAGCTCTGCCAGACCTAAGATGCTCCAGAGAAAATCTGTTTGGACACTTGGGGACGTAAAAACTGGCTTATTTTCTTTAGAAATTGTTTTTGTTATGTTTATCCAGCTGTTATCTTTGTTTTATTTAAAAAAAAAGAGTGAAATGCTGGGATGCCTCACCCCACAGCCCTGGTTGGGGGGGGCCCCCAAATGCACTGGTTTTCCCCTGCCCCTGGTCCCATGTCACGTGTGCCCCATACCTGTTCCTGATTAGTTGGTTTGTATTCCCAGCTCCCAGGAAGAGCTGGGGGTCCCCATGACTGGGAGAGTCTGCCTGGGAACTCCAGCCATGTGGCTGGAAAAATAAATATCTCTGAACATCCAGCAAAATATCGCTTCATATTTCCTTCCACTGTTCATCACTATATTATACATGCTGTAACTATTCCCCATTACAACACTGCTTGAAGAAGAAAATGGATTTTACCTAATGAGGCTGGAGGTAGTGGTTCGTTTGGCAAACTGATCACATGCAGAACAATGCTTGCTCAAGATTAACAAAGTTGTTTGTAGCAAGTGTAAACAAATGCTGTTCTCTCTTTCCACAGCACAATTCCCCATTTTAGGGAGCAGTCGTCTACCCCAAGATCTTAGTAAATTCTTACCTAGTGAGGTATTTCAGACACAGCTGATGGGTCTTTACTATCTCACTGTCTCTACTCGCCTTCTCTACTATCTAAATGAACTTAGAACTACTTTAATTTTGATTTGTTAGAGTAACTTAAAGGGGCAGGCAATTTACTATTTAACTTCATACGTTCAGTATTAAGTGATCCACTGATAATGTTTATATGAGTAAAAGAAGGGAGACTTCAACAACGATGTCCTTGAAAATGAAATCTGTGTTGTATTATTGTTTGGAACAGGACATTTTTTGCCAATAGACATAATGCATTCTCTGAGTTTTGAGTCTGTGATGACCCAGCACTTAATTCATGCCTTCAACTTCTGTAGTAATCTAATGTTCAATTTAGACCCTGACTGAAAGTGGTTCATGTGTGTGAGATATATGAAAGGGCACTACTAAACCACTGTAGCATGTCTTCCTCTTCCTAGCAGTATTTTGTAATTCTTTATCTTTGGCCAGCATCACTGAGAAGGTCAGATAGCTGTCTTGTCTATTTTATAAGAAATATTTTTATGCTCTTACATCTGTCCCATTCAACAACTTTACCACAAAATTGTTTTAGTGTCATAAAGTCACCATGTTTGTTGTGGTGTCAGTTTGGTAATGCATTATAATATAAGTCAAGCTGTCTTAATTAATCAGTTTCTACGGTGTGTTACAATGTAGCTTCCATTATGTCATTTTGACATGTGTCAAGTATGTCCTACTGTGGGAAGAAAGATGTTAAAGAGTCTATTTCTTTCAAGTAGATCTCATGATTCATTAACACAAAGTTTCAGCCTTTGTAAATAGGTAAAATGTAAAGTAAGATATTCTTATGAGATGTATTTAAAGGTACTTCCTATAGCATATTATATATTGGAGTTATATATTCATAATTTTTTTCTGCACTACTTCTATTTATTTGTCTAACTGTTGCTTTTTCAATTTTCAAAATAGTTTAATGTAAGATGTGCTAATGTGCCATATGCAGAGGCTCTGCTTTTTATGCAGAAAGAGGTTTACAAAGTTTCACAAATAAATTATAGAGCAATCTTTTGTTATTCTTTCTGTTTTCAGTGTAAGAAACTTGAAAAAAGCTAAAATTAATGTTATTAATTTTTTTTAAGCAGACATGACTCATTTAACCTCAGCAATGCTTATAGGGCATATGTATCTGAAAGACATAACTAGGATTGGGGGTCTGAGCTTTTATAGATTCGTGAAGAGAAGGCTTTTACTCAGTGCTGTTCTAGGATGCATAAATTTACAGATAGGAGTGAATTGAATGAAGCTAGACTGCTGATATTTTGATGTCTTGAGAGTTTGATTTTGGTTTTAAGAAACAATATTGTGATCAATATGCTTTAAGAATAAGAAAAGTCAGTACCACTCTGTAGTAACAGTCTGTATGCTACCCATCAACCTGTTCTTTAGTGAGATAGAGATGCTATTGAGAATTTCTGATGTTTTTCTTTTTTTTTTTTTAAATAGTTATTAATCCCAAAGCCAAAACTGGGGGAAATCAGAAATTTTGTCTTGTGTAGGTCTGGTGAAAGTAGTATTAGTTAGTGTATTAAAGGAAAAGGGAAATTTTGTATGTGAGAATTCCAGAAAACAGCTGACTGAGTTGGAGAGTTTAGGATGGTTGTACACTGTCAACATGTCTTGACTTTTCATGATAATTTCTGTTTATCTTTAAAGGCTTTAAAACATATTTCAGTAGCAGGCCCCATATGTTTCTGGATATTTCTACTTGTTCCTCATTCATCCTTTGTCATGAGCCCCATGAACCGTCGCACACAGCTTTAGCCATCAAGCTCCATACAGTAGAGAGAATAAAGAGGACTGTAAAGCAGAGGGAGAATAAGAAGGTCTTGCACACTTGGTAGTTTTGTCTTTCAGTTTCCAAACATAGAACTCCAGAAGAAAGGTCTCAGTGTCTACTGCCAGTCCTACAGCTGTGGATGAAACTGGTAATTTTGCATGGTTGTGGTGGAACACCATCTGGCAGCTAAGGCCCAGGCAGCTGCTTGGTTCCTGCCCCAGCAGAATGCGAAGGGAATTGGGACAGTAAAAGTAAGAAAACTCCTTGAGAAAACTCCTGGGTTGAGATAAAGACAGTTTACTTGGTAAAGCAAGAGCCACATGCAAAACAGAACGAGGAATTAATTCACTGCTTCCCATGGGCAGGCAAGTCTTCAGCCATCTCAAGGAAAGCAGGGCTCCATCATGTGTGATAGTGATTTGGAAAGACAGAAGCCATCACTCTGTATGTCTTCCCCATTCTTTCTTCAACACCATTTTCAGAACAAAACCGAAACACAGCCCCTTACTAACAACTATGAAAAAAATTACCTCAGAAAAAAATTACTGCCAGCGCATGTGTGAAAGCTGGTGTGACAGGGCGGGTGAAGTAGAATGTATTGTGTGGTGCACAGGGATATGGTTTTATTATGAAGATAAAGGAGGCTATTTTCTTTTTGCAATATTAACGCTTTTTCTACTATCTAAATGAACTTAGAGCTACTTTAATTCTGATTTGTTAGAGTAACTTAAAGGGGCAGGCAATTTACTACTTAACTTCGTACATTCAATATTAAGTCTGATCCACTGATGATGCTAATATGAGACACATAAAATTTGCCATGTGATAAATGAAGTTTCAAGGAAGCCTGTGTTCTATGTTGTATTCAGCTTTCTCAGATCCCAGTGTCTGCAGTCTTCTCAATATGAGAGCTCTCTAATAGCTCTCCTGTTTCTTCCAGGAGCATTAGAAAAATTTGTTAATAATCTTATCAGATCGAAATTTTAAAAGATACCTGAATTCTCTTTAAGAAATGTTAGGCAGATTTCAGAACTTCTGGTAGAATTACAATTCTGTTTTATGACCTATTTTGCAATATCAGCCTAATTTATCAAAAGCCATAAGTATATAGTGGACTGGGCCTGGGCCTTAGTTGCCAGATGGTGTTCCACCACAACCATGCAAAAGTATGTCTTTTCTAGGGGCCTTTTTGATTGTATTGATTTCTACTTTAATCAAGAGATGCAGAAAGACTTTCTCTTGCACTCTCTCATCTTTGTGTTGCACATGTTCCCAGATAGCACAGCATACAAATGACTGAACTTAGGTTTTGGCTTCCCCACCCTCCCTAGCCTTTATAGAAACAATTAAAAAGTATTTACAGCCTTCTTTTGCTGCAAAATCAGCTTTAAAATTCTAATTTTAAAGTGGAAATGCAAGTCATGGTTTTCATATGAACAAAGGAAACTGCTGCATAAGCATTAAAATATACAATCAAAATATACAAATCTAAACAAACCCTTGAAACAACTTCAGACTATTGTGGGATATCAGTACAGACAGGATGGGAATCATTTAGTATTCCAGTAAGGTTTTAACAAGATAACATCATTCTCAGTGAAGATTGAGACAGGTAATGAAATAAAGTAATATCTGTTTTCCCTGTGCATTCAATTAGCTGTGAAGAAGATTTTGGTTTAAAAGTGTATTTGAAGGAAAAAATTATGCACACTAACATTTTTATGTCCTGTAACTAGACATCCCATAGCTGCTCATAACTGGACTGGCCTCTGGATACACAGTCACAAAAAGCCATGTTTAATGATATAATAATTTGCTTGTGTAAGCACAATCTGTGAGGACAGCACATTAGAGAAAGAACAATGAAAGCTCAGCCATGTCTGACTTTTTAATAATAATAACAATTATTAAAAAGTGAATGGCCCTAAATTGTTCAATTTCAATTAGGCTTTAATTTAATTAGTCAAAGAGATTGACACTTCTCAAGCTTAAATTAATTTTGAGGTTCTGTAAGTAGAGATCAAGAAGGTATTAAACCCCACAATCTATTATGATATTTGGACCATTTATAAAAACTAACCCTAATGACTAGCATGAAGGTACCAAATCTGACATATTCTTCACAGGAAGAATCATCTTGCTGCCACATCTTCAGTGTCTCTGCTGAAAAGTTTTAAGCAGCACGTAAAAGTACACTTCAACATAAGTTAGGTAAGGAGCAAGCATACAGAGAAAGAGAAAGCACAAAAGGAATGTATACATGCAGGGAAGGGAAGCATGATCATACAAGGCAGCATGCAGGGAAGGCATACAGGAAATAGCTTTGCAAGGTTTGTGGAACACCTAATTAAACTCCACTGAAAGATAACTAAAATTTGTGTAGAAGCACCAAATCAATTTATGTGTTACTAGTAATTAACAACTAGTGCTAGGGCCTGTTGGTTACCTCTGATTTGTTGAACAGTCCAATTGAAAAACTAAAGAACTTGTAACTAGTAGAAAATGTTCTGCAGAATGAAATGATCTGCTTTGTATTGCTTTATGCTAAAGGCTTTTCCCCACTCTCTACAAAGGACATTTTTTTTTTTCTGTTTCCTGATCATTGATTCCTCCTGTGCACCAGGATATGAAAACACATGTATATGTAAACATGTATAGGTAAACATAGGTGAATATACATGTAGGTATTTCAATATGTACACCTATTTGAATAATATATATATGGAGCATAAGGAATATATGTGGGTACATATGGAAGTGTGTATATATATATATATATGGAATAGATATATATGTATATGGAAAAGGATAATTTAATTTTGGTCAAAAAGCTGTCCCTGTTTCCTGGAAAAAAAAATTGTCTTTGGAAGAAAATGGCTTTATAACTGTCAGGTTCAGCTCCAGAAAACATTCAAAAGTAGAAGTGTAGCAGCATACTCTGAAAAAACATCATCTATTGTTCTGAAGTATTCACTTACCGCTGGTCTGGCTAACAAACATTTTCATGAGCATCTTGGTTCCTATTTCTGGAGCCTGCTCTGTCTTGGCTTTACCACTGTTACAGATAGCATCAACGGAATAGAAAATATTAGTATATGGGCATAAAAGTGCTGAACCAAGGCAGTGTGTAAAGACAGAAAACAGAGATTTGAATGAAACTGAAGACTGTATCTTGAAAGTGTGGAATATCTACTTGATATCCATAACTCCTGCAGTGTCTCAACACCTTCCTATGTTCCAGGGAAACTTTAGTGTAAGCAACACTGAAACTTTTTTCTTCTTCTGACTCCTGCAGTGACTGTTCTCTCCTTGGCTTGAGCAGATCCACTGTAAATGTACCTTTTGGAAACAATGGAGGAGGTAGAACTCAGGAAGGAGGGAGGGGTGGGAGGAAAGGTGTTTTTAAGATTTATTTTACTTCTCTTTACCCTGCTCTGATTTTTTTAGTAATAAATTCAATTAATGTCCCCAAGATGAGTCTGTTCTGCACATTACAGTATTTGGGGAATAATATCTTCTGGTCCCTAACTTGTGAACATTTTATTATATATTCTCTCCCCTGTCCACTTGTAGAGGAGTGATAGAGCAGCTTTAGTGGATGCCTGGCATCCAGCCAGGGTGAACCCACTACACCTTGGTAGGGAAGGATCAAATCAAGGGACTTATAAACATAACAAATGTATGCAAGTGCATGGGACCTGATGGCATGTACTCCTGTGTTGAGGGAGGAGGTTGCTGTCCAGGCCAGGCCATTATCTTTGAATGCTTATGGTGACTGGAAGAAGATCCTGAGTGCTGGAGAAATTTCCCAGACCAGATCTCAATCTTAAAGATGTCTTCATAAGTTGCTAGCAAAAATCATAAAATCATTAAGGTTGGAAAAAACCTGCAAAATCAAGTCCAACCTATGACCAAATACCACTATGCCCACTAAAATCACATTGTGAGGTGTCATGCCTACTCCTTTTCTGTATGCTTCCTGGGACTGAATCCACATGGGGACCCTTTTCCAAGCCTAATCACTCTTTCTTTCCAATTCCTAATCACCAATATCCCACCTGAGCCTCCCTTGGCACACATTGAGGCAGTTTCCCCTTGTCCTATTGCTAGTTGCGTGGGAGATGAGCAGACCCCCACCTCACCACCACCTCCTTTCAGGCAGTTGTAAAGAGCAACACAGTCTCCTCTGAGCCTTCTTTTCTTCAATGAGGCATGATTACTTTGAATATTAAAAAAATCTACTTTTTTTTTTGATGAAGAAAACTGTTTACAAAAACCTGAATTATTGTCATGTATTATATTTGAACTAGCATGTGAATAGGTAGCAATGTTGTAACAAAATAGATAATCTTAAAGGGTAGAGTTGAGATTGTATTTATAACCTTCACATTAACATTACCTGAGTTTGTTAGGTAAGCTTGTGCCCTCAAGATTCCATCTGTAGCACTTTGCATGTAAAAGAAAAACTTACCAATTTTTATTAGTGTTTCATTGAAAAAATATATTCTCACGGTGTGTTATATTTTATAACAGTGTGTTATAAAAGAAATCAGTAAATACCTTAATAGAAGTCAGGGGTATAATTATATTTTTTCTCATTATATTTATTGCTTTATGCCATCTAGTGGTCTCTGCACTCGGTATCAGCTTTAGTAGATGCAGAACTTTAAATACATTAACAGATGCTATTCTAATGTGACTTTTTCATGTTTTCTTGGTACATGATTGGATAAAGAAGATCTCATGATGATAAATTGGACAAGTTGTCTTGTTACACATTTTAAGATGGATAGAAATAAACACTCTTAAATAACAAATGTTCAAAATGCTATTACTAATTTGAACTGATGCCAGGAACTTTTTTTCAGTGTTGCATATGTGTTTGTTCTTAGTTTTGCTGAAGTTTTGACTATGAATAATGAGGTGCTGAAATAAGTAAGCTGACCAGAAAATGACTTATGATTAAATAGAACTGTGTGGAGTGTTCAAGGATTATAATATTATACAAAAAGGTATAATTGCTGTTTTGGGATTTGACTGTCCTTAAGAAATATTCTTGCCCTGAAGGGTGAATTTATTTTTAAAAATAATGTTGCTTTTGTTTTTAATGGAGAAAAAACAAAGTACCTCTACTTCGCTGGATAAGGAGAATTTGAACAATTCAGAAATGCTTAATCTGTAATGTTGATAGTGAAAATATGAGATGGTCCAAATGTGACTGGATAATAGCTTCTGAGACAGGCATACTGCCCCTGCAATTTGTCCAGGATATCCATTCACATCTTTATCCATTCAAGTGCTGAATTATTTGTAGTAGCTCTGTACAGCAGTAGGTTACTGCCTCTAAAGGAAAGCGAAGCAGTTGCAGCAAATGGGATGAGACGAACTTGTCTGATGGCTGATTAATTCCATCACAGAAATTTGGCAAGCACAGCTCATGCTTTCCATGTACAATGCTGCCAATTGCCAACTTCATAATGGATCTTGCATTGTGGATCTTTTTATCTTGTATCGCTTTTTAACTTTATTTGTTCAGGCAACTTGGTATCTCAAAAACTCAGCTGCAGAAATCAGGAGATAGCATTGGTGTTTTTTGGTTTCACTCAAGAAATGAAATTATTTGGGTCTAAAATTAGAATATGCTTAAAGAAGTATGATCCTACATTTGCAAAAGTATGAAAACTTGAAAAAAACCCAATGTGACCTCACTGTTCATTATTGATAAAAACAAAGATTTTTAGAATCCATGAGTTTAAGATTTGGATTGGCAATTTTGCACTTAGTTCTGGCATGGTATATCCAAATGTTGTTTTGCATTCTGACAATCCATTCCAGATGTAAATGGAAATACTGGCTTTTCTGGAGTTCTCCTAGAACTGAAGCTGTTATTAATTCTAATTTTCTGTTACAGCTCAAAAGGAAAAAGTTAATTGGTCCTCTGTAAAATACAGTTCTATCAGTGGTGAGTAGCAAATTGAGATGTGTTTTATGATTTTCTGTTTGAAAACACCAAACCTGTGCTACATGTGCATCTTTCATGTAATATAAAGTATAAGATATTAACAAAGGGAAAAAGTAAGCAAATCCAGCACCCATATTCTACTGGCTTTTACAGCAAAGATTTTAAAGGAGAAATAGTAATGACTTGAAAGGCAGATGTTCCAGCAAAAGCAATATACTTTTACACTGCTGTCAAGCTGTTGAACCATAGAAGCCAGGTTTAACTAAAAAGAAAATCTACAGAGGCCTCTTCTGCTGAGTTGTATTACATTGTGGTAACAGATTGAGCTTTAATTTTAGTCTGTAGACATGGGCAACCTGAAACAGCATCATTGTCAAAAAAGAGCACGTGCTTTGTTGCTGTAGCTTTGCCTCTTTGTATAGTAGAGGTTTTACATGGGAGACTAATGTTTCATTTTATTAAATATTTACCAACAATCTATTGGCCATATGTCATAGAGTTTGCATGGTGACAGACTCTGTATTCGTCACCTTTTCAAGATGGTTCTGTTAAATCCATGGTGTTATACAGGTTCACAAAGACCTTTCAGGAACTCAGGTTTTGTTTGTGCTGTCTTTGCTACTGGCATCAATATCACATTTGTGTTCTGTTGAAATGGTTTTCAGGAATGAGTTTTTCATGACTTTTCTGTGGGATACCATGGAATACGTCAGGATTTCTTTCTCAAGTTCTGTTTATCTGACAGTATTGTCTTCAAATATTTTCTAAGTGCATATGGAAACATAATTAGTCAAAAGTTACAATAATACTTAAAAGGCACCATCCCTGCATTTTTTATTTTAGGATTATGCACTGATCTGGTTAAGCTTATGTGCTTTTGTAGAGTAATCAAATAAAATGATGGAAATGATCAAAGGCTAACTTTTTATAAGGCTTGAATAAGGCTTATGCTTTAAGCACAAGGGTGGGAGAGTGCTCAATGTATTTGTTAAAGCTTAGTATTTTTTTCTGACAAATAGAAGTTAGTTTAGAGACCTTCACAGCATGCTTCCCACATTAATTTCCCTGTTTTCTCATACAGAATAATTTTTATGTAGGATGGTAAAATTATGATAATATTAATTTCATAGGAAGTTATCAATAGCTTCTAATTTCTGTAATTGCATAATATATATTTACTATATAAACATATGGAATGTTTGCATATTTTAATGACAAAAACTGATTAGATCTCAAGGTAAAGGTGTATGTTAGCATAATTAAGACTTGCAAAACATAACTTATGAACAGGAAGAAAGAGATAATTGAGTGACGCACAAGAGAATGTCTTTGCTTACTAGAAGGAAAAGGAAAGGCTTCAAGAAAAGCTCACTTTCCATGCTGTACTTATTCAAAATAATGTTCTCAAAATTGTTTTGGCTCTAATATCATGAGCAGCATTGCACCCCAGTAGGCACGGGGTTCTGCTGCCTCCAGCCCCAAGGGATGCCACCTGAATGGATTCAAAAGATTCCTGCTAGGAAAGGCATTCCCCAGCTCCATTCCCACCAGTACAAGTTCCTTTGTGTCCATCACACAATCGGTGTAGTCACAGCAGTATGAACAGAAGTAACTAGAGGTTTGAGTGACCTATCAGACAGTGGTAACTCTCAGTGTTTTCACATTCATATAACTGACCCCTCAATGATTATTTAAGGATAAAAAGTGCTCATGTCTCATTGCCAGTCTGTACTGCAGGTGGGAGTAGGATGGGAAGTCAGGCTGACACAGTACTCCCCTCTCATTTCCACTTCTTCAATACCTTGGTCAATGCTGCTGAGACACCATCGAGGACTCAGTAGTCTGGGTCAAACAAAAGGGAGCAGAAATTGTACTGTGACTCACAGACAGAGCTGCCCAGACACTTGACCTCTTCTTGTGGCTACACATGAGGAAATAAATCAACTCCATGGCTTTATTAATGTTGTACAAGGCATGCTGGATACAAAGACCTCTATGGAATGCAGTGAAATTAATTAGATAATAATTTGGGAGATAAGATAAGCAGTATTTATTTTTATATTCTCTTTTTTTTTTTTTTTTTTTTTTTTTTTTTTTTTTGTGGTTACAGAGGAAATATTTGGCAGGGAATGAGTTGTTCAACAGTGCAATCATAATCTCAAATCCAGCTAGAGGAGAAAGCACAGTGGCAGCAAACTTTTTTTTTTTTTAATTGCAAGCATCTATATAGCTTATGAACATTGAAGAAATATTAAAATAAATTAATAGCCACTGGGTGACTGAGACTTGATTAACAAAACAGGTATTACTGTTACTCGAATCCTTGACCAGCTCCACAAATTTGGTTTTGTTATGTGGTATGCTAGGAACACTTGGAAAAGCACACAATGAAAGAGTATAACTGAGTTTCTCCCTTGTTTGTTGTGCTAGATTGTAAGGAAGCACTCTTGTCAACTAGATTTCTCCTCTGTTCTGGAGGGGAATGTTGTACCAGGACCAGTTTGTAAGATGATGTTCAAAATTAAGTCCTGAAAAATGGTGCCTTATTTGAATCTTTATTTTAAAACCCCCACTCAAAACCATAAGGAAGGCTAAATGCAGGGTTTATTGCTAAATGCAAGGCTAATTAATTGAAAAAATTAGATTGTGACAGGACAATTGACTGCATTTTGACTTTCCTATTATTAGCAACTCAATATGAGTCATTACATAATATTTTTTTAGAAAGTATTATTTACCATCATCAGAGACATAGTGGTAGTAAAACTCAACAGATATACTCTTAAATTTAATTTTGAAAAACATGTTTTGATATGCTTTTCACAGACAAGGTAGGTAATATGTAAAGAAAATGAGAAACATTTAAGACCATTCTGGGTAGTGAGTCAGTCTCTATTATCGTTGAATATCACCACCCTCTACAAAATGTTGCTGTAAAAAGATATGAAGTAGTTATAAAGTAGATCTGTGGCAACCCTTTCATGGAGTTGTTAATAGGGGACCATGTACTTTACAGAGGCAATTGATGACTGTTCTCACCTTAGGAATAGCATCTTTCTCCTCACAGTCTGAACAGTGCAGATTTTTTACTAAAGTATGAAATGGATTTTCTTCATGTTCCTAATTAGGCATATGAAGTCCTATACAGATAAGGTTGTCTTTAAATTTTTGTTTTACAATTTACAGCCTGTTAACTGGCACATTAAAGACTGACACTTAGCTGACCAGTTCTAAACCATGAAGAGCCAAGTGCAAGATTTAAACTAAACTGTTCATCTCTAATTAAGAAAAGAGAATTAATATCATTAGTATATCTCAATTTCCTAAAAATTTACTAGCTGGAAAAAGTAATTGAGTCAGTTAAAATATTGAGTTTAGCTTGAGAGCTCTGGAATATATGTTATTTCTCCCTTTTTTTTAAATTATGGAGTTATGCCACATGAGGACCTACCTTGTGAACGAGTCTTGTCATGCAACTAGATGCTACAGTCTTCTCTGGTACTCAGCCCAGATAAATGCTGCTATGCCTAGCTTAGTAAAACTGACATGGAACATTCCAATTGTGGTTTCAGAAAAAAATAAATCCTCCTCAGGATTTCACGTCCAAACCTGTGGAAGAGAATAAAAATGTGACACCTGGAAAGTGCTCCTTTTTCACATTATATTTAGTGGGATAATTACTGATCTACAAGTAGATGAAAGAAATCAGAGAAAAACCTGTTTACCTGGTGAAAAGAAGTCTGAAAATCATTCTCTAAAGCAATTTTAAAATGTATTTTATATAAAAAGGGAGAACTCTCTAAGAAGTTACCTTTTTGCAAACTTTACTTTCTGAATGAAGACCATTAAAAAATCAATAGTAAACAAAAAAAAACATAACGTCAACCAATCAGTTTCCCGCAGTAGCTACCATGACTTACATACCATTTTTTCTATAACCTGGGAAAACACATTTATAAATTGTTTGCTTGCCAAGCTTCTTTTCTATATGGCTGAAGCACCCTTTTTTAAGTATTCTGAGTTGTTCATGAGGTTTTTTATCTTAGTGGCCTAATCTTTAGATATAGCTGATGAGTACTGCCATGGGTGATCAGAAGCATTCTCAGTTGCTGGTTTCTTTCAGGCCTGTGAGCAGGAGCTCGAGGAGTGGGGTAGGCAGAGCTCTGCTCCCCTGGCAGAGGCCCAGGTGTTTGGTGTTAGGAGATGCCCCTGGGAAAGATTAAAGATATGAGCAGTGCAAGGAGAGGGGAGGTGGGGGCTCAGCAGGGGACTGACTGCAGACCACTCTGCGGCAGCTCTGAAGAGGGGAGCAGGAAGAAGTAATTCAAGATAGTACTTAAAGCAGGATCTTTGCAAAGCCCCTGAGCAAGAGGGAGTTTATGGCCCCCTGGCAAGACAATGAATGTACTGCTTTGTTACAGAAAGAGAGGGATGTAGTTACTCTGAGACAGTTGAAAGTGAGGAAGTGTTTATTTTAAGAGGTTTGAATATAAATAAACTGCTTCAAGAATTCAAAAGGTACCTGAAGGTCTATCTGAAGCCCGGGAGGAGTGCCCTGGCTTGGTGCTTACGGTGCTTATCTGCTGGGAAACAAAGTATTGGAACAGTCTGTCTTCCCCTGGTTCATTCATTTCTGATGCCCACAGCAGTCAATGAAGGACAGAAAAGTCTTGTGCATGCCAGGTGCGCAATTCAGTAATCATCATCCCACAAAGGCAGTTCAACCCTTTCTTTGTTGCCAAGGCTCAGGGAATAGAATGTACAATGAAGTACAATGGCTTTCTTAGTAAATTGTATGTTTCTATCTCTTTCAGCTATAAGGGTATAGTATAACATTTCTGTTGCTGTGAGAGTGAGCAGCTTTTTCCAAACCTGTAAAAGCTATTCCAAGTCAATTCCTAAGTGTTAGAGTGATTCAACCTTCACCTTCTCTGCCAGTGTATGAAGCGTCAGCAGCCATGTATGCTTTGAGCTCTTGCCGGGTGCACTTATGATTCAGGAGAAAACAGCAAGGAAAAATGGCTTCATGGCTTTTGCCCATTAAAAAGACCTTGAGAGTTTTGTATGGAAAAGATTAAGTTGTCTTCAGTGTACAGAAAAAAAATGAGTTAAGTAAGCTACTAGAAATGGCAGTTGTTTAAACCTGTCATGTGCTCCAGCCTCACATTGTCTGAAGAGCTGTGTTTGCAAAGAAGTACAATAGTTCAGCAATGTAAACAGTATTTGGAATCCTTTTGTCTTTTTAATGTGAAGACAAATATAGCTGAGTAAGAGTACTTCTAGCATTTGCTATGTGCCATTCTTTCAAAACTTATTTTTTTTCTAAAGAATATGTGACCAAACTCTGACATATAACAGGATAACTTAAAATGACTTTCAGAAAAATGGAAAATGTTTCATATCCCTTCTGTGACAGGACCTGAGGAAATGTCCCATGTCAGGGGAGGTTTAGGTTGAATATTAGGAAAAATCTTCACACAGAAGGTGCCCTGTTCAAGTGGGCACTTGAACAGGCTCCCCCAGGGAAGTGGTAACAAGACCAAGCCTGACAGAAGTGCTTGAACAGTCCTCCCAGGCACGTGGTGTGACCCCTGGGGATGGTCCTGTGTAGGGCCAGGAGCTGGACTCAATAATCCTTGTGGGTCCCTTCCAAGTCAGAATAGTCTGTGATTCTGTGCTTAATATGATTCAGTTTGTTTCAATCTCCAAAAATAGCAGGCCACTTAAAAGCAATTGTTATTATTTCTGCCCTTTGCAGAATTCTGTAAAAACAGTTTTCACAACATGCAACAGGAAAGCCTTGCCATGCTCTCCCTGGTGATTTAGAATGCTAATGTACAAATGATTTGCCTTTGTCTTGAGAGAATTTTGAGTTAAGCCTTGAGCTAGAGCGTGAACCAGCATTAGTTTCTTCTCTAAACAGTGGACGTTTTGCATTATTTGACATCTTTTGAGACAGTATCTGCATATGTGGAAGAAAAAAGTTCATTTAAGCAGACTTTTACCCTGAAGTCAGACTTTTTTTTTGTGATCTAAAAGACAGATAAATCTTCAAAGCAAAGAATTATATTGGAGTTTACCTCTAAATTTTATTATTAGATTTTCTGATAGTGTGTTAATATGAAGGTTTCAGTTCAAATATCAGAGAAGTTGAAATGAGTGAAATCTAGACCTAGTCTAAGGGCCTTTTAAAGCTGTTGAGAGAAGTGTGAATGGTAAGTAATGTGTAATTTTCCTCTTACAGATATGGGAACGGTCATTATTCATTTAAAGAGAGGAATAAAAAACCCAACCCAAAACTATAAGCCAGAAAGTTATCTAGGGCAAAATTATTTTCCTGAAAAATTGTCCTGCTGTGATAATCGTAACCTCTTGAGAATGGGCCTTCATAAAAGAATTGTTGACAGATCTTTTGCAGTTGGGTACTCCAGTTGTTCATTTTGTTCTACTCCTAGACATGAAAAGTATCTGTTTCAAGAACTTCTTTCACAAATTGTCTACTTTAACATGCTAAAGTCTAGCAAAATATGCTAACACAGAAGAACCTTTATTTGTAGAATCAGATAAAGAATGTTAATAATAGAGTTGCTTCAAATTCTTTATTGAAAGCAAATCTGAAGCTATAAATTCCTTTTTCCAAAAAAGTGGTTTTTTTTTTTTTTTTTTTTTTTTTTTTTTGTGGTACTTTCTTATGAAGTTTATGTATGTTTTTAGAACTATGTATGTGTATATATGTGTATTTGGAAAATTTAATAGAAAGTATTTTCACATAAAAATGATAAATATTGTAATGGTAGTTCTATGCATTGTGAACAGCACTTGGTAGAAAATTGTATCTTGGCAGTGAGAATAAAAGTTATTTCTTATGCAGAAAATTTATATGAATTAACTATAATAAGAAGACAGAAACTATTGATTTAATTTTGCATGTGGGTCTTTTTGTTACTGTGTTGCAACAGATTTTAGTTGCCTGCAAGTCCCAATGCTGATCTACAGCATACACACATTTTTCATGAAGCATCATTGATTTTTTGTGCCTGGTTGAAATCTCCAGTGAAAGACAGAAGCTGTGAAATTATCAGAACACAATGATAGTTTACTGCAAAGGAATAACAGCAAAATGGAGATAAGTAACTAGATTACACTTGTCATGGTGAGTAAGTTTGTTCTGGTGTGATTTTAGAAAACTATGTTGTAGTACAGGGTATGGTGTACTTTTTCTGTAAGTAAGGTTGAGCTGCTGGAGAAGTGATTTTCTAGCAAAGCTGCAATTTAGTTTAGTAGTATTTCAGTATTTCACTACTAGAAATGAAATAAAAGAGAAGAAAAACCCCTGAGATTTCTTATAAGGAGTACTTGAAATGAAATCTCTGCTATAACAATCATTGCACTTCATCAGAGGGTAAGAAATTGTGCCTTGCAATAGAAAGGGTTAGTTGAGGTTCTATTTCACTGACATTTGAAGCAGGTTTCTGAGGCTGGTTTTTCTTTTTGGTTCTAGTGTGGGAGAATTCTGGAGGTCCTTTCTAAATTTTGGCCTTGTCGTGGTTTGATGCAGCTAAGGGTTAAGCCCACGAAATCTGTTATTTTCATTAGGGGAAAATAAGAAAATATTGAGGAAAACTAGAAAGCTGTGAGGTAAAACAGGTTCAAACTTAAAAAGTTGCTGTACAAAGGAAAAATAAGTTGATTACTAACAGAATTAAAAGTAAAAAGAAATTACGAGAAATTAAAGCAAACCTCCCCTCTCTTTTCCAGCACTTCCCTCCTTTTACCCAACTATCACAAAGGACAATAGAACACGGAATTTCAGTCAGTGCTGAAGTTCTTGAAAAGTCTCTTTCTTATGCTTAAGGAAAAAAGGGTTTCTTCTTGCTTCACGTGGTTCCCAAACTGCCACCAACAGCAGACCCGCCCAGAAGGAAACCATCTGCTGTGGTATAAAACATCTCTCCCATGAAAAAATTTCACAGTTCCTTCACACTGCCAAGCATGGGCTGTCACATGGGATTATTAATCTTTTTAAGGATGAGTTATTTTGACCGGAACACAAAGGCTTTCTTCACTACAAACCTCTAAAAGCCTTTCACTGCTTCTGTATAGCCTGGCATAGGCAGTCTTCAAAATCTTCACAGGCCACACGTGAGTCCTCCATCCCCCCATGCACTTCAAATGGATCAAAGAGACAAACAGTTTGAGATATTACAGTTTCTTACCGCCGCATGCAGGAAGCATTTTTAAGCTACACGCAAGAAAAGCGGCACCGCCCTCTTTTCTCCCATCGCCATTTCCAGCTTGACTCGCTCTCTCTGACTCTGAAACCTCTATGTTGAAGAATGTTCTTGTTCAGGCTTTATGGTGGAGAAAGCCTCGCTCCCTTTGTGCTGCTGGCTGCAGGGTGCCTTCTGCTTCAGTTCGGCGCGCAGTGTGCTGGCTGCAGAAAGGAGGCTCCGCCGGCTCCCGTCGCCTCTGCGTGGAGAGGAATGAGCCCCACCGGTCCCAGGCAGCCACGCCAGAGGGGTTTAGCTGTGTGCCAGTCCGTGGCTGGGTTTAGCTGTGTGCCAGTCCATGGCTGGGTNGTCTAGCCCGTTAGCAATGAGTAAGCAGCAAGTCTGTAGTTGAAGAGCTAAGGTTAGGGACAAGATTTTTTTATTTTCTCTGTGTCAATTAGGTCACTGCTTTTCTTTGTACTTCAACTTCTTGGAGTGTCCTTAATTAAATTTATACAGAAAGAGCTGTAAATGGAGAGTTTGTGTTCCTAAGATCTATGTTGCTAAAGGCAGAACATTTTTTGGAGGCAGGGAATTTAACTTTCCTAATCACTGGAAGATTGTGTCATTTTAAAGAGTGTTCCCTTCCCTTGTATTATGGTTTTAATGATGAATTTAGGGAGAAGTCTATTCTTTGTAGACTGGCAGTTGATTTAGTTAAAAGCAAAATAGCCGATGTCCTGAAAGAGCTAAATATGCAGTCTGACTGAGCAGAAAGAATTGAATAAGTGTAGAAAGGCAATAGAGAAGCTGCAGAGAGCTTAATAGATGTCATCAATCAGAGAAGCAAGCACTGTGCAACAGGCGTGGTGCGGGGCTTGTGATCTGTCTGTGCTGAAAGAGGCATTAAGAGCTGGATGCACTGCACTAACATATTTGCTGCTTCAGGCAAAGACATAATCACCCCGGCCTTTTTCAAGTGTCTTTTCAGAGGAAATCCCAAGATACCATTGTTATTAGCATATTAATATTGTCTTAAAACAAACTTGGATATTGCCAAGACCTCTACGTGGTAAACAGGGTACCCTTTTCAAAGGATTTTCTGACAAATAAGGGTTTGTGAAAACTGTATATTTTCAATCTGAATGCTTCATATTGAAGTTCAATAGGACGGAAAACCATGTTTCAGAAGTTGCTAACTCAGAAGGTTGAGAGTTTCTGGTGACCTTGTGACTTGATATAACCAAAATTTACTTGAAACTGAGCTGATGTTTACTCTATTAAAAGTTATATAATAGCTGCTTAAAAGGTTTTGAATTTTGAGTTTATTCCAGTTGAAAACAGAATTTTTAAATTTAGTCAGAGAATTCGACATACTGTTTTGCATTTTCTTATTTAAATGTACTGTTGCCATGCAGGTGTATTTCTACACTGACATGTGGAAAGTGGCCTGGTTTACTTTTCTACAAAAAAGTTTACTAAGAATAAAGTTGGCTTCCTTCTAGATAAAAATAGAATTATCTTATAAAAGAAGGAGAAGAACACTGGGCCAGGATGCTTCAAAACTGTGTTGCAGAGTTTAATTGTGCTTTATTCAAGAGCTTTGGGAATGTGCATTCAATATTGGATGTTGCAGGTCCATGCTCAGTTATGCTGTGCTTGTTCAGGCAGGTTTAGGTACAGCAGGTAGGTATTACTTTAAATTTTAGGAAGTGCCATTTGTTCATAATCTTAACCTTGTGGGAAAGATTCTTCTCCTCCAGATTTCATAAACTTTTTGCAATGCATTTTATGTGCACCTGTTGGAGCAAGTCCAGAGAAGGCCACAATGATACTCAGGTTGCTTGGACACCTCTCCTATGACGACAGGCTAAGAAGGCTTTTTCATCCTGGAAAAGAGAAGTCGCTGGGGGTATCTTCCAGCACCTTTCAGTAGCCAAAGGGGCTACAAGAGAGCTGGTGGGGGTATTTTATAAGGATATGTACTGATAGAACAAGAGGAATTGGCTTAAACTGAAAAGACAGTAAATTTAAATTGGGTATTAGGAAGAATATCTTTACTGTGAGGTCGTTGAGACACTGGAACAGCTGGCCCAGAGAATCTGTGGATGCCCCATCCCTGGAAGTGTTCAAAACCAGGCTGGTATGGGGCTCTGAGCAACCTGTTCTAGTGGAAGGTGCCCCTGCCCATGGCAGGGGGTTGAAATGAGATGGTCTTTAATACTCCTTTCAACCTAAACTCTTCTATGATTCATCGGGCAAGAATTCAGTATAACATCAAACAATTTAAAATTTTTTCAGTTCTTTGTCAATTGAAATATTTATAATAAACTATTTTTGTTTGCTTGCATACATATATTGCTTCTGTCTTCCACAGATTTTGTAGATAGACAAAGAATTATAGTAATCATTTTTGTTTGCAAGGTTCACTTTGTTCTTTACTTCAACACAATCTACTGATAGTAGTTGTCATAAAATAATATTTGTAAGAGTTTAATGACAGTTAAAGACAGTTAAAGGGTTAAAATCCTGTGCTTTGAGCTTGTGTGTATTCTTATATTGAGAAATATGTCTTGCACTGAAAGGGTAAAAGGACTAATAAAGGTTCATATCTTCTGTTTGGTTTAAAAGAAAATGTTTGTGTCATCTTTGCAGCAAAGGGAATTGGAATTAAAAGTGAGAAATGCTTATCTTTAAAATGCCATTTTCTTCCCTGAGTACTCATAAAAGTGCAGCTACAGCACCACAGTGTGTATTCTAGGGCATGAAAGCAGTCTGGTTTTGACCATGAAAGAACTCTTCCTGTGTGTATTTTGGGTGACTAAGTCCAGGGTGTCTCCTCATGTCTTCTCATTAGCCTGGTAGCAAACTGGGAAATATTTGTGTTTGAGTCTGTAAGGCAGGACTGCAGTTTAAATACCATCTGTAATCATACAGAAGCTGTATGATCAGAAATGGTTCTAGAATCATGAAAATCTGATTGTCAGTGTTCCCTCACGTGAAAGAAGAAAGGCCTGAGTCAGTTCTACCATATTTTAGGAGCAGATAAGAGACCATTTAGGGCACTGGTAGTCTGCAGCAATTTATAGGCTTAAAGTGAGGAATTGTCTAAGTAAAGAATATGGGGGCTAAGAAGAAGTTGGAAGTATATTACTGACCTCATTCTGCCTTTGTTGTCCAGATATTTTTACCTGAGTAGCAGAAAAATTTTGTGGCAGTAGAAGACCTACAAAGGAAGTATGTATGTATATATATTCACCAGTGGAAAAATTAGGGTCTCTAGTAAACAAACAGAATGTACTTGTGAAGGGGACCTTTGGGAAGCTGTTTCCTGCTGCAAGAACTGACCTGAGGAAGAAGGAGGCAAACTACAGCCACTGTAAATAGAAGGAACAGGGAGGCTTGCAATTCAGAGTAAGATTTCTGTATTAATAAATTATGATTATGGGGTGACTTTATCTCTTGGCAGCAGGCAGCCTACTTCTACTTCCTTTGCGGGGGGGGGTCAAAAGTTGGCCTTCTACTGGATTCTACAGTTTAGAGTTTGGTAATAACTGTTAAGTCTGGGCATGAGTTTTCACTACTATTCTATTTTAAATTAAAAAAAGACTTGCCAGCTTTTGTGCTGTTATCCTAAATTGAATTATAATGTCAAAAGTCTGCAAAAAACGCACCCTAAAAGTAGCTGTTTGAAGCTCACAAAAGCACATAGTGCCAAGTTTGGCTCTCAGGGCAGTGGTCTGTTCTGCTCAACATAAAGACAATAAAACTATGGTAGTTTTATTTTTAATTGGTATGAATAACAATATTAAATCCAGACATTTAATTAAAAAGTCCTATTGCAATTTGACACACATGGTTACATTCTGGATCTGTGTATAGTCTGTATATAATAAAGAGAATTCTTTACTACAAAAAGCTAAGGCACTAAGGGAAGTACACTTAAATTTCACAGGCAGAACTCTCTAGGACATTGATATTGTTAGATGAGAAAAGTGAAGCAAAAATAGTACTGGAAGAGCTGACGCACACAAATGCTGAGGTCAGAATGAAAACCTGTTTGTCTGAAGACGACATAAAGCTGAAGGAACTGAGACTTTACCTCCAGCAGTTTTTTTGAAACTATGGTCACCTTCTTATATTGCAGTGGCTGTGTTGTTTGTTTATTTATTCATTTTCAGGCTTCTTTGTAGTGTTATATTAAGTAAAAAAATAGTTCAGCCTTTACATACACACGTAATGCTAGGGATTGTTTAGATAAAAGCATTATCTTGGACAGTATGTTTTAAATTTTATCTCCTTTCATCATACCAACTTTGTTAATAGCAGATTTTTCTGGAAAGTAGTAACAATTTCAGTGGTTGAGGAGAACCTTAGGCAGTGTGATGTGGTAACCTCAAGATTCTTTTAAGCAAACACACTTGCAATTCTGGGATGAAAATTTCCTTTTGAAGACTTACTAACCTTTCCAAGACTAGCATTTTTAAGCTGTATTTTGAGCTCCTGGGAATGCATACCAGTGGGGAGACATGGATACAATTCCTGCTCCTGCATACATAGAAGTACCGATATACAGAATTATGGTTTGCTTAGACAGATGACACTTCTATTTAACCTCTAGTATCTACTGATACAAACTATCCACAGATTGGCTCACAGAGCTTGTTGCAGACTTTTAAAGAGGCAAGTCTTTTCATTAATTTTTTATTACTTTTTTTTCATTATCTCTGTTTTCATATTTGGGGAATCAGAAGTATGGTAGAATGTCCTCAGTAAAGATTAAACCCTCAGTATTAAGGTAGATTAAGATGGGCATGTAGTATAGTTCTTTATTTATCAATACATTCATAAAGCTGGATTCTGTATTTGACCTTGGAAATGTTTAATATCAATAGCTTAGAGGAATCAAGAGAGAGATCAGTAGTTATCAACAGGTTGCTTTTCTGACATCATTTGTTCAGACTTCTTAGGCCTTTTAAAATATAAAGACACTGTTCTCCCTTAAAAAAAAACAAAAACCAAAAAGCTATAAATCAGACTTTGTTTTATTGGGAGTATTGTGAATGAGCATCTGGGATGCTATTAAACTCATAGGCACCCTCAGATCTGTCTCTTTCATTCCCCAAGTAATGGATTGCTTTCATTTAAGATTAGAAGTATTGCTACAAAGTGAAAACCTGCTTTGATACCATCATGAAAAGGCACTTCTGTACCTAAAGAAAAGTTGTTTATAAATAGATAGCAGTGACATTATGATACTGCAGTTGAGGAAACCTAATTCCATTAAAAAACATCAGTGAAGAACTAGAGTAATGCTTAATAATTAATGAATATGATTTAAGTCCATTTTAAAATGATGACACTTTTTAAAGGTCCTGTAATATTTATAAGAAAATTTTACCTCCCGTAATTCTAATGAATGAATTTTTTCTGACCCTTACTGAAAGTTACACCTGTAAATTAGTTTTTCAGCTTTCTACCAAAGGGTCTTTTTTTCCCAAACTACTGTTCATTTACATAATTTCGGTAATGATTTCAGGCTCCGCAGATTTGTCTCTTTTGTTTGGCATAGTGTATTTCTTGTCAGTAACCCACTATCAGCTAACATCTTTAAGAAGGTTTAAAAGCCCTGTACATAGAATCATAAAATAGTTTGAGTTGAAAGGAACGTTAAAGATCATCTAGTTCCAAAGATGAATTTAGGCAAAGACACATTCCACTTCATCAGGTTTGTACACAAACTACATTTTGCTAAAAAAAGTACTATTTTAGTGTATTTCATCAGGAAGTCTAGGCTATTACAAAGCTATATAAAGAAGTCTTTAATTTTATTGTAAGTAACAACATTTTTTTCCACTTAAGGGAGCCTAACAGTAAGGACATTGTTCATCTGATTTCAACAAATTAATTTCCATTAAGGAGCTTTGCACTGGTAGAAGGTAGTAGGAAGTAGGAAGGTAGTAGTAGAAAGATCACAGGAATAAAATTTCAGGATAGGTTTTGATTCAGACCCCCACATTCTGTGAATACTGGGATATGTTAAAGGTCCAGCATGAGTTGGAGGAGGCATAGATTGGGGTGGTAACTAACCCTTGCCACTTGCCTTTGCTTCTCACTTACTTGCAAGTTATTGATACTCCTTGAAAAGCCACAGTGGAGAAACAAAGCAGCATGATATGTGAATATGTGGTGCCCATTTATGTCTGTTCTCATCACATGGTATTTTAAACAACTCAGCCTTCCTGATTTTTTCCAGGCTTACCTCTCCTCTTAACAGATTGATTGTGTGTGTGTATGCCAGCTTTCTCAGCTAAGGGCTTATGGTCTTTATGGATTTTTGAAGAAAAAGCTGGATTTTTGAAGAAAAATCTGCATTTTACAATGTCTTACTGAATAAGCATTTCTGTGCAACTGTTAGGGAGTGTTTTGAGCATCCAGTGCTCTCTGGACTATAGAAATACTTAAGTCATGACTATGTTTCAATGACTTGCAGACATTAAAGATTCAGATTGAATGTCTGCTTCTGAAAATGGGTAAGTACTTAAAAAGAGTGGTTATAATTTTATAATCATCATATTAATTTCAGAAGAGACTGGAGTTTTTTTGGCTACCATCACACTGAGACTGTTCAAGACTAGACCTCATGCAGCCCAAAAATATTCCAAGGCATTCCAAGGATCGGACTGTACTTTAGGTTGGTGTGGAGACAGACTTGACCCCTTATGGGTGAATTGAGATTACTGCAATAAAATTATGAAAGGTGTGTGATGGGGTTATGCACCAGAATTTGTGCTTTCAGCGCTGCTAATGTATTTTAACTGATAACTATTTGCATAAGTGCAGTTAGTGTCCATCTTTTGCTTATAGGAATTGAAGGTTTTTGGGGAGATTGGAAGCATGGGATTTGTTCATCTTGCCTTTAATGAATACCTGGAGTCAAGTGTTTTAGAAAAAGCCTCTTTACATTGGTGAAGACAATTAATTTTAAGTTTCATTCCATAAACTGTTTTTCTGCTGGCTTCTGACCTATGTACTGGCCTCAGAGGTGGACATTTAGCAACTTGTAAAAATTTAATGAGATTTTTAGGAAAAAAGTAATTTGGGCATTTTGCAAACTAGAATTCATCTGATGAGGTTTCTTACTGAAATATTTCTAAATTTTTTGGCTAAATTATAAAAATAGCTTTAATTTCTTCCACGTAAATAGTACAATGTGAAATGGGGTAGTTGCTTCTGGGTGCTAATTTGTTATGAATATTGAATGGAACAGAAAATTTGTGTTAGGAAAGAAAAGGGCAAGGCAATGGAAAACATTAGTCAAGAAGACAGGAATTATGCATTAAATTGTGCAAAATGTTCACAAAATAGGAAACAACACAATTCTCTGGTAGGATATTGTTACAGTCTTGAAACACAACCTAGGTTTGCTTTTAATCAATAGTCAGACTAATTCAGCACAAATTAAACTGGTCAACATTCACAAAAGTACTAGTCACTGTGGTTTTGCATGTTAGACACTAAGGTTTTGTAAAGAAAAAAACAGGAAGCAACTGAAGGATAAAGTTCAAGGGGTTTAAACCATGATAGATCAAAACAGAAGCAAATATCTGCACAAAATCCCATGATATTAAACTGTTTTGTTTTTAATGGCTTCATTCCTAACAGATGTTTGAGATGAGCTGATCTTTTGCCAGGAATGTCATTATCACCTATTGCATTATCCAGCTAATACCAGGCATTTGTTGTAACTTTGTTTTGCATACTTTTCAAATGATATTTTAAATGCTGCTGTATCAAATTTCTGCAGCCTTTTTTAAATTTTTTTTTTTCATTCTGAGTGAGCACATAGAAATGCTGTCAACAAGTAATCGGTGAGTTTGGGCTGGAGATTTCTCATGATCTTTTTGGATGATATTAAATCCAAAGTTCTGTGGTAGCCTAAAAATCCCAGGTTAAACATATCAAAAAGAAAAACTTAAAAGTAGAAAATGATAAATGTTTTTGTCATTTTTCTTTAGGACAAGAAATAGGAAGGGCATAAGTCTTATTTTCTTATAATTCACAGCACATCAATTATAGAAAATTTTTAAGAGTTGAACCTAGCAAAACTGATTCCTTTTACTCATGTTTTTAGCTGTTGCTGAATTCAAATGCAGGTTTGTATTAGCAGATAAAAAGAAAGTCTGTGGTATGAACTAAGAGAAGTCCCAAATAGTTGGTGCTTGCTTTCTAATTCTGTTGAAAGAATTTTCTTTACATAAGAATTAGCCAAAGTCTGGCAAAGCATGCTCACACCTATTACAATCCGGTTTAAATCCAGAAGAGCAAAGAAAATTCAGTCTCTGAGTATAAAACAGAAAGAATTTTGAAGGTTCAAAATATAACCAAAAACCATGACTAAAACCAAACGAGGTTAGATGCTGGTGCCAAAAAATGGATATATTTTATTTCATAGTAAAAGAAGCAAAGGGAAAGAAAGAGAAAAGAAAGAAAGAAATAGAGAAAGAAGAGTGTGTGGGAGGTGTGGGGACAGGGAGAGAATGACAGGACTTTGGTGGAAGGGTATCACCCATCCGAGGGTCCCACCAACGTCTCCCTGCTCCTCTCCATCTGGTTTTCCTGGTGGTGAGGGTGCCCCGTGGCCGTGCCGTGCTGCACCACGCCGCCACACGCCGAAGGGTGTGGGATCCTGTGGGTTAAGGCACGCTTTGGGCCAGGGGGGAACGCCCAAGTGCCTCCTGCAGGGAGCCAGTTTGTCACTGTCCCTTGCCACACTGAGGGTCTGTTGCATCATCTCTGGTGTGGGGTCTGGGGACCCCTTTAGGGGGGCCTTTGATGGGCCACGACACCCCTTCTGCTGTCCTTCACATGGATGGGGCTTTTTCCCCGGGTGAAGGGCCCCTCAGATGGGCTCCTCTGCGCATCAGAGGATGGGCGGTCACTGCACCTCTGACCAGAGGTTTTTACAACACACACAAAGCCTCTCTCCCCCATCCTTTGGTTCGAGGGTCTGTTCGAGCCTGGCAGCTGATAGCCCTGGGGCTGTAGTCTCCACTACTAAGGTATTAAGCTTGTGCTCTGTCAGTGTCCCCAGCCCAGAGTTGTTACTTTATCTTATTTTCATCAGCGAGTGGTGTAGGGCCTCTCAGAGCCCCATTCAGGGTATGGTAGTCTTCTCTGCAGCTTTTGTAGTACAGTTTTAAAAGTCCTTCATGAAAATATTTAAGTCATAAACTATAACATTTCAGTTACTGACAGCACCCTACCTACCCCCAAAGAAACCCACCCAACGCTCCCAGCAAACTAACCAAACAAAACAGCAACAACAGCAAAAACAAAGAGAAAAGCCCCACAAAATTTCTTCTAGATTTTACGGAAGTGTTTCATAAACTCTATAATGATTCATGGTGTGCTTTTCAAAAACTGAGATACTGTTTGCACAACATCAGACAAAGTTATTCTATAGATGCCACAGATGAAGGATAAATTCATTCTTTTCTTTGGCATTGTTGTATATGTATTTTGAAGAAAATGAGCAAATGGGTACAACACTCTTGTGCTATGTGCACTAGAAATTTTCAGAGATGTTCAAAACCCAACTAATAAATACCCAGAAAATCTGCTGCTAAACAGGGAGGTTTGATTACAAGGTCTCAAGAGGTCCTTTCCAACCTAAATTGTGGAGGTGCCTCTCCCCTGAAATCCTGGGGGGAGGGACCCTGCAGGGTACGGGTCTGTCCCTGTCCCTGTCCCCATGTCACCTGTGCCCCATACCTGTCCCTGACTGGTTGGTTTTGGTGCCCAGGGCCCAGGAAGAGAGCAGGGTCCCATGACTGGGGTCTGCCTGGGAATTCCAGCCATGGGGCTGGAGGAATAAAAACACCCCTGAAGATCTACAATAAATATAGCTTCAACTTTCCTTCCAAGTTCATTGCTGTCTTATACTTGTTGTAAGGATTCCCTATTACAAAACTAAATGATTCTGTGATTCTCAATTTAATTGATGATATACTCTTAATTTGCTTTTAATAGGCTCTTAAATTTGCTTTTATAGTTTTTTATATTCTTTTGGTGTGTCAGCACAAAACGAAAGTACCTGAAATCATGATAAGGAAGTGTTAACAACATGTTAAGAGAAAGAAAAGCTAATAAGTCCTTGTTAATGTGTTATGTTAGAAACAGAAGAGCATAAAAGATGAATCAGTTCCCTTCCCTTGATGTTAATGTATACCCAATGGGGGGAGAGAATGGAGTATTAAAATTGCTATACCAGTAAATTCTACTGGGTCTTGTATTATAAATCTTCTTTTACATATCTTCAGTACTTGTACCAGTAATTCTTTCACAGGAATGCAATATATACTGAAAATATTAATCATCCTAACAGAGCACATTAATACTTATGTTAAGTAACTCACCTCTAACACTAAAAGAATATACAAGAAGATCTAGATTATTTTGCTACAGATCTTGAGAACTGAATTTGATTTTTTACTTCTGCTTTAAAACTCCAAAGTGAAGCTGAAAACACTTCAGCGAGAAAAAGGTTTCTGGTACTTTTCTTGTTGCAGCTGGAAGGAGGAAGGGAAAAAGATGCTGGACTCTTCTGGTGAAGATCTGGATCTTCATTTTATGTGGATAGCTAGTTCACCCAAAATGTGATTACTTTAAAGCAAGACGCCTGTCACTCTTGAATTTCCCCACTTGGGCAGCTTATGAATTATGCATTTTGCATAGTACATTCAGTTTTATTCTTAGTTCAGTACAGATCTGGAAATATAAGGGTTTTGTATAAAGGGTTATTAGATACATAGATCCGAAGATCCTTGAGATGTATTTGAGGGTAGTTCTACAAATGAAATTGAAATTATAGAAAGTGTTCAGAATCAACTGTAAGGAAGGAACAAAAAGCTCAAGTAGTTGGGAGACCACTTAAGGGAGGAAAACTGAGATTAAAATTACTCCAAATCTTTCACCTGTGAAACTAAAATTTTATCCCACGTTTTTATTAGGTATTTAAATGGGTGTTAATTATGGGTGGTAATTATTACGTCCTGCATAATTAAGCCAGAAACCACTGGTAAAACAAAAAGAAACTTCAGGTATTTCTACAGCCATTGTGTTTCAGCACTCTGGACAGGGATCGGATTCCAGTCCCATGGATGCCCTGGGAGGACACAGAAGTAGCAGGTTCAGGCTCTCTTGTGTGTAAGAATAACTCTGTTTGTCATGCAAGTGTCATGAAGGTTGCAATCTTTGTTTTCCAAACACAAAGGGGATAATTTCTGTAAGTCTTAGTAAGTTATATCAACTTCTTCTCAGGTTTGCTTACATCTTTGTGTACCTGCTGGTTATGCTGTGCTAATTATCTGGAAGTAACATAGACTCAGAGTATTTTGAGTTGGAAGGGCCCACAAGGATCATGGAATTCAACTCCTGGCCCTACACAGGACCATTCCTAAGAGTCACACCATGTGCCTGAGAGTGCTGTCCAAGCCCTGGAAAGCCTTTTCCAGTGCCCAACCACCCGCTGGTGAAGAGCCTTTTCCTGATATCCACCTAAACCTCTCCTGACACAACATCAGGCCATCTTCTTGTGTCCTTTCTCTGGTCAACAGAAAGCAGAGATCAATTTCTGCCTTCTGCTTCTTCTCATGAAGAAGTTATAGACTACAACGTGGTCTCTCCTCAGTGTCTTCTCCAGGAGTAATGTGGTGAGGACTAACTAGATGAGTATGGAAAGACTGTAGCTATAAATTGCTCCAGAGTCTGAGTCAAGTGCTTGGTGGTGCACAAGAACACATGGTGTTACTGTAAATTATTTGTGCTGGTTTGAAGGTAAACCAGTGGCAGGAGTTAAGCCCACATCTTGTGAGAGATTCCAAGCTGGAGCTGCAATTGAATAGGAAAATCACAATAGAGACAATAGTACAGAAACATTCTTAAACTGACAAAGCCAGAAGACAGCCTGACAGCCTGTTGGTCAGGGTGGTGGCAGCAGTCCCATTAAATGGTTGCTGCAGTCTCATTGGGGTGATGATTGGAGTCTTGTTGAAGCAGTGCTCCTGTAGAAAGGTCTGGTCCTTCCCTGGAGGTCCTGTGGTGGTGATGGAGAGCTCTTATTCTCTGGTGGTAGCATCAAACCCCAGATTATATACAGGCAGGATTTTCTGGTACCTCCCCCAGAGCACGGCATTTCACAGTGGGCTGATATAATTCTGAGTCACTCAGTGAGACCTTGATGGCCCGTTTGCAGAGATGGCCCCCTCGGGTGGCTGCTGCTTCCCGGAGGGAGTTACCATGATTGAGTCATAGAGGAGATAAAGAAACACTGCTGCTCCCATTTTAACATCTCAGAAAGGTAATGTAAATGGTGGTAGAATACATACTTCGCTTACACTTTACATTGTAACCCAAGGCACTACTGAATCCAAAACACTGTTGAATTCACAGACTTTTTGAGAGATATTTGAGAAATATTGTCTCCTTTGACTTGTCTCTTCCTTCTTTATCATACAAATTATCCTGTTAGTGCTGACAATGCCTGTTGTAATCTACCTTAAGAAATAAGAGAATTTTGTGTGGAGAATTCCGCTACATTGATGGTAGATTCTTAAGTGTGCTTTTATATTTTTTTTAAATTCTTGTTTAAAGGTGTCCAGCCTAAACTTAATCAAGCATTCAGAAAACTTCTTTCCATTCTGAAAATTAATGTATGGTAAGAATAGTACAGGACTCATTGTAACAGATCATAAAATTCTTTCAAGTCTGAGAAAAGCAAGGATGCAAAAATATTCCTTTCTCCTTCTGGCTATAAGAATAATTCCTCTTCTTGAAATTAAATCTTGCCAGAATTACAGTGCTCTCTACTCCTTTAGTGTGTTTTATCTTGAGGAGATAGCTTCTATTTCTCTGCCATAGAACTGGAGTCTGATGTCATCAACTTCAGCTGGCTGTTTGCCATACATCTCATTGTACAGCAATAGAATCCATCACACAACAAGCTAGTTGTGCACCAAGAGGGGCTTTGAACCAGATGACCTCCTGAGGTCCCTTACAACTGAATTTATTCTATGACTCCATTTTCGCCATCTGTTTCTTCAACTGTCTATACAAATGAGGGCCCTCTGGAAGATGCCAGCCTTCAACCTCCTTTCACGGCCTTTCTAAGAGCTGGAAAGATAATGTGTCTATTCATGCTATAGTCCAAATGAATTATTAAAAATGCTTTGTGGTTCTTCTTATATCCTGGTGTATTTAACTGGGGCCTGTGCCTGACTTGAATTAGGAATCTGTCTTCAACATTAAGTTTCTGCTCTCTTTGAGCAGAAATGTACTTTTTCTTTCTGTCTCTTAAGTAATTGCTGATGTTGTCAGATGGGTGACAAGGTTTTCAGATGGGCTGGGAGAAAGGAAGCCCAGTTTCCATATAAAGGAGATTTGATAAGAAAAATTGATGGCTGGGGGAAAGTTTGTGGAAAAGATGTGGGTTTCATAGGAAAAGAGACAATTATGAACAAACTCAGTATTTTAACACATTTCATGGTGTGGAAATGGCTCTTTGGAATGATCACGATGGAAGGGGAGGTGGAAGGGAAGAAGATGAGAATGATGTATGAACTTTAAAGAATCATTCAGGAAGTCTGTGTCTGCTCTTTGATATTTTTTTTTTCTGTAACAGACACCCAAAAGAAAATCAAAAAGGAAAAAAGAGAAAGAGAAATTGCAAGGGAGTTATTTTGGTTGGTTTCTTCTTGTAACAAAGCTGAAAATCAGTAGGAGTTTTCTATTAATTTCTCTGAGAAAAGAACTGTCCTAAAGGACCCCTACAAGAACGCTTTTCAACATTTGTGTTGAATGGTAAAAACAAGATCTAAAACTCCACAAATAGTAATTGTCGACTCAGAAGAGGAATATATCCTAGCGAGACATCTTGTACCATGTGTGAATCTGCCTATTTCTGGCAATTTTGTCATGGCATCCAGACAAATGGTGGTAATAGCCAAATGTAAGAATAATGACTAATACAAATTCTAAAGTGAGCATCCTCTAGGTTTTCCATATGGCTATAAACAGGGTTAGATTCCTTCCAGAAATCTCCAAACTAATTTAAATTTTCCTTGAGCTATAACAACATACAAACCATTGATTTTTACTGTACCATAAAATCTGCTGAAAGGTTATGTGAAGAAATAAAGAATCACATTTCTTTCTTTCTTTTTTTTTTAAGTACTTTAGTCCAGTTAATATAATCAGATTAATAAGAGCAATGCAATGTCTTGATAAAAAATGTTATCTAAAATATAAGATAAATAAAAAAAACTTGTTCCTGTAGTACATGGTGTAGTAACCAAAAGCAAATTTGGTGTTTGCCATCTTTATAAAATTTGAGTCAATTATGCAAGACAGAGACAGTGCAAAAGAGCTCTTTTTAGGAGAGTTATTTCTTTTATTCAGAACCTCATTTTTCTTATACTTCCAGAAAGCACATGTGACCTGTGAAGTCCCACAAAAGTGGCTGGAGACCAGTAGAAAAAGCACCCCCATTCCTTGCCCTCTGCATATCTGCATTTTGTTATGAACTGCTATTGGCCACAGTCACCACACAGATTTTTGGTCAGATGTGGTATAAAGTTTTTATACTCTATACCAGGCTTGTTAAGGCTAGGCAGGTCTGACAAATATGCCTAAGCAAGAAGGAAGTTATGCAGTTATTCCCAGCTTCTTTTCTTTGAATTAAGGAGGCATTTTAAAGTACTTATTTGTTGATCTGGAAAAAAAAAGGACATAGTTTTACTAGTTTTCTAATTTAATTTCATGACTCCTTCATGAAGCCTTTCATGAAGTCCATAGAGCTATGCAAAGAGCAGCTTCTTGATGTCCATTTGTTCTATCTTTAGGGTTAAATGTTGGTAATTTTGAAAAATAAAAATTTTAAGTGACATGTTGTTAAATATGTATAGTAAATCATAAGGTTTGGCAGCAGAAAACATTTAATAGGCATTTATTTTTGAATGGCTCAGAGGTGTTTTATTGTAAGAGAATGTCAGGCAAATAAAAGAAAAGTTCAAAGGGAGATCTTTCCTTCTAAGAGCTAAAGAAGAGTAAATATCTTAGTAAATCTTAATAGACTTATGGAAGTCTCTGGTGCTTCTAAAGTTAAGCCTTTCTAGGGAGCCCCTAAGGGTACAGCATTTTCACTGCTTCCAATAGCATTCCTCAGAGCTGCTAATCACATAGGTTGCGTGTTATTTGGATCATATGAAATTATTCTGATAGTTTTTTATTAGAGACTCTGAGATTATAGGTGTAGTTATACCTGGGCTAGCTTGGTGGTGAGAGAAGACCCTGCCACCTTTCATCTCCTAGTTGTTCTACACAAACTAAGACCTGGATTTCTGCCTTGACCATAACATTATTGTGCTATCTTTGCTGCTACTGTACCAATAGAGTACTAGATTGGAAGAAAAGAGTATTGAAAAAAATTGCCATGTAAATCTGTCCCACCTGCACTTCTGTCAAAAGAGTGAAGTTGTCAACAAGGAAGTAGAAGATTGTGTATTGGCTGCTCTCACTGAGAAACAATGTCCTCTGAAGCTTAAAAAGTACAGACTTACTCTCCTCAACCCCAGTTCAGGAAAGAAGCACCGTGTCTGAGGCACTGTGGTACCTGTAAAAGCATTGGAAATTATTATATAATTAGAAGGGCTTTAAAGATTTCTAGGAAGAATGTAATCTGTTCAATGACAGCTGCTGTATTACTTTATTCAGTTATTTCACACAAAGCAGTCAGAAATGTAAGTACTGACATTTTTGTGTTCCATGGAAATTTCCTTAGATAAAGAATTGGAAGTAATGGGAAACCATTGCTGTAAGTGGAGTAACAAAACTTGCCTCTACTAAATGCTTGCTTCCATTGACTTGTATCAAAGGACTTTTATGAAATTGTGATTGCAAATGGGAAGTTCAAATTGTCCTGGTTAAAAGACACAAAGGAGTTGTAGTGGTCACTTTTTGTATTTTCCCTGAAAGTAAATTGAAGGACACATTCAACTGAGGAACAAAAGGCAAATTAAAGATTATGAAGGGATGTGAAAATAGCTGTTCTCAAAATAGTCTGATGCAGGTATCTTTCTCTTTTCTTTACCTGGTAAGATACTAAGTATTATCAGTGCTTATTCTCAGACTTTTCTAGATGAACCTAAACACTTCGAAAAGTTTCAGAGAAATTTTATTTTCAAATTTTCACTTGCATGATGAAAAGGGTGAAACTGAAGCTTTCTATTTGGTTTTTTTTTACCAGAAACCATTCATAGCTAGAAAAGCATAAGGAAAGAATGAAACCAAGTATCTTTGTATCATGTTTTAGCTATATTTATTTTGTTTTAAACTTTATACACTCAACATGTCATTATTTTAAATCAATCATGGATAACCCCAGGACTGTTAAAATCTATATATTTGAGAGAAATTATTTTTTTAAAATGTTGCCACCATATGATTGTCTATAAATGTAGTTTATAGATTATTTACTTTATAGCTTTATAGAGTATGTTTTGTTTCTCTTTCCTTGCCAATAAAATACAAATAAAAGTACATCACTGTAAATCTCCAGTAAGGATTATTTTATAAAATTGAGGAGGGATTTAAAGTAATTTAAAACTCTTCCTGAAGATGTTTTCCAAATTATTTAAGATTTGTAAAAATATTTGGAGAAAAGGACATGCAAGGCAATGCAAAGATTAGGGTTCTTTTTATAGCAGGACCCCACAAGGGCTGACTAAAGAAAGCTCAATACTTCTGTTCTATCCATGAGGTGATTTAAAATATTAATCATTATTTTACTGATAAAAATGAAGAAAGAGGGATTACCTGTTCTTCCAGGTGGGTGGTAATTGTGAAAGACAGCTACAAAGTAGTAAAGCTGTCATGATACAGAGACCTTGACCTACTGCTTCCTTCACCTGATTTACTGGGTTTGCTATGTTTTGGCATAGAGTTCATGATATGGCTACATACCTTCTGCAAATAACCCCATACTGTGCTGCACTCTTTAACTTTACTGTTCTGGATCTCTGTAAGTCTTTGGAGCCATCTCTATTTCACAGTTTGGAAATTACTTGCTTGCAAAATAGTTTATCTGGTCAAGCTAGGAAAGAACTGCTCCCCTAGTCATTACCACTTCTGTCAGATTAATTAAGGCATGGTGGAATACAGTTGATTCCACACCAGCAAGGCAAATGGTTACGCAGTAAGTTTCCCATTAGACAGAAAGAGAAATGAAAAATAAAACATCACATTTTTTAAATGTTTGGCTGTGTGAATGACTGAGTTTTGCTCGTCCAAATAAATGTCTAAACAGGTTGTTTCCAATCTATGACTTTTAAACTGAGAGACTGAAGGATGAGTTATGAGGAGAAAGCATTTTAATATGTATAAGAAAATCTCTAAAATCTAAGACTTTTTAGACAGAAAGTAAGTGAATAAATATAGATGATTAATGACATCGATACACACCACCACTCTCTTTTTCTAATCATGCCTCCCTTTAAATCTCCTTACAGACTTATGGAAGAAATATATTTGGTGCATAAATGGTTATAAAATTTACGGCTTTTAAGTTCTGTCTTAACACTCTGAGCAAGCCAATAAAGATACAGTCTAAAGTATGACTGTCCGTAATGAGCTAAATAAAGCATTTAGAATTAGATAAATGGAATTCTAGAAAATCTGAAAATCTTTTGCTCCTTATTTCAGTATCTACCTACCTCAGGAGTTCAGCAATTTTGCTATACTGTCTCAGTCTTCTTCCAGCAAAAAGTTTTAACATTCTGGTATATTGAAAGCAATACTTCAGACTCCAATTTGTTCCCAGGTAAGAAGATTAATTTATATGCTGATTAATTTTCTGGGTTTGTTGATTTCCTCTGCCTTTGTCATATGTATGACTTGTTAGTAATCAATTTTTCTTTAACCTCTGTACACCAATTCTGATGGTACATGAATTCATTTGTTTGCTTTATGCCCTTCATTTTTAACTCTGATATCTATATTCTGCAATGGAACTTGAACCTTAAAAGTACCTGAATGCTTCTAATTTTTTTTCTGTGTTATGAGTGCTGAGTACTTAGTAGAACAAGACAATTAGGAAATAAATATCCCTGTTTAAGCTGTTCCACTAAATTAAGTATCATTAAACAGGGCTTATTTTTTAAACAAATGTCTAACTATTCATGGAGGTACCAGTGTATTTACTTAACTTGGAACAGAAATTAATTTAGTAGCCCAGTAGTATGAATGTTTCTGTATTGATTTTTTTTCACTTTGCAAGAAACATATTGTTTCTTATACGGCTGGAAGATGAAAATATCAAACCACTGGGACCATCATGGTTCTACTCTGTCCCATTAGTTTCCTGCAGTGAATCCAAATTAAAACAGCTAACATGGATGTTAGATTTGTTTCCTTTCCTAGTCTAGGAAGTGGGATGGAGAAAATACCTTTGTGAACTGACATTATCCTGAGGCATGGGCTTATTTGGAAAGTTGCATTACGACACTAGATGTGGAATTCTGTGGAAAAAATGTGGGAACCCCTTTTCTGAGGGTCAGAGGAAAAGGAAAATTAATGGGATTTCATTGCCTTCCAGAAGTTGATGTCTAGCTTGGTTTTCTCACTTCTGCATGCCAGAAAATTCCTGTCGTGCTTTTCTGAAGTTAAGTGAACATACTCATCACGGCTTACTTGTGCCTGTTAAGTCTCTGTGGGAAATACGTCATGAGGAAGGATTTAAATATTTTGACTGGTTGTGCCTTTGTTTTTGGAGTGCATTGCAAATAACACATGAATGTATCAGGATGAGGCTGAGGCAGCAGAGGCATGTAAGAGATTATTAATATTTTCAATTGTTTTTTATTAACGGATCCAGCAGTAGTAAAAACTCCACCATTATGCAAGAGGACTACAGTAGAGTTACATATACCTAGCACAGGCATATTAAGACTAACAGAACTGTGGCAGAGAAATTTTGGTGGCATAATTTACAACATGAAATGAGACATGTAAGGTAACCACTTGTTTTCAAATCTGAGGAGATACTTTGTACTCTTATTTTTCCTTCTTGGCACCAGATGTTGGTGTGAAATTTTTTCAATATATCCAAGAAGGTTGACAAAGATGACATATTTAACAAAGGAGAATGGTATGTATGGCATTGTGCAGTTTTTAACTAAGGTTATTTTAAACACACAAAGAAAAATGTTATTTGATCAAATTAATATGTGTGTTTGCAAAGTTATGTAGAAATGTAAGTGGTAAAGCAGCAGATAATAAATGCATGTGAGTATGTTTAAAGATTATAAATGTCCACAAGTCATGTCTGATCCAATGGATCCAGAAACTATAAAAAACCTAAAAGTATTCTAACTGCTTTCTAATGATATGTGTTAGTTTTGAAATCTTAGAATGTAAAATTGAACTTTGGTATATTGCAATACAATCTTTTCTCAAATTCAAACAGATCCAACAACTAGGAAAATCATTCATGGAGAGGTGGTTAGACCTTTCTCATAGCCAGTTGTAGATTTAGACTTAGAATGATATCTTTTGTTAAACAGTGTATAAATACTTAACCAAGAGAAGCATTGTGAATTCCTTAAATATTTTTGAATGTATGTTTCTTTTAACAATTATGTTAGAAGCTTCAGTGATAGAAAATGTCTCAGTTGGGTTCCACTGGCCTGTTAAAAATGTTGCAGCTTATTTTATTCTAAATTTGTCTACAATTCACTTCATATCATTGGTTTACAACAGTGGGGAGCTGAGGCAGAAGAAAATCACAATGATACCACCTCTCTCTGTATGCATAACTTTCTGTGATACTGTAACTCTTCTATTACCTTTTGGGCTGTAAAATAAATGGATTTAACTTAATTTCATGCAGCTCATAATTTTCTAGACTTAAGACTCTTTCTGTAGCTTCCTTCTGAACCCTTTCTAGTTTGTCAAAACCTTTCTGAATCATGGAGAAATGAATCAGTAGAAGCCTCACTAATGCCAGATGTTGGCATTAAATCATTTCCTACTCCTACTTGATGTTTCCTAGATTTTGCATCCAAGGTCCAAGATAACCCATTCAGCAGACTGCAGTCAGAACGTGTTTCAGTTAAATTCTTTGCAATATGCTTGAACTTCTTGTTATTATTTTTCCCTTTTGTCATTTAGATTTCAAACAGGAATAAGAAATCCAAATAAAATATTATGGTAAGTAACATGAGAGAGCACTTAAGCACATGTTTATTTTCCTGTTGACACAAAAAGGATTTCTAGGTACCCTTTAACTGCTACTTATCTATTGTTCTGAATACATAAGAGCTGCCAGGCTGGATTTTGAGGTCAACTGATTAGTATTTTTATCATAACATTTGCATTATGATTTGGCACTAAATTATGAATGTTAGAAAATGCAATATAAATTGTAGCGATTTTTTTACCCCAACCCCCAAAATATTAATGTGATTCTTATAATACATTTTTGAATTGTCTGCACTTAAAACCTTATCCTTATTTAACTTTCTTAAATGTTGAAAGCATTGGTTGTCTGGTCAAATTTTAATGAAGAAGCAGCAAATAGCATTTTTCTGTGCAGCAGACAGTATGTGATATTTCTTAATTTAAAATTCTCCTCATGTGCCATCAGACAAATTCCCACATCATATTATTCAGCGTGACCTTAGTGAAAGTTCTGTATATTATTTCTCAAATATGTTGTCTTTTTGTGGTGTTTACTTATGCATCTGTAAAGTAGCACATGCTCATAAACAAGTTTCTCCTTATTTTGAAAATTCACGCTGAAGTGCTTTTGTTTGCAGAGGTCTCATTTTTTCCTGACTACTTGAACACTTAAGGTGCTGAAAACTGTGGGTTTAGCCCAGTGCTCAAACAAGGAGAGGAATGACATTTCACTGATGTAATCTCTCCTCTGTCTGGAAATGCATTGCCTGCTTTGAAAAGTTGATGGCTTGTAATTATTTGCTCAAAATAGTGTATTAAATTAAACCTTTTTTTTTTTTTTTAAACTGAATAAAGGAGGAGAATGAAGTTTTAAACAGTAACGTGAGACTGTGGGAGAGGTTTGTGTACATTTTGTGCAGATAGGGAGGCCAGGATTTGTTTACCAATAAAGTTGAAAAGAAATCCTCAGATTAATTCCTGAAGAAATACTGAAGAAAGAAATACTGAACTATCTCATATCACAAACCATTGTTATCAATATATGGGTGTCTTCTGCAAAATGGCAAACATTGATGACTTTAGCACTTCAGAGAATTGACAAAAGTCCTCATATACAAGTACATATTTAGGATATAAGTGGTTCTTTTGCTTCCATTGAATCCATTTGTTTCTCTTTTCCTTGCTTTGTTGCCTCATTTTTAGCCTTTTCTCAGTTACATATATAATGCACAAAGCCACTAGACCTATTGAGAATTTTTTCTTACTACTTAATAACCTCTGAAAAATACTTTTATTGCTTGTTCCCTCTTAGTTACACAAGTAAGATTTGTTTTCTTCACTGTTTAAGAGGAGAATATGTGATGAAAGACCAGAGCTGCTTTTTGTTTTGTTCACTGGAATCCTTTCCATAAAAAAGAGTTTTTTAGTAACACTTACAAAATTTATAGGTTTTTTTTTCAGAAAATACACATTTGATATGCTAGGGGTGTCTTTTTTGCTGTAAGCTTGGTCTTTATAGACTACATTTTCCTTTTCCTTTTCCTTTTCCTTTTCCTTTTCCTTTTCCTTTTCCTTTTCCTTTTCCTTTTCCTTTTCTTTCTTTTTCTCTTTTTTTTTTCTCTTTTTCCTTTTCTTTTCCTTTTTCAAGAGTACCAAATAATGTTCTGGAATTAATTGTGAAGGAAGGAAAACAATGATATACCTTGTAATATAATTTAGTATGGTAGATTCAGGAGCTGCATGAATTGTAGTATGTACTTTTTTTTCTCAAGTTTTGCTATTTTCTCCTCAAAAATAGTATAGCAGTGCATAGATTTAAGTAGAGAAAAATCTACTCTACATTTTTTTTCTGAGTCTGCTGATGTGTATGGGGTCCACTAATACCTGGTGTACAAATAAGGTTACTATAATAACATTATTAATAGTTATGGATCATTAGTAATCCTTATTTTAAAACAGGATTTTTTATCCTGTTTTAAAAATGATTTTAAGAATTTAAGTAAAATGAGTTTTTTGGTGAATAGTGCCTGAAAAGTGGTGTAAATAATATGTTAAAACATAGAGACTTGGAAACAAACTTCTAACAACGTTTTAGATCACTGTTCTCTTTGTTTTCATATGTGATCATGAATACTTGATACAATATTGCTGGAATTAGGCAGACACTGGTTTCACCTAGCAGTAGATGCAAATCTATAGTAAAAAAAGAGTGTTCAAAGAGGTAAAATGTAAGGAAACTTTGGAGGTCTTGTTTATCTATCTGAGCTTCTATAGGACCACATGTGAAAATATTAGTTCACTACTGGTTTCTAGGCTGAAGGAGAAACCTCCATGCTAAATTGTGCTGTTTGTGCTGGAGTAGAAGGACTACACTTGCAATGTACAAGGAAAAAGTTTGAATGAGGGAGGTGCAAACAGTTTAGCAAATCCTGCCTTTGTTTGAGTTTCTCATATCACAGAAGAGACACAATTCTGGTGAGATGAATATCAAAAAGAAAACTTTTGTTTTCTTATAATAAAAGCATGCATTTCAACTCTTTACAGTCTAAGAAAAGGGATTTATTTTCTTTCTTTTGAATATATCAAGTAAACACCCTGATGTTCATGTATACTCAAGTTAAATGCAAATATGATTTTCCTTTGTTTAGTATAGAATTATGTTTTGTTGGAGTTCATTGTTTTATAAAGCAGCAATATTGTGTTTGTGACATTCATTAAAAAAACTTGCTAAGAGTGATTTGATACACATGGAAAGAATATTCCTTTGAGCCAATCTATTTTCTAAACATAAATTTCAGTTTTCTTAGGGCTTTTTGGTTTTCATTGATCATTGCTGCAAAACTTAGGTCTTGTGTCTATTCACCAAATGGAATTTCTGAGGTAGACTGAGTAACACTGAAGTGCTACTGCAAGGTAAATAAAGCCAAGAGGAATGTTCTATAGTTGAGTGCAGTGGGTGAAAATATGTAAATCTTAAGGAATAATTAGTGATTGTCTTCGAGAGGATTGTGTAAACAGCACTATCTAGATGGCAGTATCTTCTTTATTGTCTCAGAACTGTTTTATCCCATTTTGGGATAAGCTGCAGGTAGTATATAATATTCCTGTTGAAATACTTTCAGTTAGAGAGAGAGAGAATTCTCCATAGCCCTTGGAGTTTTTCACATTATACTTAGTAATACAAATGGTTAAAAATGTTGATTCTGTATTTGTCGAGATCCATGTTGCTCTTAGAAGAGATTGAAAAACTCCCTTTTATTACATGACTAATCTCTGTGTAGCTACTTAAGACATTAGAACAAATCACCTCTTAGCTTTTTTTTTGCCAAGATAAATAGATTTAAATTCTGGAACCTGTCTCTAAGGTATGTTTACCAAACATATAATTGGCATCGAGACTCTTTTCCAAGCCTCCTCTTATTCCTCAACAGCCTTCTTTTATTGAAATACTATGGCAGAAGATGGTATTTTTTATTGTATTCTCTTAGTTGTCATCGGATATTATCTTCCCCCCTTATTCAGAGTTCTAGTTTAGGCATCTTTGGCTTTTATTTGTGGGTTTAATCACAGCTGTGTATTATAGTAAATTATATTAATGAATGATTATCCAAAACTTTTTGTGCTCTTACATCCTGTAGTTGATTTAAACTGTCCAGCTATATCAAAACTTCTCTTTCCCATTGAACCTGATTAAACTCCAAGACTGCTCTGCACTGGTCCTCTTTGCTAACTGTTTCCCAAAGCTTTGATTGACCTCTGAGTTTTATTACTCCTGATTTTGCTGTTCTTTTTTTCTCCCCTCAAGTCACAAATAAAATTACTGAAGAGCACATACACAAGAACAGAATTTTACAAATGTGTACCTATTTAAGAGCAATTATGCCTTAAGATTTGAGACCTCTCCACTCAGACACAACGTTTAAGATAAATGCTGCTGTCTTTTATTGTAATAAATAATAATGATGAAATTATTGTAGTACAGTATCTAAACAAATATTAGTCAAGAGCCATTTCCACAAACTCTTACTAACAAGAAGTAATTATATTTTTATTTAATTGTTCTTCTTTTTATCTATGATCAGTGTCATGTTTACAGCCCAACAGACATATTATTCAATCCTTCTTGTTTATCCTTTAAATCCTCACAATTATCTTTTCCCTGACTTCCAACTCTTTTAATACTTTGTTGTCCCATCTAGTGTGTGATGTAACACATGTACAACCAAGATAGCTTTTTTTTTTCAGGTATTCTCTGGAAATATTAGTACAAGAAAAGAATAATAATTCCAAATGGGGTATGTTTTTTAAACAATACACACATTTTTAATACCTTTCTAAAATTTCTGAAAATAATGCTAAGTTAAAGAATTACTGAACTTTCAGCAGTTCCTTTTACTTTTTGTAATTAGTACTTGTTTGAGAGCAATACAAAACAGGTTTAATCCATCCATCCCTTATTTTCTGCCATGTCTTTCATTCCTCCAGTTCAGTAACTTTCACTGCGAAACTTGTTCACTTTCCTTCAAAGTATTTGCACTGTTTAACAGTTACTCTGACTAACAGACAGACCAATACATCTGGATTCAGAGTACTTCTTTCCAGCTTTCTGTATATTCCTAAAACAGATATATTTCCATGCATATTTCAACACTTCTTCCCGCACTGCTCTCCCCACTTTTTTTTTTTTTTTTTTTTTTTGTGTGTTACAACTCCATCTTTAGCTAAGATTCTGGAAGTATGTTTGTGGATCTCTTATTATCTGGAAGCACATGTTGCATAATCTTGGAATGAAGCATACAGTGGAAGCATATACCCCAAGACTCTTACAATTACTATATTTTTACACAGTATTTGCCATAGGACTACTTCAGCAGTTGATTGCTTTGATGATTTTTTAATAGAATAGGAATTTAGGGACTGAATTACTGAAAAAAAGTAACTGAATAGTTGCTTTTAAAAGCTGTTTTATAATAGCACATTACTGTGTACTATTTGTTTTCAGTGGGCTATTCCAAATCCCACTGAAACATGATATGGGAGGAGGAGGAATCTGATAGCACCACTTCCCCTAACTATCATCATTTGTTTTAGCCCTGCTGCTGTTATTTCTAGCTCTAATTCCTGATGTCAGAAGTCTCCTTTTTACAAACTTATGTGTCTAATCTCCATATTATTATAAACTATAAAAGTCTACACGATTTTCAAAAGCAGCAGCATCTAATAGAGTTTCTACAAAATTCTCTTCCATCTGTTGTCATAAAAAAATGAAATCTCACAGAAGATTTAATTGTGCCAAAGACTGCAGTACTCTCTGTGTATCCTTTAACACAAGCTAATGACTTGCCACTTGTTTGCTGCTGTTCTATTTTGTACCTCTAGCCTTCAAGAAGAAATACAGCTGTACTCAAATGTAACTTCTCCTCAGATCTGCTCATAGGTGCAAAACTGTAAAGGGAGTGGCCATTTACACCTTTTGTTCTTCTCAGCTCTCACTCCCCTCTCACTTAAGGCACAAATTGATTCCTGCAGGGATAGTTGAGGGAAACATCTCATCACTTACAGGTTACATTCTTGGAAAAGATCCAAGTGCTTGTTCATTAAACAAACAAAAGCAATATGTAATCTGAAGATTATTCTGCAACTGCTAACAAATCAGTATATGCAATTTTATTTAGTGCAAAATAAGCTAAATCAAATGTTTCTTGAATTAAGTATTTACCTACTTTGGACATCCTAACACACATATAGCACAAATTGAATAGACTATTTTGTAACACTCTATTGCTTCCTCCTATATGCTTTAGAAAATGAAAACAATTATTTTGTTCTTAACTGCAAAGTAAATTAAATGCTAAATAACATTCTTCTTCTGTTTTATCTGTCAGGCTGTTGATCATAGAATATCCAAGGTTTCTTTGATTTTCAACCTGTTGACAAGTGAGAAACATGGCTTTTCAGTTTGCTTACTCATTTGCTCTTATAAAAGAGTGTGAGGATTAATTAGAGCAGAAGCAGAAAAGTCTTTCCAATGAGGCCTCAATTTAATAAAGAAGCAATTATTTTATGACGCATGCACGTGAATATAAATTATGTATCCCATATTTCCTCTTTGGCTTTGTGTAAAATATCTAGATTAGTTCTAAATATATTTTTTACTTTGTATGTTTGCACCTTTCCATCTATGTTGTTGCTTTAAAGTCCTCCTGAATAGTCCAGCCAGCTGTGTTTTAACATATATTTCTTCTCCCAGTTTTATTTACAGGTCCTAGAGAAATGGTAAATTGTCTATTGTTGTCTCTATTCAAGAAGTAGGTCTATCTAATTATACTTCTGGAGACTTACCAGGTTGCTCCTAGTTTGTGTGAATGCCACTGACCAGATTTATTGCCTTGTTTCCCTGAGGTGACTTAATGTACAGAAGACAGAGAGACGTATGGGCAACGTTGAAAAATGCTCAAAGACATCATTGTGACTTTACATATCTCTGAAATTCTGTAGTAAAATGTATTCTTAGCACTGCTATGGCATCATAGCATATGGCATCAAAATATTTTTTTAGTCTGAATACTTCATAACAGGTTCGTCATAAATACAGCAGAGACTATTTTAGAGAGATTTTGGTGGGAGATATATGTTGGTTTGGGAACCAAGATCCCTTGGTCTGGAAACCTAAAATTACTTCAAAGCCTCAGAAATTTAATTGTAGATGTCTGAAGTAACAAATATTGTCAAATACTCAGAGAAAATTCTGTAATGCAAATAAGATTTCTTGTTGTAGTTTTGCAAGTCATTAATTGTGACTGACAAACAAAATCTATGTAATTTGTAATACAGGCTGAAATCCACTTCAGCTGTCTGTCAGTACAGAAAAATACACCTCTCATAGCTCATAGTTGTGAATAATCTCATGTAATGTATTCTTGTCAAATTAATGAATGAAAGACTGATTTCTTTCACTGCTCTCTCAAAGTTGTATTATGAGGCTGGAAATGTACATTCTTGTTTCAAAATTCTGTTAATCTGGAGGCCTATAAGTCTTCCAATCTTTATACTCCATAAGGTCAGTTTTTGATAGTTTTTCTTTGTTTTTTAATTTCTGAAAACTATTTGCATTTAAAAAAATCCATGAATGTTAGATAATGGAAAGAACCATATATCCTGAAAGAAAAATAAAAGCCCAAATATTTTAAGTTGCAAAGTAAACATGGTGTGATTTTCTATTTGCTCCTCTCACTTATTGGAGCCTAAGCTTTGGAATCTGGTTGAAGGGTAAGGCTGCTATTCCATCATTTCATGCAAAATACTAACATAAGTGTGATGTGAGAGAATGCTTTAAAGTTATGTCTATATGAGAATCGTGTCTATGTATCTGAATTTATAAAAATGGTGTTGTTTATGAAATGATTGGGGTTGTGTGTATATATATATATACACACATTATATATATATATATATATACACATACACATTTGTAGTATTACTTGAACAAGGCAAAAAGAGGGAATGTTAATTTTGTGCAGCTGTGCCTAGGCAATTGCAAATTTAAATTTCAAGTACCAGGAGAATTAATATGAAATCTGAACTAATTTCTAGGAAAGATATGTAATTTACTCCAGACTAACTAAAAGAAAGCAAAATATTTTTTTCTGTGTGTAGCATGATTTAAGTGAGATTTAATAACTTAGAATGCATGTTTGTTGTTTCCTAGTACTGGTAAGTAACTTTTTCCTAGCACCTGGAGAGCACAGAGATGGATGAAGCCTTCAGACTATCAAATGAGTTAGTGAAACACAAGATCTCTCCTAACAGTACCTGGAGGATTGTATATATTCCGAAAAAATACGGGTTCAACAAGCAACAGATGTAGATTATATCATCCACAGAAAGCTGGTTGAGTGTTCTTATGACAGTTTTTTGTTTCAGGTAATTTTTCCTGGTCTGTTCTGCATTTCCTTTTTTTAGATGATAGGGGATACCTAGAGTTTTGTACCTTTTTGAAATATAATATTATAAATACATTTATGGAAACCTTAATCTTTCTCTACTTTTTCCTGCAAATTCACTTTTTTTATCTCCTGGTAAAGAAAACATTTCAGATACTCAAGAATTTATAGAATGTGCAGGTGCTTTTCATTTGGGGAGCTGTCATAAATTTCACAGTCAGTAAGTCTGCACGATACAATTGAATCTATTTTGATGGTAAAAATTGGCTTAGATGCTTTAATTGTATAGAATGGAAGTCCTGATTCAGGTATCTAAATAGAGAGAATTGTTGGAAAACACTAAAGAAAAGGTTTCACAGCTTTTTATTTCCATGGAAACTGTGTCTGATGTTGTATTTTTCATTTGCCTTGACTTTAATTACACCGTGTTTCTTTCCCTTTTCTTCCTAGTTTTCATGATGATTATGTGTAAGTGTTCAACAACTTATTATGCAATTAAGACTATAAAATAAATATCAGCAAATAAGTACAAATGTTCTTAATGCTTAAAGGGTTAGTGCTGAGTTAACTGTGGCAGTTGTCTAATTGCAGCAATACAGAAAACACCAGCTCTATTATTTTTCCATTTAAACAAAAACTCTCTTTGGAAGCAGAGGACGTGATACTTGACCAATTCTTGAACAAAACAACAACAAAAAGGGCTGGGAACACAAAAAAAGGGTGCTAATATAGTTAGATCTACAGAAGTTATGAAGATATGTATTCTGGGGTAGGAATTCCTGAGAATTCTTGAGCAAGTTGGATGTAAAGTTGTAAAAGAGCACTATTGGATAAAAAGGGGAAACTAAGTGTAGCTCTGATGGTTGTATTATAAGAGAGGTCCAAATGGTTGGTGGGTGAGAGCAGACGAAACAGAGGCAATGAAATGTTACCTATGGCTGTATCTTGAAGGAGAATTGGTAGAAGTGACCTCTGGAGTAGCCAGGTAACTATCAATAAGACTGAGAAATCATCTTGTGATTTGTTGTAATTACAAACCTAAATGAAATAAATTCAAGATGCAACTGATTTCTCTATGAGATCTCCAGTTAACTGTGAAGTTACTGCAAGTCTTGAACTAAAATACTTCCTTGTTAAAAGCAAAGTTATTGAAGGGTTTCCTTAAGAAAAAATAAATAAATTGAGAAAAAGGGAAAACAAGTTACTTGCCTATAGATAAAGAATACATGGTTTAAGGAATTGTATATTTGATAGACTGTACTGACTTCTTGCCCCTCAAAAAGAATTAATGTTTCATGTAGTTTAGTAATTGCTAAACAAGTTGGAGAAAGTTTCTTATACTGAAGTGTTTCTAGATAATGAATCCATTGTTGTGTGTATGTTTTATTAAGAATCAAGACATGTCTAGCTCAGACATTTGAGCCAAGAACACAAACAAAAACACCCTGCATTCCCAGGGCACAGTGACTAATACTTCCAGTGAGATCTCAGCATTCCCTTTATAGATCAGGTGCTAATGTACACTGACATCCCAACTTGCAGCACTGAAAATTAATATCAATATGGTGGGCTAAATAAAGTATAACTCTGGAGCAGCAAATATTTTGGGATAAAGGAGAAGGATTTAAAAACCTTTCTGCTCACGTTGAGTCAAAATTTTTGATGCTAAAAATAAGAGTTCAAAAGCCTTCACAAGATTGCAGATTGTTTATACCTATATGGACATGCTCAAGTGAAATGGATCATCATGCTGGAATAGCTGAATTACAAAAATGAAGCCATAAAAATAGATGGTGGACAGCAAGATTTATTATAATTTTTTCTCTTATATGAGACTTTATCTACAGTGTGTTCTTGAGTAGTGTCTCTCTTAAACATCAATGATATTCTATGTCTCCATATTTCTAAAGAGGAGATGATTGCAACATGTCTAAGTAGGTTAAATGTCACTACTGACTTCCATCTTTTCATTTGGACACTATTCTAAAATTTTATTTTATTGTAGGAGTACAGACACTCCTTTTTTCCTCTTCTACCACCCTCACTATTTCCCTTGATACGCTCATATGTGTGTAAATTACATGATCATACTAGAGTTTAATGTTTCCCATGAAGGTGTAGAGGAGTTCTGTAGTGAGGTTTTCTGGTTTCGTTCATGAGGAATGGTTCCTTTATCAATTCCTAAATCTAATTCTCTTTGAAATCAGCTTCTCTACCTCTGCCTGGAATATCACAATCTCTAGCCCCTTGTTTACTCTTGCTTTCAGGTTTTTTCATCTGTTGAAGATATGCACACCTTCTCCAGATATTGGCATACATATGTTCAATGAATGCTCATATGTTTCAATATTTTTATGTTCGTTACTTCTTTCGGTGCCCCTTGTTTCTTTCATTCTCATATTTATCTGAAGTTAGTGGAATTCTCCTTCCTAACTACATTTTCAATGTAAGTTTAGTATTATTCTGAATCATTGTCACTCTGCAGTTATACTTGTTTTTGCTTGCTATTTTCCTTAAATTTCTCTGAAATTATTCACATAAAGGCTGAGCTGCAAGTGGATCAGTGGTATATTTATTATTGATATATTTTCTTTTAGTTCTTGATGTTCCTAAACATATTCTTCATAAATCCACACGTGGTAACATCCCAAGCCCTGATATGTCTTAGATGAATACTGTTACATTGCATATTTAATGAAAGACCATGTACATCATAGGTAAAGGGTTTTCCCTATATTAGGAACCTGGGATTTGTGACTTCTGTAAATATAAGAGAATTAAAAATTCTGGAGCATGTTTGCTGTTTATATATACAAGTAGTTTACTTTTAAGCAGTTGTTTTGTATGTTTTATTTGAATTACTGCCTGTGGAGGTGCCTGCCCCCTCCAGGACACACTATGATCTGAGAAATGCTTGTTAGGCCTTGGTCTTGAGGAACAACACAGAGGAGCTGAGCTCCTCTGGAGCTTGTTGGAAACACTCTCTGTTCCCAGTACTAGAGCTGTCTAACAAGCTCCTGGTTGTTTTAACAAACAGCTTTGGAAATTTATTTTTCTTTCCTGAAAAATAACCCATGTAGAATAATATTTTTGATATCAAACTTACAAAGAAAGTTACCAACCCAAATTATGGCCAGAGTGAAGTAGTATTATGACTGAAGCCCACTCTCTCGTGACCTTATAAACAGCAGTCCTAAGTGGGACCTTTTGAGTGCTCCTGGACCACAGCTGGCTGTGATCAGCACTTCCCTCCAAGCACCTCTCAGAGCCAGTGAACTCTAACTTTTGCTCTACTTGGAGAACCACTGACAAACAACAATGACAGGTTCTGGGCTGATACCCCCAGTCATCAAAGCTCAACCCTTCAAATGGATGCAAAGGCATCTGATTGAATTTGAGGAGAATTTTTCACAAGCATATATCTTGTACATATTCCTTAGATGTGTGTATGCAAGTGTGAATATGCTGTAGCAAATGCACTGTGAATGTTGCTCTTCTTCTTGCTCTTCTCCATGACTGGAGCTTGGCTATTGATGGATACAGGCAGTTCAGAAGAGATGGGAGAGGAAGGAGAGGTGGAGGGATTTCCCTCCACATCAAGACAGGGATTAAGCCTGAAGAGCTCTCTCTGAAGAACAGCCATGAGCAGGTAGAAAGCCTGTCGGTAAAAATCAGAGACAGAAGCAGCAGAGGGAACTTTGTGTTTGGGGTTTACTACAGCCACCTGACCGAAGCTGTTGACGAAGCCTTCCTGCTCCAGCTACAAGAAGCATCCTGCTTGCAGGCCTGTGCCTTGTTGGGCCCCCTGACATCTGGAAAAGTAGCATGGCAAGCTGCAGGCAATCCAGGAGACTTCTGGGAGGTGTGGGGGATAACTTCTTAAGCCAGAGGGAATGCAATGCTAGATTTGATGGTAACCAACGAGAGCTAATCAGGGATGTCAAGGAGGTAAGCTAGCTTGCAGTGATCATGTATTGGTGGAGTTTGCAGTCATGAGGAATACAGGTCAGGTAAGGTGTAAAGGCAGGCTCCTGAAATTTTGGAAGGCAGACTTCTAGCTCTTTAGGGAGATTGTCAGTGGGATCCTCAGGGAGACTGCCCTTGGGCACAAGGAAGATGAACAGTGCTGGCAAGTCTTTAAAGAAGTCTTGCATAGAGTGCAAGAGCTGGCAATACCCAGGAGCAAGAAATTGGACAAACAAGGCAAGAAGGCATGGTCGGGTAGGGAAATGCTGGTCAAAATAAAGGGCAAGAAGCAAATTCACAGGCAGTGGAAACTAGGACAGATGACCTTGGAAGAGTATAGAGAAGAGGTATGATTGTGTAAGGAGGGAATGAGGAAGGGTTAATCAGAAAAAAGACAGTGAAAGAAGATGTACCTCCTCTGATAAACAGAGCTGGTGAAGTGGTAACAATGAATGTGCAAGAGGCTGAGGTATTTAACAACTTATTTGCATCAGTCTTCAATGGCAACCCACACCTCTTTAGTGATGGACAGCAGGATGGGGACTGGGAGAGCAAAGTCCCTGACACTGTAAGTGAAGATTGGTGTCATGACCACCTAAGGAACCTGAATGTTCACAAGTTTGTGGGAAACAGTGAGATGCATTCCAAGGTCCTGTAGGAATTGACTGATGTAGCTGCCAAGCCACCCTCCCTAATATTTGAAATGTTATGGCCATCGGGGGAACACTTCACATAGAAAATTTTTTGGATTGATTCTGGTTTTAGGTTGATTGTTTTTAGATTTTAGTTTGCTTTTTCTCTGAGTGCTTTAACCATCTATAAGTAGTAGATTAAACCTTGCTAACAAATTTTATCATGCATTCACTTTTGTATTAAACCTGCTTTTGGTGAGATCTTTGGTGGTGTTTCTTTAAGCAACCTTAAAACATTCATTTTCAGCACAGCCATGTCTGAATATCTTTAGAGGAGATGTCTTTTTTTTACAATGCTTTTTGTCTACAAAACCCTAAACATTTTAGGCAAAACATGCAGGGAGGTGTTAGGAAATTTTGTATGCAAACTAGTGTACTTTTTTTTTTTGTATACTATACACTATAGACACCTCCTGCTTTGTCATGTTTCATGTTTTCCATAAAAAATGAAAAATGACTGAATTATGGCAGGTGTATGACTGATGTTGGTTGGTGAGAAACAGAATTTGGCAGCTTTTTTGATTTCTCATCTGCCCAAATTTGAAGATCTGAGTATGCAGGTGATACCAATTGATCTTGCTATGCAACAGCTTTTTTTCCCACTGGCACTAGACTTTAGGGCCAGTGTTAATGTAGCTGACAAACTTGTAGTGGAGCACTTTTGCACCCAAATGATAGCAATTGACAAGTTTATTAATCTGGGGAAACTATTGCATTTTAGCTGATGTCAGAAGTGCTGTGACAATTTATACCAACTGTTTAAATTGCCTGTCTGAATGTTTTTCCTTAGCACACCCCCAAACCAGACAGATTTGGTCATTCACTTCTATTTGCATTTCACTTATGATTGGTATCTGTTTTCTTTGATCAACTGAAATAGGTACTCTTGTGAATAGCCTACAGGGTATGGTAGTTAAGTAACAGGTTTTTCATTATTTTTCACTCTTTTCTACCTCTGAAGTTTTCTTGGTAACCTTTTCTTTTTGGATCCATGATGCATTCCCTCTCTTCAGTGTTTTTTTTTAATGAGCTAAATAAAAGTTGTTACAAGAACTTCAGAATAAATACAAAAGGAAATGTATGTATTTATTTTGGTGCACACTCTCCTTTAAGTGCACTGTTGGAAAGAAAAGGGCCTTCTCACTAGTTCCTCTCCCTCTGTACTCACATATGGCCTCTCAACAAGGAATTTCAACAGATAAATCTTTTCTGCATATACTGTGTTTACAGCAACAAAAAGAAACAAAGCATGACTCATCAACCAATTACTGGCTGAAATGGCCCAAAGGTAGGTCACAGGCCAGTTACCTGCCCAGGAAGCTTCACAGGTAACCTTTTAAAAGAATTGCTTGGAAGTACAGACATAGGACTCCATTTATTATGGAAAACCTTGATTTTTTTTTTTCCTGAAGTATTATCTTCCTTTACTTTTATCCAGTTACAGCAGTGTGTTTTGAGCTACTTGTATTTTTTTTTTCCAACAGGTATTAAAAATAAATCTAGTAAACCTGGTTCTGATTTCAGTGCCAGCATCTTAAATCAGTTTGTGCCAGTTAAAGGTGATAGACTTCCTTCTTCTCTCACTTCTTTTCAATTTTAGGTAAGAAATGCCTGTTTGTCCTATTTTCTACTCTTACATGGGTGTAAGTTTAAAAGAACTATGCTGAGGGAAATGAGGTTGTTAAAAAGGTTTGAGAAAAACTAAAGGTTTCCTTGCATGTGTGCTCTTTCTTTATAAATAGGTGATAGAAGGAGAGGCTGCTGTGATGTTTGAACCAATGTGTTGTGTTCTGACTGATCAAAACCACTATGTGTACTCTTAAATTATCTTAATTTTTAAGCAAGGTGTAAAAAATCCACAATTTCTTATTAAGAAAAACATTTGTTGTAGTCAACAGAATTTGATAATTTTATAGGTGTTTTATTATGTACCTAATTCTAACAAATCAAGATGTAGAAACTTTCCCTGTGGATTTGCCTATTTGCATGTTTGTTTCTTACAAACTGTTTTATTAAAGGGAAAATTTGTCACAAAAATGTAAAATAGTTTTAAATACACCTTTCTCAGTTGAATTTTTACGTATATCCTTCCTCATAATTTTTGTTTCAAGGAGCTGACTTGAATTTTTTGTGTTTGCAGCCAAACTATTTGTGAGTACCTTGGACTCAATAATAAACCAAAATAAGTTCATGTGTCTCTATTTGTTCACATATTTGCAATTTGCAAAGTTGTATTAGGTCTGCATGTCACACAATAAAAGATCTCTTTTTTTATCTAGCTACCTAACCTGAATGTCCTCTCACCATCTTAGTGCTCCCTGGCCTGTCCTATGGAAAGGAGAAACATTAACTAATGTGTGTAGAGCCTACATGCTCTTATTTTTATTCTTGAAGGAATTCACATAATAGCAAATTCATGTACTTGCCAAAGCTCTCAAGAGTGTATAAAGTGATATTTGCGTTGCTTGTTGTTATTGTAGCCTGTGCAGTGGATTTACTGTTTGGGCTACATCAGGACTTACCTTACCCTGTGTTCCTATGGATATTATTATCCTTTTTCCCAACAAATATCAGCTGATCCAGTGTGTATGTTCTGTGGGATGCTGTGTGGGAAGGGGAAGATTCCAGCAATATAAGGGGTTTTTTATTTACACTTCTACTTTCTTTTTTAGTCAAGTGGTCATTCACAAAAATGAAACCATTACTATGGAGAGGCTTCTGGATCTGTTTGTGGGGGAAAACAAGGTGTTCAGTTTGAGAAGAGAATGACTGAATGTGATTGAATCAGGAATTTAGGGAGGTATCTATTCCAAGAATGGGATTATCCAACAAAAAAATTGAATAAGATTTGGAGAACAGGAAATAAAATACTTAAAAGAGTGTGTATATTTAGTTAGAATAATAGTTTAGAGTAGTAGTGGCTGGACTGCAATGTCAAAATAATGTTTCTTTCCTCTCATGGATGTCTTGAAATTTCTTCTGCTTTTTTTATATTAGAACTCAATGGGAGTTAAAAATCTCTAATTTTCCTGGATGGAACATGGTCTACAAAATCAAAAAATCTGTTTTGAGTTGAAATTACAAAGCAATTTATACTAAGAAACTTAGAAACTTCTCAGTAAGCTTGGAAATATGATTATAATCCTCAAATTTTGTATTTCAAAACATTTACTTAAGCTTTGAAGCTTTTTTTTTTTTTTGCAGTTATCAAAGAAGGTTTGTTATTTTCTTCTTTATCACTTGTGAGAAAATGCTTTCCATTCTCATCATTATCACAGGAAAGTGGTACCATTTTTGACAACTAGCAACAATGGAATAAATAGGAAGAATAAAATTTTTCCTTTGGTGACGTAAGGAGGCAGGTGACCAAGCAGATCTCTCTTTATACTAAAGTATGTAACCTCAAATGAGGTACAGAGGTGATACGAGCCTTCTACTGAGCCTCTTACTCAAAGTGTGAGCCCTGACAAGTCAGCTGAATATGTTAAAAATGTACATATTCAGATTTATGTAAATTATTGTTTCCATGGGTCTTACCTATACAAACAGAATTAGAAATTATGCAGTGTGCAGCCTACTCAAACTAGAGACCTGGTTCTCTGTCAACATGTAGCTGTTCCCCAGGGGTTAACACAATCATGGACTCTTGAGTTGGCTCTTGGACATCTCTAGTGAGAAAGGGTCTCATCTGCTTGAATTGCTTACATTTTATAATAACAGAACCAATACCAACAGAGGATTCTATTTAAACAAAGGAAAACAGAGCGGAATCAAAGCCTATTCCTCTTTTTCCAAACCATTTAGTCACATATAAATAAGAAGCTTATTCAATATTTCTAGATTTGTTATTCTTGGCAATGGTCTATACTTCATGCCAGGTAATAGATCCATTTTAAATGGCATTATCTTTTTTCTTATAATAGCTCTTTCTGCCAAATACTTCCCCCACTCCTCACAGACAAGGATTTGATGCACCTTAGTATAGACAAGTTTGTGTTATGATGCTTTATCCAGCTTCCAATCATTTTTAGAACACTATCATAATTTTTGTCTGCTTTAATAGTAATGTAGTCTGCACCTTTAAAACGTGCTTGCATCTGTCTATTTATATCAGTCTAAAGCAGTGTTTCAAAGAATTGTAAAGATCATGTGCTTCATATTTTCTCCACAACACTGTCTTATGGGAGAGGAGGCTGCATGGAGCGTCTTGGCATGCTGGACAAAAGTCAGGCTCCACAGCTTTGCAGTGTGAAAGCCTTGGGGATGAACACTCCATTGGGCTGTCCCAAAGAAATGCTATCATAACTGCTGAACTTGAATTCTGAATTTCTTGGCAGCCCCTATCATTGCCCAGACAAGCATCTCACCTGTGGACATTAACATAGCGGAAGTTGAATGTAAGTAAATTTAAAATATATAGCATGTAAAACATTTGAAAAGTAAGTGCAGTAACTGATATAGGAACTGTAATGTTTGGTATATCCTTGATGCCACTTGTCCTATTTACAACATTCAGACAATGTCTGTACTGGGATGTTCTACCTAAAGCATATTGCTATTCCCAGAGAGCCTATCTGCTTAAACTACTAACACCTAAAAACACTTACAGTTCAGCAAGCATCCCAGAAAGACAAACGCCAACAAGGAACTGCAAAAGCGCAACTTTTCTTTCCCCCAAAACTGTAACCTCCCTCATACACTACGGGGAGCATTCCAGCACTTTCTCTGGATGTGTCACAGTGCCATCTAGTGATTCTTGCCCTGACAGAGAGCAAAAATTCACTCTATTCACTATTCCCCTACTTGGAAACTTCACTACTGCGTGCTTCTTGTATTCTCCAGTTACTATCTTTCTTACAAACACTTGTCCATAAGTATTATATGTGCTTTTCAGGGTTCTAATATGAGGCAGGAATTTGTACTATTGAAAAGCTGGTTTTGGCTCTTTGTCTTTGAAGAAGAGTGTGTTGGTTTTGCCTCACCTTGGTCAGATTTGCTCTTGTATTTATTTTTGGAGTGCAGGGGAATGTAGTTTTGTCAATAGGTGCTGTTTCCCCAAAAGCTAAGCAAATGCACATTTTAAACAAGCATCTCTTTTTGAAGTATGTTTCTTCCCTCATTCTAACAGAGAAAAAACAAAATTACTTGAGTGAGATGAGTGATGGATAAAAATGCCATGAATCCATACAACACATAGGAAGAGAACTTTAAAGAAGTTAAGATCAATGCATAAAAACCTACAATCACCAGCACAAGTTTATCATAGAGCAAAGTAGCTGTCACAAATAAGATGTTCCACATACATGTTTGTGTTTCCTTCAAAAATGTAGCTATTATTAGACAAGTAGAAGAAGCATTTACAGGGTCTAGTACTTCATGTTACTCAATAGGACAAGAAAAAAAGGCTTTGCCATGATACCATGAACAACTGAATGATGATTTTGAAGTTTTCAGCTTACCTCTACATATAGTGGATATTTTCTGAAACCGGAGTGTTGCAGTGAAGATCAGTACTGATCATAAACATTGATTCTAGGTTTTCTCACTAGATAGTTGGAAATCATACTGGGAAACCCAAGAGTCTCTGGAAAGGCTGTTTTCATTCAGGGTTCTCTCAAACTCTGTTGTCAGTGCTGGGATTATATGAGCAAATGCACACGGGCGGAATGATAACTTTATTATAGCAATATGTATTTTCGCAAAAGTCTCTTTATTTCAGGAGTATTTTGCCTTCTTGACATATGTTTGTAACAGAAAATTTTTCATTAGTTAACAGATCAGTTACTTTTACACTAGACTGAAGTTCCAAAAAAAAAGTGGTGCCCAGTTTGTGAGAATTACGGATATAAAAAATATCTGATATATATGATACTTCATGGGAAATACCAAAGTAAATAGAAACTTCCTTTTTTTTTTTTTTTTTAATGCAAGTGGCTAAAATAGAGGAACAGATGTGCTATTCTTGAGATTGCCACTTAAATCTAAGGAAGCTTGAAACAATAATTTAAGGATGTTATTGTGTAGTGACTGTTTGCTAATGAGGGACATAATTAGAGAGTTATAAATGTCCTCTTATATTGCTATACTGAAATTGAGCTAACCAGGAGAATTTTATATTATTTGAATATTCTGATAACTGTTCAAAAATTTTGCTGGCAAATTTCCCAGCAAAGAAACCTTTTCCTAGTGATTAAACTCAGCCAAGCGGTATTTGAGAGCCAGCTATGAACTGGAAGTGTCTCACTACCAGGTTGCAGAAATAAGACTGTGGCCTCCTGAAGTTTTCAAATGTTTGTCTCACTTTTTTCATGGCGAAATTTCATTGATTTTTTTTCCCCTCTGCTTTAGAGAGTGTGGAACTGAGGTTTAACTCTAGGTAATAGTTTACTGCAGTACAGGCCCAGCTGGTTTTCATGGCAGTCTCATATCACTGGCATGGATTTCCTAGTCTCATTTAATAGTTGGAACAAAGCATTGGAGAAAGTCTTTAATAAAATATCATAGACATACTGTTCATCTAATCTTCATCTCTGGTCTCAGAGCTAAGGGGACTTGTATCAAAATGCCTGGGATAAATGGCTGCTCTACTTAGCTCCAGGTTTTCCTTTCCTGCATTTAAGTACAGGAGAGCCACATCTTAAATTGCTGTTTATTTTGTGTGAAAGAGACTATAGCACAAAGGACATTCACTGAGTCCTGGACCTATCCCACAGCTTTCACCTCTTAATGTTTATTGATTGCTCTGTTCTACTAACTCTACCCCTTTTAGGTGTGATTTTCAGATTAGTCTTAGGATTTGATGGAGTGTAATTATATTTTCTTGGCAGATGCTCTAGGTTGTAGGAGCTGGGTGGTTCACAGGGAGTAAGCTGAGGGCTGCATTGCTTGAGTGAATCTGTCAGAGAAATGTCTCATGTATCCTGAATCCTACCCTAAGGAAGAAGTGAGGTTTTTCCATCATCCGCAGTACATATTTGAGGACTGAAAACCCCTTAATTTTACAGAGATAACCTGTCTGTTCTCCAGGGATATTTGGATATAATAACAGTGCTATGAAATTTTTTTCTAACTGTGTCAACTCTGCCACACCAGGTAGACCAACTCTTAGTGTAACTTATGGTCATTAAAATTATTTTTTAATCAAGACATTTTTAGTAACAAAGATACTTATCCCATTGTGATGCAAATAGCAGATGTATAAATACTTCGCTAAAGAAGAGTAAAACTCATTTCTATAACATCACACATATTTTTATAAAATGCAGCCTCTGGTGATATCACCTTAAAACAACAATACCAGAGAAAGACAACTACTAGGGCAGTTTAATCTTCAGAATTATTGTCATGTTTTTATTTCTCAAATTTTTAAATTTTATTTTCTTTCATTTTTGTTCCACTGTTGGCAAAAAATCAATGACAATTATGTCACAATTATCCAACCATCAACAGCAGTCAGAAAGCACCTGCCAGCCCATAAGAGCTGTGCTTCAGAAAATAGTGCTACCACTAACACTTTATTTAAATTCTCTGCCTACACTGGGAAACCTGAGTTCTGTTGGTGATTGGTGTGAATTTCAAATACACTTCAGGTTTCTCTAGCAAGTTGAATTTCAATTGCATATGTAAACATGTTGAGAGCAATAAAATTGTATTGGACTTAATTTCCTGTGAATGAGTTGTATGGTCTGGTACTTAATCACTTCCACAACTCCAGGAGTTAAATCACTCACAGTTGTAGGAATATTTCTCCCTTGATTCAAGGTGCTGGTGAATTACTTGATTAAAACACACTAAACTGTGTCACAGATACATCTGAAAGACACTCTAAGTAACCTGTTTAGTTGCTTTAATAGACTGGATTTATCCCATATCTTAGTTTATGCAATTTTTTATAGATAAGCAAAGAGATATTTATATGTATTTTCTAATATTGCATGTACCATGTGTCATACACTGTTGAATTAAAATTAATTAATTACTATACTTAGTCACTTTTTAAAAAGAACTCTGTTCCTTCCATGCCTGAGTGTGGGAAGTTAATGTAATAATTACTCTAATATTCTTCCAGAAATTCTCAAGTGCCTAGGTTTCAAAAGCAAAGGTTGTCACCTTTGAACTTACATGTATGCAACGAAAAATAGTGAATATCAAATAGTCTGTCACTGTATTAATCTTTAATTTGTCATCCCTTGAAGTCAAGGGAATAGAAAAATACTTAATATATTTTAAAGGCAAAGAAGAAAAATGTTGAGCTCTTTTGAGATTATAACTTCTTTGGAACATTTTAATTGTTAAATTTTAAAAAATGGACAAATGGAAACAAAATTAGATGAATGTTCATATTCAGTGGCAAAGCTGGACAATGGAATTTTTATTACAAACAAAAACCTACAACCAACTGGACTTTGTCTGAGCAAGAGGGTGTGTCAGAGTCAGATGCTGTCTTTGGTGATCTGAATGCCCCATGAATGAATCTAATATACACTATTAGATTAAAGGAAATTTATGTTTGAACTTACACTGTAGCTTTTGTTTGCTTGCAACCATGTTATTTTAGAATGCCCTTACGACTGAGCTTTTCTCAGTGTTGTGCAGTAGGCTTGGATTTTGTTGTCTGTGATCAGCCTTTTATGCATTTCAATGGCATTTCCTAGATTTAATTTGAAATAAGTAAGAGGGAATTTAGGCTGTGAATCACTCACCTACTGTATTTGAGAATATGGTTTATTCTATGTTTTTACAGTTACTGTTCATGCTGAAGTTCTTGGACGTGCAAACTCCATTTATAAGCATAAGGTTCATTTAATGTAGCTTCAGGTTTTATTTCTATTATTGCTATGATATCTTATTTCTTTCTATTCTAGAAATGGAACAGTCTACTGTCTATTTTCTGTTCCTGGTTTCCAATTTGAAAAGAATTTCAGGTTTAGAGGAATCAGTTGTAGAATTCTTACAGCATGACATTATGAAAAAACTTGCCTTTGTAGCATCAGTGTTTTAGTTTAAAAATTTTACAGGGAAGGCTATGTCTAGAATTCTTTAAATATCTAAAAATAATTTTCTCATTATGGAAGGTCATACTTTTTGTCCTTGATAGTCTTTCAATATTTTATTTTGTGTGTGTGATATTGCTTTAAGAGACGGGCTCTGTGTGTGTGAGAGAGGGAGAGGGAATATCAGAGTGTTAGTGTTTTCGTTTTACAATGTAATTGAGGTTATTTTTATGAGGCTTTATTTAAATGGTTAAAGATTTTTTTGTTTGCTCCCCATGCTTGTGGGAAAGCATATTTAAGTATTAATGAGAGAAGCACACAACACAATGGTAAGGGGAAAATTTGTGAGCATGAATGGCCAGAACTGCTTTTAGTCAGAAAAACATCTGTATCATGCAGCTAAGAATAGTGGAGAACCAAAGCCTTCCTCAAAGTTTATGAGTTTAACAGAGTTTAACAGTCAGCATGATATTTACAGTAGATTATAGGTAATGGAAATGCAGAAGGACATATAGGAGATTCACATATACATATTATACTATTATATGTCTATGCACATAATAGTTTATAATATTAAGACAGCCAAGAGACAGGCTGCTAGACATAATTGACAGGTTGACCTTTCTCCTTTCTTGACCTCAGTTTACATCTCACTGAACTTGTACTTGAAGTTAGTGTTATAGTATCAATTCTGTATGAGTTTTACATGAGACAAATTAAGAAACAATTGTAAAAAACTTGTTGGTGAGTTATATATGGGAGTTCTCAGTGAAGTATTATGGTTTAGCACAAAAATGCAGCCACACCAAAAGCAATATTGTGATGGGTTGCATAATTCGATTTTTGTATCTCTTCCACCTTATATGTTTACTGAATTCCTAGTTTGCCTCCCTGAATTTGAAGGCTGAAGCCAATGAAACCTGGCCTGACAACTGCTTTTAAAGGAATCTGGGCCATACCTGGCATCTGAAAAATGAAAGGGTCCCCTTGGTTTCCCTTGTCACTCCAGGATGCCTGTGAAGAAACTGAAATCCTCCAAATCCCTGGATGACTCCTGTTATAGGGACATTTATGGAATTGAAAATCACTTCTCTGTCATTCAACATTTTCTGGGCCGTGAAGTTTTACAGTTCTGTGAAGGAGCTAATCCAACTCCCTGCATTGCTCCAGGACCCCCTGAGGCTAGATTAGCTGTTGGAGGTGAAATGTTGGGTGTATACATCTGGAATCTCCTCAGTTACGACTGCATCACTGTGGTAGTGATGAATGTCTTGCACCACAGCCTTTCTCTGCTGGCATTTCCTTCCTAGCACAGACAAAATGCAGCAGCTTTTGGGCATCTGGAAACTCTCCAGTCCAAGAAATTGTCAGCTGAGCAAGCTCATGTTCTCCTTCATATCTTTAAAGATGCTTGATGTGTCTGGTGCAATAGTCTGTAGATGGAAGGGATTTTGTTCTTGGGAGAATTTTGTTTCTGGCCTCCTCTTGCCATTGCTCTTATTCTTATTCTCAATGCTATTAAAATCCTGTATTTAGATCATATGCCTATGCTTCTCTTTATCAAAATATAGCCTTTTCTATCAATACATTTATGTATGTACGTCTATTTTTAACAAATACAAGCAAAATAAAATTCTGAAGTGCTAAATAAATGAATTCCAAATAATAGGTCTTAATTCTAAAAAAACCCCAATTTTCAAATCTCCCTGAAAACTGTATTATTTAGGATCTGTTTCTCTGTCAGTTCCAATAGCATGCATTTCCTTTTCATCCTTCAATTTCAGATTGATAATTATTAGGGTTAGCCAGTCACCACTATTAAGTTCATATTGGTTTCTTTCCAACAGGAATCCAACCTAGTCTCTGGGGAGTATGTGAAATTTCTTGTATTGTGTTTGTGTAGGCAGAAGATGGTGACAATTTTAAAACTTGACATAATATTCTGCTTGCTACAAGAAAGAAAACAGCAACATAAATTTGCATACTTTGGTATCTAACTTTAGGTCTCATTCTAAATGTCCTGGAGAAAATACAAGATTTTTTTGCATAGGATTTGCAGTGGTGAGAAAATAAGTGTTAGACAGAACGGGTACCTGGACACAACTTTGTGCCCATATATGAGTCATGTTAAACAGAGGACAAGCTGACATTTTAGAGGTACATGTTTAGTGGAAAGAAACAAAAAGAAATAGGGCAAACTTTTATGATTATTTCTGATTATTTTAGGGTACTGTTTCATTTAAACCAAAATAAGGAATAATGTACACTATTTTCTTGGTGGCACTATGGAGTCTGTTGATCTTTGGGGTATATTCTGTTAGGACGAATTTCCACAATTTCGAGTATCCATAAATTCCATGGGGGAAAGTTCTCCTATGTGATCATTTTATCAAGGCAACTGAGCTTCTACTCATTGTACTGGTAAAACCATAGACAGTATCTACTGAAACAGGATGCTAACTAAGTAAGGGTTCTGAGCCATCTTAATTTTTTTTTTTGCACATTAAAATTACTATTGATTCTGAGTCACAGGGATGTGACTCATCCTCAAAGTTAGATATGTCCCCAAGATGTTGCTGCATCAGAGGCTCACACTGAAATTAGTATTAGGGTTGCTTGGTTTTCTGGGGGGGAGAGGTCTGGGTAGGTGTTGGGAGCAGTGTTGGTTTTGCATTGGATTTTTTACTTTTTTTGTTAATACACAGGGAGGGGACAAGTGAGAGACCAATATTTAGTAGAGAATACTCTTTTTCTTCATCTATTTGAATACTTAAGCTGACACTTCAGTTAATAAACTAGATGTTCTCCGGTGTGACACTGGTTACTAATGCTCACTTCCTGCTTCCATGCTAGAGAGTCTCGGGTAATTCCTGCTGGGAATAATTACGAATAGTTCTCTGAAAAATTAGCCCAATATTCATCACTGGTAAAAAAGCAAATAGAATATTAGTTATTATTAGCAGAGGAATTTAAAGCAAATCAGGAAATTAATTTGTGATGCTGGATAAATCTATTTGTCAAGTTGTGTAATTTTGTAAATTTTAATTTTGAATAATTTGTGCAATTTTTTCTTGATTAATTTTGAAAAAGAATATAATAAAACTACAAAGGCCTTGATAGATCAAAAGCATGGAATATCTTTCATATTGATTGTGATGTGAACTATAATGAATTACTTTTTTTCAGCTTGGAAAACAGGTAAAAGACAAAATAGAAGGACATGTAAATATACAAACTGATACACTGAATAAAATTTTTAGCTTGTAAATAAATATATAGTTAATGAAAGAAATTGATCTTTGCATGATTTATACTTGTAGAACCCACTACCACAGGGTGTTGTAGAGAACAAATATGGAATGGGATTAGGCAAATTTGTAGACTATCTTTTCTGAATTACCTACTAAACCTGATGGTCCAGACACAACTTCCATCTTCCTGTAAGCTTCTAGATTCTTAAAACATAACTCAGAAGCAATTATTGTATGCACACTGCAATCTTCAGTTCCTTCAGGAAAGTACATTGCACTGAGGCAGGCCTAGACTTAGTAAATTTATTCATATATTCTGATCAGAAGATGATATAATATTCCAAATATTTTGGATTTATAGTATCTGGCAAAGTTAATATACTTCAGAGATTTCTATGCCTGATTCAAAACGATTCGAAAGAGATGCAGAAAAAAGATATTTTAGGATGTATCTATTTTAGTAAATACAATTTTAGTATTGGGATGTAACTATTTTATAAAATAGTTAGTGTTTCTTTACAAGATTTTTCCTTTCCACCTTTTTTTTTTTTTTTTTTAAATAAGGTGTTACTTTGTATTTCTGAATGTTCACAAGCATTTAGGTAAAATGCTACTCCAACAAAAGGAGAATAAACAGTGTCAGCTTCTCTAATTCCATTGGCACTATTCATGTTTATTTTATTAGAGACATCTATGATTTGTTGATACCACGTCAACATTTCATTTCTTAAGGGAGCATAGTTTTAGAGCTAGAAGCCCCTAGAGCCTGTAAGCAGGCGGCGGAAGTGAGTGGGCTGATATTGAGAAAAGCACTGTTGACTGACATGATATATTGGTTTAGAGTATATTAACTTATCTCACACTTTAAAGAGTCAAAATTAACTCAGGAACATGTTTAGAATCCTAACACCTCAACAGATGGAAAGCTCCCTTCCTTCCTCCTTCTCTAAAATCACCTGGCAAAGAGTGAGCCAAGGCTAAAAAGGTGGTTTAGAGAATTTTAGTTCATTCTGCAAATTATTTTTTTTACACTTCTCAGAATAGCGTGCAGCTTTCCACAAACCAGAATCAATCTTCATAGCTTTTCCTGTTTCCTCGTAAGAAAAAATAAAAGCCAGGAGTAGAGTTTATTTTAATTGCAGTGCGTACAGTATGTCATGGTCTAGTGCGTCAAGCGTTGCTATTTTGTGTCTGTGCTTAATTCCAACTTTAGACGGACATACATCATAACTGTAAACACCTGCCTCGCGTCATTAAGGACAGTAAAAATATCCCATTGTGGGAGGATCATAAGCTGTGTTTTAGGCAGTTTGTGTGTGATCTCTGACAAGAACATACCGTGCTACATCTTTCTCACTGTCTGTATTCTCCTTTGGATGAGAAAATGCAATTCTGTCTCTGTCCTTGGCCCCAGTGTTCACATGCGTACACACACATGCACAGTATTCCAGCAGTACTTAAAGTAATTTAAAATCATTTTACAATAGTCATACTTTTAATAGAGAAATGAAACTAAATTTAAAACACAAGATTAGCTTAAGGACTTAATCTATACAGAGAATTTAGAGGTCATTTACAATAATTGCATTGCTGCCATATGTTTAAGGAAGATTAATTAAAGGAAATGAAGCTAGAGTAGTTCTGCTTTCATTAAAAAGCCCGATGAGGTTAGTGTTTAAAAAAAAGGATAGAAGTTTTCACATAGGGATCCAAACACGAGTAACTTCCAAGCAGGCCTATCATCTGTCAAACCAACTACCACATCAAATTCATAAATAGCAGTGTGTAAAAAGGAAACCAGAAAAGCAAAACTCAAAGCCACAGAGAAATGGGAGATTTTTAATAAAAGCTGAGCAGTCCTAGCTGATATCAATAAAACTCTTCATACGCTTTGGGTTTAATTTTTGTTTTGTATTAATTTACAGAACAATTCTCTGTGTATTGCAAACATTTGCAAACAGATAAACTGAGGAGAAACTCCTGACTCCTTCTGGTTTTAGGAGAATGTGAGCACATGCCATATACTGTGATGCAGGAACTTAAGTACTAGTATGGCTTGTCTCTGGCCCATGCTTTTCTCTCCTTGAAACTCAAAGAAATGTGCAATACTTGATTTTATTGTCATTACAGTTAGTCCACCTGGAAAGAGCTGTCTGTGGAGGAGTAATCCAAACACTCCTTTAATTACAAAACTATTGAACTATTGGAGTTTTAAGTTTAAAAATAAATAAGAAAATTGACCCAATAGGAAACCCATCATTTCAATTTTTGTGTTTTTCAGTCATTGCAGCACTGAGGGGCAAAAATTCAGCTTTTCCTTGAAGTCCTATTTACAGTTGCTCATCAGCTTTTGTGTGATATTGGTCATGAAGATCTCTGTTTCTAGTCCACCCCTTTTCCTACTCAAGACACCAGTTTTCCTGCTAGAAAACAGTAGGGGCAACAAATTTATCTCAATACCAAACCTTTGAGATAAAATGACGCTGATGCTGAAAGAAGTGTAGTGGCATAGCAGACATGATGCAGAGTCTTTGCATCTGTCTTTCACTTGCTCTTTTCTAGATGGGCAGTAGTGTTTTTTGGGAAGTCTCATCTACAAGGTGATTGCTTCCCCACAAAACAGGGAATGCAGCAGTGGGTATTTTCATTTACCAGATTATCTGTCTCGTGTTATCTAAGTGTTAAATGGCTTTGCAGTGTGGTCAGTGTTTTGCATTTACTGTGAATAGTATGGAAAATAATTTCAAAGATAGTAATGTCTCTTTTTAATTTGTCGTATTACTGTGTTAGCATGCAGCTCTTGGAATTTTGCCACTGCTTATATTAACTCTAGAATTGAACATTTTTTTTTTTTTGGCAGAGATTTCTTGGTATAGACCCAAAAGAAAGATATCTTTGGGTAGAGTGTAGGTTTTTTTGGTTTTATTTTGCTTTTAAGTCTTTCTGTGTATGAGTGCGTGTATGTATAGAAGTTCTAAATAAAAGTCTCTATATATAGAAATTAATATATAATGAAACCAAGTTAAAAAACTTTCACCTGAAATACAACACTGGCAGATGGAACATAAGAAAGCAGGACCCATGAGAAGCCTTATTCCACCAGTGTACAGGTTGGGTCACCTATCTTGCTTCCATAAGACGTACAATATTTCCTGTCCAGAAAGCTGACACCTGTCCTTCTGACCTGTATGTTACTGATACATTCAAACACTGGAGTGGAGGTGCATTTATTGCAGGTATTTCAGCTGTTCTGGGACATCTGAAGCAACTAATATGTTTCCATAAAAACAGCTTCTAAGGTATCCATTTTTCTCCAGAATTATCCCCTGAATATTAATGCTACCATCTCCAGTTGCAGTTACACCTACAACTAAACTGAAGATGCTACCAAACCCTTGTATTTATTTACAGATGAACCAGCAGAGCGTGGTACACAAGCAAAACCTGAGACATGTCCCAAATGAACATGTACTTCTGCTTTCCCTGGAAAAAGAAAGGAAGCCTTAATTGAAATCTGTTACTTGATAATCCTGCCAGTTACATTTGCTTTTCATAAATAAAGTTCCATGAGTGAGTACAAAGGAGTCAGTCTCATATATGTCTAGGAAACGAGCACAAACAATTGAGAAAATTCACTGGTAGCCAAATCTGCTAGTAATGACTGCTCCAGCTGTCTATCATGAGGTTATGCTTTTGTATCTTTAGAATTATGATACTAGGATATTGGTTCCATAGGTCAAATGTGAGACTTGATTGTTCTTAAATGATAATTCCCCAGGGGAGGCAGGAACTCCCTAAAACATGGTAGGCCCTTTAAGTCTCAAAAAATATAAAAGAAGATCAAGTCTGATGGTCCAGTGGATGATTTGAAGCAGACAGCAGTAATACTAGAGGATTTGACCTAGCTGATTTTTGAGTGAATGATATATAGGTATCAGTCAATAGGGAATTCTGTCAAGTGAATTTACACCAAGAAAAATCCCTGTACTTTGAAAAAGAACCTGAAGATTTTCTGAGACCTTTTCAAGTCTATCCTTAAATACTCAAAGACTTATTTTTGGCCATTCCGTCAAAAGATGCCCAGAGGCTGATATATAGCAGCAATTTTCAGTATATGCTTAATATTAATTATTTTGATAGATCTCTGTTGTGGTTTTTGTTTGTTTGGGCTTTTTTTTGTTTGTTTTTTTTTTTTTTAAATAGGAGAACAAATTATTTTGTGGAGAACGAATTATTTTCTTGCATTTTATTACCCTGTTTTGTATTTATTCATGGTACTGCTTTTTTCTCTAGGTTCTAAACACAGCTGAGATACTACTCTAGGGTCTAAGCCACCTCAGTTCTTATTGAAGCTAATAAGCGATGAGAGCAGTCGCATTTTTATAGAACCTGGGTTTGCTTAATGTGCTTCTCTCATCCCCTATTCACTTTATGTTGTGAGTCATACTCTTAAGAGTATTCTTATAACACTTCTGGTTCCCAACCCAACTCCCCTTTCCAGGCTATCAGTTAAAAACTAGAAAATAAATAAATTTTGACTTCAGCATCCATCCTGTAAATCCATAAAGTCAAAAAAACCCAGAAGGCAGCTCTAGGGAGATATTCTGTTTTCTAGGTATGTAATTTTAATTTTCCTTGAGGACTAAAAGCATGGAAGTCCTATCAAAACATGTTTCCCTTCTTGCCTTTGTACATTGTTAAAAGTCTTCTTGGGGGCATGTAGACCTGAGAAATGGAGGTGTCTGTCATGTTTGATTTAGTATGAGAATAGTGTCTTAGAGAACATAAGGAGTTACAGTAGCAGGGAACGTGATTCTCAAAATGTAGTTTTATTTATTTATTTTTAAAATACAGGTATCCCTATAAAGAAAAAAATAAGATGAGATGATGTTAATAATATGTTATAAAAGCTTCTAATCAACTTTTGTTTGTACAAACACGTAGTCCAGAGAGTCCAGGGCCTGCAAAGAAAGCTGGTGGAAATAGGAATGCTAATAGACTTTTATATTTGGTCTTATTGAAACACACACTTTATATGTGATGCTTCATAATGCTTTAGCCTAGTTTAGGACAAAATAAATCTATCAAATGTAGAAGTATAAAAAAGAGTAATAATAGAAGAGAACCTAAAGAACCAATTAACTTTTCAGCTCAGAGGCAGAATTTACGAAAGAGTGTAGAGTTCAACTAAATGAATTACCTCTAAGGTTAGAAGAATAGGGGGAAAGCTGTGTGCCATGTTTTCATTCATTGAGATTTACATTAGATGGTGAGACTCCTCCCAAGACAGCAAACACATGCTGGTAATCTTGTACTCTTGCAAGATTCATGCTCACTTGTTGCAAGATTTTTGTTTCTTTCTAATTTAGTAGCTAGACTTTGTATTTATTCCATGTAAGCTGGCTACCTGTAAATCCTGAGATGTTAAGCAGAACTAATAAAATGTCAGTATTGAGATTCCTTTCTTAAGGCTATTAAAGTTATACAACACGTACATTGTTTTTCTATTGTATGATTTTACTTCTTGTACTACAGAGCTTAGTATTTTAACCCCAGTCCTTTGAGACAATTGATCTAAAGCAAATTGATTTCATTTTTATTTTCCAGTTCATATAATGAAGCCAGCTATATAGAAATCCACTTTAAGAATGTCATCTTGCTTCTATTTTCTCCTTTTACATTATGGTAAATTTTTTCATCAAATAGTAGTCACAATTTTTATTGTTTTGTTAAAGTGCTCTCTCTCTGTATGTTTAGAGTCTGAAAACAAGCATTTAAGGTACAAGGGCAACCTCGAGCAAAGAGGTAAGAACAAGTTTATTCATATTTCATAATACTTATTATTACTAATACTGCTCTGCATTTAAAAAATTGAATATTATATACATATAAAAATACCTCACCAAAACCTAACATTATAATTACAGTTTTTCAATGCCAACAGGGAAGCTAAATTCCCCCAGTGGGGTGGGAAATTTCACCAGACTTAGGCTGAAGAAAAGCAATCTCAAGCCATTATTGTGCTTAAAATGAGTGGATGATTCTTCCCAGACTCAGGTTGTTTTCTTTCTTTGTCAAGGTATTTACTTTTCACTTATGCTATTGCAACTGAGAAGTATCCCTTGCTTTGAGAAGTGTTTTATATTAGTCATAAGAGTTAGAAATGTTTTGTCAGTCATTTGGTGAAAGTGGTTTATCTTGGTTTTTGGTTGCAGTAAAACACATTTGACCCATGAGGGTTAAACAGCATCTTTTAAGAGAAAATAAGAAATTAATTAAGATTGATTCTGGCTTGCCACACTGCAATGGAAACAGGATGAGGAGTGTAGCTTTGTCTGATCCTTGTCTGGCTCAACTGGCTTGGCTGTGGCCCCCAGAGGGAACTCCTGGCAGCAGGGATCCTCTGCTGCTCTGTTGTGCATGGGACACCCAGCTCTCACCTCCAGTGAGATCAGGAACATTCAGTATACACAATGGCTGCAGCCACTGTAAGGGCATCCAGCAAGGCAGAACTATGAGGCAGAGAATAAAAGTCAACAAAATGTGGGGTTTTTTTTTTAACATGTGGCTCCTTCAATACAGCAAAGAAAAAGGCTACATGCTAAGCACAAATAATTTTTTCTTGGTTCTGTCTTTCTAGTAGGGCTAGATGAAACTTGGGGAATGTTCTGAGTTGCACAGTGAAGTAAATCTATACTGATTACTCTGGAGGAATCAAAGCCTAGTGTGTGAGAGTCAGCCTTTCCTAAGGTAGTCACATGGAGCTTAATTTTAAGGAAACTTTAAAAATCTATTATTAGCAGTAGTTTTTTAAACTCTGGCTATAAGCAAACTTGGTTATAGTAGATCATGTGCTCTAAAGCAATTGTTTTTGTAGAAGGGAGAAGGCAGAACTGTTTGCAGGGATATATTGCATTAATTATTTAATCTGATTGTGAGGATAGGAGAAATGAAAATTCGTAGGTTTAGTTCAGCTTTTAAAGCAGTGTATTGTGGAATTGTCTTCTGCATGCAAGTCATCAAATAAAGCCAAGAGTCTGACTAGCTCAATGTACTTCTGTCTTCCATATGACTTCTGATTTGTGTGTTGGGCCCTGTCCCTCACAGCTCAGCTGTCTGTTCAGGGAAGGTGTTTATAGAGGGCTGTAAAAGGGGGTTAGTGTCTAAATGGAACAGTTATATTCTCGTAAACTCTGTGCTGTTGCTGCTAAACTACAACACCTCCTGGAGAATCCTGGGCTCTTTTTCCTCATCCCCAAACCCATTTAATGCCATGTTTGCAAAAGCATACAGCTTCCTGTGTAGCTCACTGCCTGAGCCTAATTCCCAGACTAATAATTCTTCTACCTATTCCTGTCTCAGTCCTCAGTCTGGAAGTTGTGGCAGCCCTTTTCTGCTGCCCATCTCCTGCTATTTACTACTGTCACCTGGCATATCAGATTCAAGGTTGGACGTTTTTTTATTATTATTTTCCTCTCTGAATACAAGTTTTTCCATATTATCAGGGAAGTAAATCTCAGCATAATTCCTTTTAAAGTTTGTTTTACATCTTAATTTTGTAGTGGTAGTTTGTAATGCTGAGTAGAGGGCATTACAGCAGCACCTTTTTTCTCTCTTACATATAATTTGATTACTAGTTACAACAGATGAGAACTTTTTTTTTTAATGAAGTGAATGACATTTACTAACTACCCCATGACCAATTCAAAATAAGTCAGCAAATCTGAACAAAATAAAAATAATTAATCTACAGAGATGGTTGTCTTCTGTGAATCATCTAATGCCATCTATCTCAGATTGATGTTTCAGGAACCATTAGTGAGGATTTTTCACTTTGTGACATGGCACATTGAGGGCAGATAAGTCCAATTAGTCCTTTTCCCAGTAGACAAAGTATTTTAATCAGTTTTTAAGAAATAGAAAGGGGGTGTCTGGTAAAGAATCATGGGAAAAAACTCTTGACTTTCTCTCTCTCCTATATATGCCATACTGTACACACAGATATTTAGTGAACTTTCAGGAAACAATGGAGGAGACCATGTATCTATAAGAGCCTGATAAAATTTTATTCTGAATTATGAAAAAGGTCTCTATTTACAAATAGAAAAAAAATCTATATTAAAAGAATAACATTAACTTTAAAAGCAATTTCCTTTTTAGCAGAAGAATGTATAATTTGGAGATTTTTTGATTTTTTTAATGGATACTTTTTATGATGCTTGACTTCATTTTGTAGGAAAATTAATGTTTATTGTATATGAATATTTATTTGGTGCAGCAGTGTTTACTGTTTATATTTAAAAAAAACCCCTTTATTAATGATTTTTTTATTTACTGTAATAATTTTTCTCTGAAGACAAGATAGTCTCCCAGAGGTTTGTGTTCTGAAGGTAATGCCACAAGGCAAGGGATTTGACTGAAATTTGGTTTTCAAGAGGCCATATATCCCATCTATTAGCTACTTGTACTTGCTTTCACCTAATACCTTTCTACTTCCCCTCAGTCTAAGACAGTGGTTTAGAAAACCATTCAGGTAACAAAAACAAGGATTAAATGATTTGGTTTAAAGAGATCTTTGGAGTGATTTCTTTGACAAGGTCATTTTTAACCAAAATATATTTAGTCCAGTGATTTGCAACCACATTCCTTTAACAGTTGTGTTGGCTGAGCAGACCAGATAAGCAGCTCACTACGGTGGCAAGGACTCCTTAAGTTGGCTTTGTTGCCAAACTCCAAGTGTATGTAACTTTGGACATAAAGATATATGCAAAATATGTCTAGCTGTGACATTCCTGCTAGACTGCTCACACAGCTGTATGTAAAAGTAAATCCAGAACCAGCTTGTAAGTTATGAACTTGCAGTTACTGTTCCAATACAGGCTAAGTGGTTGCTTTCTGCACTTCGGTGGAATTGTCCCACTAGTGAGGAGCCTGAATGGTTTCATTTTCCAAAGTATGTGTTACACAGAACCTGTATCTTCCTGCTACCTCTCTTCTCCATCTCCTCTTATTACCTGAGCTTTCACCCTTTCCCATCCCTCATTACTTTGGGCTTGTTTAGCTTTTGTTTTGGGATTTTGTTGTTTTTTAGACTCGCTGTTGACCAATAAATGATGAAATAACTATTTTCCATAATGTTTCCATGTTTTGCAGATGGCTTGTAACTTTTGCTAGACTTATCTAAGCTTTATTGGTCTTCAACACAACATGATATTGTAGGCCATTGTTTTATTCTTTTTTTTCTGGACCTGTTTATATATTAGTTGGAATTTTAATCCATCATGGCTAGCTGAGTATTGTCAATATTCTGTCAGACTCTGAATTAATGCTTTGAGTTGCACTTGTGTTCTTATCTACTGCAGTGAGGGTCTGAGCCAAAAAAAAAAGGGCTATGGGCAACAGACAGAAAAACTGAGCTAGGAGGAAGAAAAGGAAAGAGCCAAGAAAATAAAAAATTGAGAGAGTATGATGAAACCAAGGTATACAGACTTCTTACCATGGACTTCTAAGTGTCCTTTCAAGAAGAGATTTTGAAAGACTACTGCCTTACTTTTAGGAACAAAACACTAATTTTATATAATTTTTTTCATTAAAAAGGTGCCCAGCACAGTCCTGTAACTATTACTAAGTATCCATTTCTCCTATGGGCAATATGTAAAGTCCCAGCTTGCTTGAGGTCTGGATACGACTAAATTCTGAGATCCTTGTTGAAGCAAGAAGTTCTTCTGACATTTAGAAATTTGCTTACTTAGAAACAAAAAAGAGGAAAACAATCAAAACCGCTCAATTTTGTTCTTGTAGATGGTTGTTTCTTCATATAAAAAAGGATTTACCACTGAATTATGCCAACACCAATATATGGAGTAAAAAATGTCACTCCAAGAGCACAGACATCCAGTGTTTAGTGTTGTTCCAAGGAAAGCCTTTGATTCTTCCCTCACTTCAGTTTTAGGTGAGCAGTGTCCTGTTACATCCTTACTCTCTTACTACTTGGATGGTCACTGCAGTGCTCATTAATTATTCAAGTGTTTCAGACACTGTATCATGTTCTTTGATGTAGTGCAGTAGTGCAGTCTCTGGTTGGTTGAAAGAGCTATCTTTTTTGCATTTTTTCCCCTTTATTTTAATTTTTCTTTTTTTCCTTTTCCTTTCCCTTTTCATTTCCTTTTCCTATCCTATAGTATTTTTGCACTAAAACCCAAAAATAGTATTTAGGAAATAAAATTAGAAAAATAGTCTTAAAATCAACAGATTTAATGTCAGTTTATACTGATACAGTACCAATGTTCTGTGGTGACAGACTAGTGATTTTTTATCTACATGTGTCCTAGTTTGTTCACAAAATACAAAGCCATGAAATGTCTAGACTTTTCTTTGCAAATGCATTTTTTACAGGCAATTTATGCTGCTATCTGAAGCTCTGCTGCTTGAACAGGCAGCTTGCTTTTGAGTGGGAAAGTGAAGCATGTAGACAACACTTACCACACTGTGAATGCTAATGAATGATACAGGGAAATTAAGGTTAAAATGAGAAATGCGTGGGGACCTTATAGCAACCTTCCAGCATCTGAAGGGATTCTACAGGGAATACAGAGGGGAACTCTTTGTCAGAAATGGTGGTGATAGGAGAAGGAGTGACGGATACAAATTAAAAGGGGAAATTTAGGTTAGATACTGGGAAGAAATTCTTTGCTGTGAGAGTGGTAAGCCATAGCAACAGCTTGCCCAGGGGGTTGTGAATTCCCCATCCCTGGAAGTGTTCAATGCCATGCTGGATGAAGCCGTGGTCAGCCAAGTCTATCAGGAGGTGTCTCTGTCCATGGCAGCAGGGGTTGGGAGTAGGTGATAGTTAAGGTCCCTTCCAACCCCTCAAGATTCTGTGATTCCTTGACTCCCTGATTCCATGACTTAGGCCGAGAAGGAATTTACTGGAACTTGTGGTAAAGTCCTGATTATGCTGAGGCAAATAAAACTTTTGAATTGATTTGAATGAAATTTTACCTGCAAGTGAAATACTTCTGAATACATAATATGGTTCTTGCGTGAGCCCTACTGAAAAGCTGGACTGAGTCAGAGTTGACACCTCAGAGTGGACACTGTGAATGGCCTTCACCAAGGCCTGGTGCACAAGCCTGGCCTTACCATCCTGGCACCACAAATGACTGCTGAGATTGTCACCTCTCTGTTCTTCAAAGAGTGGTTGCAATGGGAAGTCCTTAGATGAGCACTAGTTACACTAGATAGACAATTTCCAAGTGTAGTGATTTTGTCAACAGATAAAAGCTAGCAATTTGGAAGGGCACAAATCATATCAATAAGTACAGACAGTTTTGTGGTTTGTTGTTGTTAGACAGTTGCACTGAAAATAAGGGAAATACTGCCAGAATTTGTGAAATCATCCGTACTCTTTGTGGTAACTTAAGCATTGTACCGGGTTTAGCCTGGGTGTAGTTAATTTTCTTTCTAGGAGCCTGTATGGTGCCGTGGTTTAGATTTGAGACCAAGGCAGTGTTGGTAGCACACCTGTGTTTATTTATTGCTGAGCAGTAGGACACAGCATCAAGGCCTTCTCTGTTTCTCACTCTGCCCCTGCAGTGGCAGGCTGGGAGTGGGCAGTGGGAAGGGACACAGGGGGACAGAGGCTCTCAAATGACCAGACTGATATTTCATGCCATTTAGCATAGTGCTTGGCAATAAAACCAGGAAGTAATTCCAAGACAGCCATTACTCAGGGACTAGCTGGTCATCAGCTTTGTGGTGAGTGATTTCCTTAGCGTCACTTGGGATTGGTTGAGTTTTTTGTTCCTGTTTCCCTTATTAAAGAGTCAATTGACCTACAAGTTTTTTCTTTTGCTCTTCCAGTTTCCTTCCCTCTTCTAGTTGAGGCAAATGACTCTGTGACTGATGTGGGTCAAATTGCTGGCTAAAGCCAACCTCCTATAATCATGAAGCTTGCAATTTTACTCTATTTTCAATCTTGCAGAGAGGGAAACTAGAACTAGACAATTCAGAATAAGTTTTCTTGAAACTATTGAAAGCTAGGACAGAAAGAATTTTTCTATACTTGTATCTTGTATCAAAATCTGGTTTATTTCAAGGTAAAAAGTGAATGATTAATTCCTAAGAGACGCTTACATTCTTTATAGAACTTCACTGAAGCTTTATGGTTTTGGTCTATATAACACATATCAAATCTCTAGAAGAGTGAATGCTGGCAGCTCTAACCAGAAAAAAAATCCTGATGCAGTCACTATGTCATTCTACCATCATATTTTGGCTTTAAGACATTTTCTATGGTTCGTTCATTTTCAGACCTTGAAATTCCTCCCACACCTCAGAAACATTTTTAGGTGATGCTGTATGCTCAGGATCCATTTCCAGCTTTAGAGAAATGTGCAAGCAAATGCTGAAGTTTTGGCAACAGATATGGAGAGACTTACTATGGTAGAAACTTCAGTCTGAAATCAATTTCTTGGAAATGGGGTAAATTCAATATGTTTAAATCACGTACTTTTTTCCAGTAAGAGGGAAAGAGATGCTATAATTGTTACTGTAAAGCCTAGTAGTATGATTCAGAACTAGAAAAGGCAGCTCCAGCTCTATGTGATAATCTTATCACCAGCTCAATCAGCTCTATCAGAAGGAATACGAAAGAACTCTAGGAGTCTCATTTTTTACTTGTTTTTGTGAGAAGGCTAGGAAAGGGGGAAGAGGAAACTAGGTTCAAAGAAAAACAACTTATGTTTGAGATTTCTGCAATAGTTTTATAGAACTAAGTGAGCCTGGTAAAAGATACCAGCTCACAAGATACCTATTAGCTTTAAAGTACCTTTTTAACATTTTTTAAAATTAAATTTCATATCTTATGAGCAATGAAATCAGCAGAGGAATATTTGAAGCAATATAAGATTTGGAGGACTGTATCCTTCTCTTGGTTCATTCACTGCTATGAGTTGAAAACTGATTCACACAATCTCAGGATCTGACTCTATCACTTCATTAAATCACTTGTGCCCGTGGTACTTTGCACAGAAACAAAATAAAAGGGAAAAAATAGTCTTACCAAGTTCATAGGACATCCTAAAATACAATATGCATCAGAGAGTACCTGGGATAGTGTTTTTACTTCTATACTTTGCTGCCCAGACCTGTTAGATCTGTACTGAAAACTGGAGGCAGGGAGTATGCTGGGGAACAGCCAGGGAAGAGAGAAGAGGGAGCAGTTGTTTTGGGATTCTTCTCAACTTGCAGGATCTTTCTTATTTGGCAATAAATTAAACCTTAGACCCTTACAGTAAGGTTGGGAGGAAAGATCAGAGAGCTGTGAACTATTTTCCCTCCTTCTCCTTTCACTGCCCAGCTGCAAAGCAGCAGAATGTTTAGTCTTTAATGCTAAGTCTGCAGCTGAAAGTTGAAAAGGTCTGAGTGCTGGAATGCAAGTCTGTTGGTTTGATAAATTTTACTTTCCCCTCTCTTATACATGAAGATAAGATTATAATGAAGATTCTGTGGAGTTAGAGGTCACTGTAGGCATTTCCAAAGGGGAACAGGAAAAGGAAATATGTTTTTATACTGTACTTTAGTTGTTAGTCATTTCATTTATTCAAAAGGTCTAGCAGACAGCAGATGCATATTAGCTAAGCAGAGGACTTTAACAATAAGAAAGCTCAATGTTTAGCTGCTGGTTTAGGCTCAGTGCACACAAGAACAGCTGTCTCTATATTATATTCTCCCTAAACAATAGGAATCTGAAGCTTATAGAAATCTATTTCAAGACAGTACAAATTTGGAGCAATTAAGAATTTAAAAATGAAAACTGGAACACTGTTCTCCAGTAAATAGTGAATCATTCACAGTCAAATTGCAGTGAAATTTGGTAATATATTGGCCTAGTTTATATTGTGAATGAATATAAGTATATAATTTTTTAATGAGAAATTTAGAAATTGAGCAAAGTCCAAGGCAAAATAAAGAAATGGTCAAGTACAACAGAGGCTATTTATAAAATTTTACTAGAATATGAACATTTCTTTTTTGATTTTTAGGTGACAGAAGGGAGAAATCAGCACTTTCCTCTTACATGCTTACGACATTCAGGTTTGTTCTTAAGTTTACTTAATAGATTCTTCCAAAGGAACTATATCTCAGGATTTTCTTTCTCTTGAAAAAGTATGGGATTATATATCCTACCACAAAAGAGCAATTTTGGTACAATCCATTTTGAAAATGTTGTTGCAGTGATGATCAAGTGGCTTGAACCCCTAGGGTTTGACCAACCCACCAGAAATCTGATATTTCTTCCTCCTCCACTATTCAATATTCCTGCTGCCACTTCTCTTCATCCTCAAAATATTTCCTTATGTACATTTCCTAGATCTCAGTATAACATTGTTTTCCACATAGGTAAAAAAATGGTCTTGTTCACTGCACAAAATTTTGCAAAAACTGGCAATGTTTGAATTGTTGTCCTAGGTGGCTAAATTGATGAATTTGGAGACACAGTGTGTAGTGCAAGTGCCCAAAATACAAACTAGTCACTATTTACTGTCTGGCCAGAGAGGCTAAAGGTGATTTAACTGTCTTCCATGAATATCAAATGAGTTGCCTAAAGTTCACATGCCAGAAAGGTATCACTATTTCAACTGAACCAACCATCACAGAATCACATAACATTCTGATGTGGAATGGACCCACAGGGATCATCAAAGTCCAACTCCTGGCCCAGTTCAGGACACAACAAGAATACATGAGCATCATGTGCCAGAGTGTTGTCCAAATGCTTCCTGAACTGTGCCAGGCTTGGTGCTGTGACCGCTTCCTTGGGGACCCTGTTCCAGTGGTCAATCCCCCTCTGGGTGAAGAACTTTTTCCTTATATCCAACCTAATCCTCCCCTGACTCAGCTTCAGAACATTCCCTTGGGTCCTATCACTGGCCACCATAGAGCAGAGATCAGTGTCTGTCCCTCTTCTTACCCTCATGAGGAATTTGTAGACTGTGTTGAGGTCTGGCCTCAGATTCCTCTTCTTCAGGCTGAACAGATCAAGTGAGCTCAGCTGCTCCTCATTTAGCTGCCCTTCTAGGTCCTCCATTATCCTCATAGACCTCCATTGGACACTCTCTAACAGTTTTCTAACTTTTATTGTGGCACCCAAAACTGCCCCAGCACTCCAGGTGAGGCCACCCCAGCTCAGAGCAGAGCAGGACAATCCCCTCCCTTGCTCGGCTGGCAATGCTGTGCCTGATGCCTCCGAGGACACCGTTGTCCCTCCTGGCTGCCAGGGCACTGCTGACTCATACCCAAATTGCCATTGACCTGGACCCCCATGTCCCTTTCCACAAGAGCTGTTTTCCAGCATCTCATTCTCCAGTCTGATTATGCATCCAGGGTTGCCCCATCCCAGGTGCAGAATCCAACACTTTCTCTTGTTAAATTTCATAAAATTTGTGATTGCCCATCTCTTTAACATGCTAAGGCCTCTCTGCAGGGCTTCTCTGCCTTCAAGGGAATCAACAGATCTACACAATTTTCTCTTATCTGCAAACTTAATATCGCTCCTAACCCTGTGTCTAAGGTGTTTATGAAGATGATGAAGAGCACGGGGCCTACGATGGAGTCCGGCGGAACCCCACCAGTGACAGGTCACCAGTTTGATGCCACCTCAGCCACTCTCAGCCTTTGTTCATGACCTGTGAGCCAGTTGCTCAGCCATTGCAAGATGTGTTTGTTCAGCTGAATCCTGGACATTTTATCCAGAAGGATAATGTGTAAGTACCAAATGCTTTACTGAAATCCAGAAAGATTATGTTAACATTATGCAGGCATGTTTCCTGTTGAAGACTTATGGTTTAATTTCCACAGAATCACACTTTTTAAGTCTGCAAATGGTTCTGAACCTATTTGATATGCATCAGAAAGCTGAGTTCAGTGTTCAGGTTTGGCTACCTTTTCTTAGAAATTCAGACAAGAGTGATACTAATACTATCATTGTTATGAAGGACCATTTAGAAAGCCAAAACTCAGTTTCCTCGTTGCTGTGGGATAATACCCACATGATATTTAGTTTTTACTTTTTACTTTCCTGCAGAGGGTTTTTGCTAGCAGACAGCTGATTTACCCCAGTTGTGTAATTCATCATTATGTAGAACCTGTGCTACATGCTGAACTCAGTATGAGAGTTATGGGACAAAGATGAACATAACTAGAAGAAAACTTAAGGCCATGCATTCTTTCTGGTTTTTTTCTGCAGTACAGTTCCCCAGTGTTAGTGGCTATGTTGTGAACTGCCCTTACAGCCCAACCAAGGGCGACAGAAGGCTTGTGTGGTGACAAAAGGGCTGGAAGGGACTTGTGTTGAGACCTCCCCAGCATGACCCACAGAGACTCCTTAACATTTCCCTGCTTTTCAGCCTGTACCTGAGGGAAAACAGAGTGGTGTAATTAAGCAAACCAATCTCTGATTGCCTAAATCAGAATCCATAGCCAGTAAAAGAACATCAGGATAATTCAAGAGTACTGGTAGTGGGGGGGTTTGCCACCACCATAGAGTAATGGTGAAGAAGAGAGGGAAAAGTTGTGTTTTCTAGCAAAAGAAAAATAATATTGAATCAAAAGTGCAGTGGCATCATAATGACAAAATCATGTGCAGAGATTCTAGATACTTTAAAACAAATGCACAAAATTCAGTGCTAGAGGGCATACAATTAATTAATACTTTAAAATTACCTTCACAGATTGTATATTACATCAGTCTTTCTGTTGATGTTTGGACATAATTTTAAACAAGATCATGAAAGCATTATATCAACTTTCATAGTAAAACACTCTCTGGAAATTCTGTGCTTGCTAACTAAAGGTCTTAAAAGTTAAAATGATGTTGGTTTTTAATACAAATTAAGCCTAAATTTGCAGCAACTGATAATTTCACAACAACTTTTCCATTTGATTTTAATTTTATCATTGTAATCTTAGGGAGAAAACTACATATATTTTGTCCAAAAAACAGGATCTAGATTATAGTTTGGCTTTTTTGCTTCTCTTCAGGAGGGTTCTGCTTTTGATCTTAGCTGGGCTATGAATTGGTTGTCTTTGCATACAAAACAACCTCCTTGTCACCCTCTCCTAGAAATTGAACTGCATGCATATTTTTTGAAGGGCCTCGAATAAAATCATGGTAAGTCATTTGTGATTCAATACGCTTCTCCACTGTCATGCATAGAAAAAGAAAGTCCATGGAGTACCAAGATAAGCCACCTGTCACGCTGAATAGCTTTGTTTCACTCTTGACCCTATCCTTTTCTTCTGTTTAATTCCTTTGTTTCTTTTAATTTTTTCTTTAAGAGAAGGAACTCTCTTTCTTACTCAGTGCAATACCTAGCACAATGTTATCTTCCTTTTCTGGCCTAGTACAGTGACAGAAAGAATAGGAAATCACTGTTTAATAAGATTTTAAAAAAATCTATACTATTAGTCATTAAATTCTTTGTAGGTTGGGTTAATGAAATCCAGGTCAAAGCAATCCCTAGTCCTAGCTTTTTGTGTTGGAGAACAGCTTTTTTTTTTACTTTCATAAGACACTTGTGCATGCATAGAAGCAGCTGTGTGGAAAACATATTCTTTAAAATGATTAAGTGCGAGCTCTGCAGAAGAAGAAAATAAAATCAAGAAACACAAAATCCCTTCTACTGCTGCTAAGGCCTCTAGAAATATTGTACCCAGAGATTATTAAACTGATGTGAATAGTAGGTAGAGCCTTGGGATCATTCTAATTGACCAAGGACAGCTTTCACATCAGAGGTTTTTAAATAAGAAGTTCATTAATGGTTGCCTTCAGACACCATGGATGCTAATGTGGAAGCTCAGAGAGGATGAATATTCTTGTCTTTGGTCACAATTTAATGGGCTTATTTCTTTCTGGGCACCAACATGACAGCACTCAGTCATAGAGTAGTGACTGGAACTGAATCCACATGTGACTGTTAGTCTTAGAATAAGAATTATGATCCAATAATTTTAAATTCTAGGTTTTTTAAAGGTTTGATTTAGATTTAGTCATTAGATCAGCTTTGTGGGTTGTAATAATCCTCTGCCTTTATTCAGTCTGGGGTTTATACTCAACAGGCTGTGGAGGTTCTTTAAGATAAGTTGAAGCTGCAGGAGAGTTCAGCATCAAGCTGTCATTTTGCTGCAGAACCAGGGAATTCCCTTATGAATTGTTTGGGACACAATAAGAAACTTGGGCATATTATGCTGTCAGTCCTGCTCAAAATGCTTTGCAGAGGGTAGCATGGTTCTGTGCTGCTGTTGGGCTGGCAGTTCATTGGTTTATTTCTTTCACCACAGTAAGCAACACTATTCATTCTCTTATTTAGAGCATTTATAAGAAACCATATATCTTCCTCATGTGGATAGATGCTAAAGATTTCAGGCAGATCACAGTTCCATGCATCTGGAAAGGGAGAGAACCCTCTTCTTCCAGACTGTCAGGCAGAGAGATGAGCAAAAGAGATTTCAATCTCAGCACCTGCTTCATTTTGTGAAAATAAAAGGGGTGCAGAGGTGTATGTGATCTTCAGACTTTTTTTTTTGCCTTTTCTCTTAGTTTATGTGATAATGAAAAGCTCTGTGAAGTTGCTTTGGCTTTGGCAGGATGTGAGCCTTATAAACTATTTGTTCTCCAGTTCTGCTTAGCACAAGAGGTTCTATTGCTCCTGTGTGTGAAGAGAAGTTGTGTTTGCTCCTTGAAGCAATTGGTGAAGAACAACAGAATAGACTGGAGAAGCTAAAAGGAGTGGCAGAAGAATGGAACATACCAGAACTATAATATTTATGTTTTTTAATGAGAAGTAAATGAATCTGCCAGAGTGCAGTGATGATAGATGTTTCTATGGAAAAAACCCCATGAAACCAGGCTTTTCTTCCTCATGGAAGAACATAAACCTATGAAAAGTAAAGACCAGAAGCTATTTGAAGATGTTCATGCAATCAAAATATCTCTAAACTTTACCTTTGGCCTCTATTTGCCATTGGGGTCAATGCTGCCTTTCTTTTCACTCTCTTGTGATTCAGTCAGTCCAGTTAGCCTCTCCAAAGGAATGGTTGCTGTGGACATGGCTGCCTCCCATTCACATGGTGAGAGGAGAGATTCCTCATCACAATATTGGAGCTGAAACCAAATGATAACAAAAAGATCAGCTTCAGCTGGGGATGCACTTGGGATAATTTAGGTAGAACAGTCTCATATGTTAAAACATGACACCTAAAAGTTTTGTTCCTGGTCTTGTCATGAAATCTCAGCTAAACTGGTGCCGACAGCTTTCCTGACTTATGAAATGGTTAACATATTCAGTTGAATTTACTTGGGAAGTTGTGGAAGCTTGTCAAATTATGGCTTTTCTTCACAAGTTGAATTCTAAATAAATACATGCTGAATAAGTTAAGATGTATCACTAAAGTTATGATATTTTAATAGTAGTTTTTTTTAGTCAAAACTTGCAAAATCTTAAGAAACAAAATTCATAAGTGAATGACATTATGGCTAAAATATCATTTTATTTACTAACACTTTCATTTTTTAAAACACTGGTAGAATCTTTTTGCTTTTTAGAAACACTCTGGAGAAAAGGGAAAGAACAAATTAGACTAAACAAAAGTTGAGAAAAGAGAATATGTTGGAACCCTGAGTTCTGAGCATTTCAGCCTTTCAGTGCTGACAGACCGGGATCCTCAGAAGCATGCTGCCTTTGACCTGAAGCCTTGGGAAAGGCTTCCCAAATTGTGTGATAACACTGAGGTTGTTGCTGTGTAATTAAAAGTTGTATCACTGGGTGGAATATGTAGAGATGTAGAAAAAATTAGGTTTATGGGATATATGTAACAATATGGAGGATTTTGGATGTAGTTTTGTTCTTTTTCTTTTCTCCTTCACAAATCTGTGTGTTCTGGTATTGAGTCAAAAAACCTGCAGTGCAGATCATGAATAGTTAGTTATTGGATTTTAAGTAAAAACAAATTAGTTGGCATTCCTTAATTGGGTAATTTGGACTTTAAAAGACCTTGGAAGTTAGAGCCATTTTCACCTTGTTAACTTGGAGGCACACTCTGTGCAGCTGTATCATAGATAAGATATAATAAACATCTAAGTCTGAAGGTAAACTCCTGGTCTCCTGTATTTTAATTTTAACTCTGAACAAAAGAACTCATGAAACAGAGGCAAAGAAGAAAAGAAATGATAGAAGAGGAAATTAATAATAATATATTTAAAGTTGTGTATTGTTAAAATAACAGGAAAAAACAATAAATAAGAATGTTCTGAATTGGAAACTAGCTCTGAGTCTCATTAAAACCTTAACTGCTTTAGGCTTTCCCTTCTCTCACCTGCCACCCACTGATGACCTATGAGTCACCAACTATTCCAGCTTCATCAGAAACCTTTATTAAATTATTTTAAACCTTAAAGCCCTATGTGATAAGAAAAAACAACACATTTTTTATACATTTGAGTTATACGATCATCTGTAGATAACAGAAATCATATTTTCCATTTATGAATCTATATGTATTAACTACTACAAGATGCCTAACTGTATTGTTTTAAAGATCATTAATAGAGTAAATTATGAAAAATGATTATATTTTAGCTCATTACAGTCCACTGTTCATAAATCAACCCTTTCAGAAAATAACTAGAGGACTTTCAGATTTACTGAGTATCAGCCTCTGGGCAGAAAACCATGTTCATCAGGAATTATGATTCTTCTGAACTTTTATTTTATGCTGGTTGGTACAATTCAAAAGGGCTATTGATTTAAAAATATTTTTATTCAATAACAATGAATAATAGTAAAGGCACTTGTTCATCCTTGTTTTTCTCCATTAACAAGAGCTTGGCTGCAGTCATTGCCCAGATGCTTCTCAACAATCATATGTGCAAGCAACTACCTGCTGTTTGTCTCATCATTAAGACACAGAAAACATCTCTGTGAATAATTGCAGCCATTGAAACTTAAAGTCTTTTACTGATTTGATGCAACAACTCAAGAAGGCAGCTGGACCTGCGTGTGTTAAGTAGTAGGTGAGGTTCCTAACCACTACACTATCCAAAACCAGAGATTTGCATTGTAAGGCTGCTTGGTTCCTGTTGAGTTCCCTGAAGAGCAATCATTGGGAGTACCTGCCTTCAGGAGAGGACTTGCACATGTAGATTCTGTAGTGGGAAGGAATTACTGTTAATTACAACTCAGCTGAGGGGTAAGTCCACATCCTCTTCACATGCACTTTTCACATCTACTGTTCACAACAGGATTTTTCTAGTGAATGACTTAGATGCCTCCTCACATGTCATTTCAGATATTGTTTATCTCGCCTTCAGAGTACTCCTCAGTCAGGGTTTCCAGCCAATCCTTCTTTGCTACCTTCCCCTACAGTAGGGGCAAGTAAAAGTGCAAATGAAAATTATTTCCCTAAATTCACAGGACAAAGGAGCATGGCCAACAAAGGACCTGATGAGTTACGTCAAATATTCAAAATATCAGCAGCAAAGTGGCTGATGCTTTACTGTACACAAATAGAATGATGTGAGGATGAGAAATATGTAGGGGTTTAGTCTTCTCTATGGTGAAGTACTTGTTTACTTCAAGCATATGAATAAACTTTCAGAAATTATTACACATGCTTTAAGTTGCATTTAAGCATATGAATAATAACTGTCATAAGTTAGGACATTAATCCTGTCTGAATATCTTCATCAGTAGGTAAGAGGATAGTTTAGATATGGTCATTTTTTGAATATGATTCTATAACTTCTAAAAAATAGATCTGTGTCACTGATATGACTCATATGATGGAAAGAGCAGCTGAGAAATCATTGTTATTACCAAAATATAACCTTTTTGCTGTGTGAAGTAGACACACTGATCACTGATATACCAGTATAACTTCTTCCTCTTGCTTAGTCTGAATTCTGTCATGGTAAGCACTTTCAAATTTTTCTTTTATCTTCTTTTTCTCTCTTGTTTTTTTTTTGTTTTTTTTTTTGGGGGGGTGGTGGTGGTTTTTTGTTGTTTTTTTTTTTAATATATAAATTATTAAATGTAAACAAAAGTGATTCAGTTTTGCCTTTAAGATAACGTTTGCTTATGACAAATCTCCCCTCTGGTCAGCTGCAAGGCTGATTTCAGTAAGTTTATTAAGAGAGAATCAAGTCCACATACTATGACATTTTTTCTCTTTTGTTCTTCTTTTCCACCATATTTCCCTCTCTTCACACAATTATGTACCTCCTCCTTATTTCTTAGCTCTTTTTGTTATAGCTTCCATTTATACTTTATCCTGGTTTTATTTCCTATTAATGTATATAGACATTTTGTAATTTTTCTCTTTTTTTTCTCCCCACTTGACCAGTCTTCTTGCTTTTTGGAGAAGTTAAAATATATCTTCTCCATATCTAGAATTCTTCAAAGATTTCATGTTCATTTCTGAGTTTGTTACAGACTCTCTGCTTCAAACCTATTTTGAATCATATCTGCCTGTTATGCTAAAAGCTAAAAATCTCAGAATGTGTCTATCATCATGACATTCCCCAATCTTAGAATTAGCTGGTTTGAAAAAGCTTGATTAAAATAAAAAAAAAAATCACAGAGTTGCCTCATCTTTAAAGCTACAGACATTTCTACAAAAAGAAGGCACAGGTTGCTGGTAGATGAGAGGCTGGACCTGACCTGGCTGTGGGTCCTTGCAGCCCAGACAGTCAAACATATCCTGGGCTACATCCAGAGCACCACGGGCAGCATGTCCTGGGAGGGGATTCTGTCCCTCTGTTCTGGTCAATCCTACCTGGAGTGCTGCACCCAGCTCTGGGGTCTCCAGCACAGGTAGGGCATGAACCTGTTGGAAGATGGCCACCAAGATGGTTAAAGGGATGAAGCACCTCTCCTATGAGGAAAGGGTGAGAGAACTGCGATTGCTCAGCCTGGAGAAGTGAAGGCTTTGGGCTGACCTTACTGTGGCCTTACAGTACCTGAAGGGAGCCTTCAAGAAAGGTGGAGAGGGACTTAAAAGGACATGTAGTAACAGGACACAGCGGAATGGCTTCAAACCAAAAAAATCTAGATTAGGTATTAGGAAGAAATTCTGTACTGTGAGAGTGGTGAGGCCCTGGCACAGGCTGCCCAGAGAAGCTGTGGATGCCCCATCCCTGGAAGTATCTAAGGCTGGATGGAGCTCTGAGCAATCTGATCCAGTGAAAGGCATTTCTGCCCATGGTAGGAGGTTTGGAACTAGATGGTGTTTAAGGTCCTTTCCAACTCAAACTATTCTATGAGTCTGTAATTTTACATACTTATATCAGAAAACTATCTTTTAAGAGAATGATTAGATATCTGATTGAACAACACATGTTAAAACAGATTTCACTGTAGAGCTACAATTATAAATAATTAGAACAGTGAATAATGGCTGCATCCTTCTGATGAACCATGGACCTCTCTTTCCTTGAGACAGATCACCAAAACACATTGCATTTTAAAACTAATTATTTGCAAAGGTTAACAAAATAATTTATGGGACATTTTGTGCAAATCGAAGAACTTTTGATACTTTTCTAAACTTGTAATAATGTAGATTGTCACAACTGCTGACCTTCAAAAAGACCATATCTGACGTCACTGAGTTCCACTGAAATGACTGCCTGCTCATTATGTTTGTAGCACACTGATTTTTTTAATCCTCACACCTAAGAAGATTACATTGTTATTTAGTAGACACTGTCCTTTCATTTTTATAAGCACCTTGTANGTCCCATGCCCTGCCAGTGACCAGGTGCACAAGAGGCTGGGAGGGAGCATGGCTGGGGCAGGTGACCTGAACTGGCCAAAGGGATGTTCCATCCACAGAAAGTCATCCCCAGTACTTAAATAGTGAGGAGCTGGCCAAGAGTCACAGATGACTGCTTGGGGACAGGCTAGTGAGCAACTGCATTATTGTGCATCATCTGTTCCTCTTGGGTTTTGTTCTCTCTCTCATTTTGCTGTCTCCTTTTTCATCACAATTATTGGTATTAATAAATTTTATTTTGTTTCAGTTATTAAACTGTCCTTATCTCAGCCCACAGGTTTCAGGTTTTTTTTCTCAGTTCTCCTCCCCACCCCACTGTGGGGCTGAGGGGGGGAATGAGAAGTGAGGGTGGTGATCAAGAAGCTGCATGGTACTTGGCTGTCACCTGGAGTTAAACTATGACAATGATCGCAAATGAAGAATTGTATTTTCCTGCCTTTCTCTGCTTCTATAAGGAAGAGGCCTAGCACTGCTTTCTTTTCACTGTGTCCTTGTTTTTGTTTGCTTGTTTTCAACAGAATCTCTTTTTCTTCTTTGTGGCTGAAAAAGTTAATGGTCTTCAATTTTCTCTCTCCTATTCTTGTGGTCTAATGCTCCACAATATCAAAGAAACTCCCATGTTTCTTAGTTCAAAGGTTAGCTCAGCTGCCTAAGAGTGACCCTTTGGCTTTTACTGTGCTCTCAGGACTCTCTATCAAATTTAAATCTTACTCTGCAAAGCTCCTTCATACAGGCTGAGAGTATTCCAATTAAAATAACTCAAGTCTTAATAAACATAATTGGAGGTGAGAGGAAATTCTGGTTTAATTCTGTCCTACTACAACATGCTTTGTAAATAGCACATTATGCACATTGGAATTATCTGTACCACTACTTAGGTATAAAAATAACAAAACAAATGGGTCTATCGTGGTAAATCTGTCTTGTGCTGTCAAGCTAGCTGTACTTGTCTGTCTTCCAAGCAAAAAAAAACCTTGAAAAGCAACATGTCTTTTAAAATAACAAGGAGAAAACAGTACAGTAGTTAAATTCATGCCATCTATCTGAACGACAAGTGATACAATATTTCCTTAACTATAGTAAAACTAGAGACAACCCACAGACATGGGCAGTTGGTGAGTGGGTAGCACTTCAGTACAGTCATGCCTGAAGAGTAATTGCATTGTAATTGGTATTTTTTTGCTTTTGCTCTCACTCTACCCAGCTTCCAGCAAGTGGGTACTCTTTTGCCCCCGCACACTCCTCTTATCTGCATGGACTGGGGGAGTGCAGACAACTGAGAGAATTTCTAAAATGCTCCAAAAAAAAAAATCAAACTTTTCTCCCATTATGTTTAACTGTAAGACATGTCTGTTCTGTTGTTGTAAAGCTGAGTGGTCCCAATGTGAAGCCTTCAGGAACTCTCAAAAAATGCACAGGGCTATACCAAGCTCTCTGTAGTCTTCTCCTTCAGATCACTTTTTATCCCACAGTAATTGCCTCATTACCTCTCAGCAGCTTTGTGCCAAAGGACAGTGAAAATAGATGGCCTTGCACCGTGAGTTAGCAAGCAATCTCAAGTCCTTCTCATATGTATATTGGGGAATATTGGTTCCAAAACAGATTACATTTTTTTTCTGAAATCATCCTACTCACCAGCCTCTAGGGTCATGTTCACAACCTTACTTACTGTTACACAGTTGGTATGAAGAATCTTGTGGAACACATTTGACCTTTATGTGGAAAAGCTTGTCACAATGGCTAAGTGAACACTGTAAAATGTACAGGTTTGACTCTCTCTTGAAGTCATAAACTCCCCATAAAAGTAATTTTTTTCACCCACAGATTTCTCTGTTCTATTCTCTCATCAGTGAATCTGACTGGCAGATATTTTGCAGAGGAAGATTCTGGGGGAAACTATGTGTTCTTTTGGCTTTATTATTAAACTGTGTATTTTTCTGGCTTCTCTTCAAGACTCTGAGAAAAGAAATTAGATCAAATGTTAGTTATCCTAAAGGTGTAGAAGTTGGTATTTTAAACTTAGATTGGATTTAGTTTTGCTCACCTCTCCAAATTTAAGACTGAATCTGTGTGCAAGACCAGTTACCTTTGATAGCAACTCTGATCTGACTCTTTGTGCTTGTAGCACAGCCAACTGTGTTTACTCTTAGGTGCAGACCATGAGTTTACCAACATTTAATTATTCACCTGTGCTTTCTGTTATGAGAGGTACTTTCCCCTACCCCTTTGCAGAAAATGGGAGTGGCAGTCAGGACCATCTGTTAAGCACTGCTATTTCATCTGCCTCTGCAATATTTTATGGGATCACATTTTGCAATTCACACATTAATTAAAGGACTACAAAAAAGTCAGTACTCTAGATTGACACTAATCAGGGGAAATGTCAGCTTCTTACTGAATGAAACAATGCAGTTAGGCTTGCAACTGCATGACTAGAGAGAAACACAGAGCCTGCTGCAGAAAAGAATAGCCAGCCTTACTTTAGTGTAATAGTAAGCATTAGAGGTGTTAAGAGCAGTGCTGCCCCCAAGGCATATACATGCAGTACTGTGTCTTTTAGTGAAAGCTGGCTATAATTTGAAGAGCATTAGAGAAAGCAGACAGAACTGGTGTCCTTGGTTTTGTCTAGGCAAAATGGAATCCTAGTGAACTATACTTAGGGATGCCTAGAAATTAAAAAAAATAATACATGTATTTTATATGTATAGTCTCTTTCTCTCTCTATATATATTTATATATCTGCATATATATCCAATTGAGCTGGCCACACAAACCTAAAACTGCAGCTAAAGTTATATAAAATTGCATCTTGAATACTTCTCTAAGCCGGTCTGACAATGGTTGAAGAAATGGAAAAGAAGACAAATCCATGGGAAACAATGTAAATAGATTGAAGACTTTACCAAATATGTTATATTTTATAAATATAAGTCAATTTTTCTAGGAAATACCATGGTAACAAAAATGTCCACAATCATTGTGATACAACACATGAACACAAGTTTTCCTAGCAACTGAGATGTTACTGCTGTATCTTGTGGTTAAAAATTCAGTGTCTACATGGTTTTGAAGAAAATAGAACCCCAAATATATTCTTCCCTTCTAACTCTTCAAAAGATAAATACAGAGCTGCTGGAAAACCTAAGATACAAAGAAACAAAAAGAATTTGCTTTTAAAAGTGGTTTTAATTGTCATCAGATAGTGTTTGCTGCTGGGAATATTCTTTGACAAAGGGTTGACTACAGAAAAAATTAAAGATATAGCTTGAAAATTTATGAGACTTTTAAAAGTCATCCTCTCTTTAATGAAGAAATAGAGGGTGAAGAATATTTCAGTTTCTGCGAAGTAGAGGAGTAAAAATACCCATAGTGTGAATAAAAACCATAATATCTGTTACAGTCTGGGAATGATCACTAGATTATTGGATTTCTATTTGATCATTTCAATTATATTTCTCAGAAGTTTTCAGTCCTGCCAAACCCTGATCTGGCTGGTTTCAGGAATACAATGAGGCCAATACTATCTTCTTTAGAAATGTATGTTTACAAATTTTATCCATGCAATTTGTCCCATTGTTATGAAAGCTCACACTTTATCTCAAGATCTCATGATAGTAGGAGAATTCAGAACTATATCCAGTTTGTAAATATTTTTCATGAAAGTCGCTGCTGCTACTCACAAAAAGCCTTCATGTGTGCTATTGTGATTTGCTATTTTTATTTCTATCCAAATCTTGAAATCTAGTTATTAATAATTCAATTTGGTTTAGTAGTTTTGTTGAAATTCTGTGTTTATTTTTTTAAAAATTTCAAATTAATAGAAATCATTTGCAAATTTTTAAATATTTTGGTT
>JACBWW010000004.1:47930757-48060446 GCA_020086605.1 Lanius collurio
CAAGCTTTCTGTGGATTAACTTCAGTAAAGTATTTCCTAAGCAATTACAAATTATTATTCTAAATGCTCATATGTTGACTAATTCTTTAGTGAATTTGCTAGTTGTCTGCTCTTTAAACAATTACCACTGTCATAGCCACTAGTCACAAGACAAGAAAGGGATTAATTCTATAGTATTAGACAGCAATCTGAAGGAATATTTACAGAGGTACAGATTTTCTGTTTTGTGTAAAGAAATTAAAGGTATCATAACTAAGCATTTTCTGATAAGCACTACTGATAAGAAAAACAGCTGGCCGATATGAAGAAAATATATTGTGTATAAATATACTGATTTTCATTTTAATGTAAAAATTTCCTGTTTTACTTAGTGACTGAGAAACTAACTCTTGCAAGACTACAGGTACATCCTGATAGCATGCCCTGAAATATGGATTTCTCATTTTTGTTTTTATATTGTTGTTCAAAAATGTAGGAAATGAGCAATTACAGTAAATAATTTGAATAGACTGAATCCATATAGACTATTAGAACGGTAAAAGATGTCACGTACTAATCACTAAAATGGGCTACTGAGACAGTAACAAGAAAGAGAAGCTGGTAGAGTTTTTTAAAATTGCTTAGTTTACAGACAACAGTTACATAGAAAAGGGAGAAAAAGTACTGAACTTTTTTGAATAACTTAGAAAATGGTTCAGAGTGATAGGGTGTGGTGGCTAAGATTCATATTTAAGCAAGATTTCTTGAAAGAAAATACAAAAACTTTGCATGTCAAAGCTCTTAAAATAGTTGTCATTAAGATCACTAAATAAACCAATGATCTGGTACTTCTCAAATCAGCAGAAACATCAAAAAAAAAAAAAAAAGCAAATAATCCCTGATAAATTTGCAGATATTTGTAGAAAATATGACAACAATAAAGAAGCAATAAAGACGAAAAACGACAACTACAAGTATATGAAGACATTCAGAGACAGAAATCTAAACTAAAATAAAGTCTCAACTTTCACTGAGAGGTGAGACCATCAAGTGTTTACAAGTGTTTACCATCAAGTGAGATGGTCCTATACAATGTTCAATATTTCAAATAAAAGATGGTCGTACTGTAGTGATTACCTGCTACATTGAGCATATTGTTTTTTCTGTAAAATTCATTCCTCTCCTTCACAATGGACAGTATTGTCAAGAGAAAATAAGTTTTACAAGAGGCTGCACTGGGGGAGGAGTTGAGGGCCTATAGCCCCTGCTGCCCATCACACGGATGTCCTGGAAATGGGCAGCAGCTGCCTTTTATTGTGGTGTTCCACAGCCAGATGATTCAATATTGCGGGAAATCCTTTTAAAACCTGATCTTGTTCAATGAAGCATTAGCTTTTATGCTGTTCCCTTTTCTGCCTTCCCTTCTCTAGGGCTGGGAAACATTTCTGGGCAGAAGCAAAATGGGAAACAAAGAGCATTTCATAGTCCAGGTCAGGTTATGATTTCAAGGATTGATGGCAGAAGGGGGTGTACAGGCAGCTAGGGAGTTAAAATACACTGCACCAGCTACCCTACATTTCATCTACAGCCACATGCTTTTGAGAAACAAAGATACATAAGGGAGCTTTGACTGTTTTCAGAAGTGGTTCTGTGATTTAAAGGTCATTGGCATGTCCCTTGTCTAGGATAATGGAAGCTGCTTGTCCCATCTTACCTTCTCTATAGCCAAGCACTATAAGGGAGGGGCCTTACTGTGGATGCCCAAAGCTCCACAGAGTGTAAGCAGGCTGCCCCAGTTTCCTCACTCTGGGCGTCTCCATACCCCAGATTAGGGAAATGAGGTACCCAGTAGATATGCTGTGAGTAATAACCATTGTGGGAATATGTATATGGGAAGATACTGCTTCAGCTGTCTGCATTAATTATTTATTTGTGGTCTCATCAGGAGGAACATCAGCTCTGAGGCTGGGTATGTGGGATAATCTCATGGTTTGTCTTTGGGAGGAAATGCAACTGGATGGTAACTTACAGAGAAATAACATAACCTCCAGCTCCTCAGAACTGACACCACCTTGTCACATCTCATCATTATTCAAGTGTGAAACAGCTGCCAGTCTCCATCCACCTCAGGTTTTTCAGCCAGAAGAATTGCTGAAATACATCTTCTTTTTAGCTTACAAGACTTTTTAAAACATGCATAAGGCTTGAACATGGAATGTTACTCAATGATTTTTATAGGCACCTTCATAACCAATTTCTGCTCTGATGAGACATATCAAACATCTGCTTTTAAAAAGCAGCTCAGGTTTTTGTACAGTCTTAAAAGTGGAGTTTATTGCATCTCTTTTTTGATAGTATGCATGTTTTACCACACAACCATCACAGATCTCATTTCTCTTAGCTGTATTTGAAAAGGAAGTTTAACAAACAAATATTTTACATTTACCTCTATGGAACAAACAGCTTAGCAGGAAGGTAAATTGCTAGTCTTAGATGTTTGAAAGCAGTGAAAAGAAGAAAAAATTAATTTGGTCCAAAATAGATGGTAAAAACTAAGGTTAAGAGTTTCTCTGTGGTGTTAGTAAGAGTTAATAATATTAGTTTCTTGAGTAAAACAATAGGTGCTGATGATCCAGAGTTCATGGTATACCCTTTTGAGGGTGGTGAATATGCTCCAGATGAGCTCTGTGCTGGTTTTGTAGACAGAACACCGCTAGAAGCTGGTGTGCATCTTCTGGTTTAGTTCTACTCTGCACACCCTGATGTTGCTCTCATAGGTGAACCACAATGGTTATATGGGCACAGTAGAAATGATTCACTTCACACAAAAAAAGCTCCCAGGTTGCATCTACACCAGTGTCTTAGTTTGATGTTTGATTCTGGATGTGATGGAGGCATGCTCACTAACCCCCAATAATCCAGTGTATTCTATCCATTGGATGAGTGGGAAGATGCTGCTAAGGTGGCTTTTCCACGGGCTGTACTATTGCTGTGCATCTCAGGCTGCTATCAGAGGCCAGACCACCAACAAAACGGAGGATCTGAGCATGTCAGTTGATTTCCTTCAAGTATACTGGAACAATTGTTCTGGGACAGTGTTCTTAAAATCCCCTGTGTGTAATCTTTCACGTTGAAATTCAGAAGGTAGAGAAGTCCCAACTTTGAAAGTGCTGCCACCAGGAGACAGAACATCTTTTGTTTTACTTTGTAGGTACTGTTTTTGTGGAACAGAAATATTCCCCATCAACTGTGTATTTGTTTGGTTTTGTTTCCTTGTTTGTTGCATCAATAAAATCCGCACCTGTTTGTTTTGGCATCAGGAACATTTAGTTATCTGGCCTGTATAAACATTTCCCACCTGCCTTGCTTATCTAACTACAAGTGATAAATACTCACTACTTTTGTTGTGGGTAATTAGCAGACCAGTTAATCCAGGAGAAGCAAATTCTTTAGGACATCTGCTAACACTTCTTTTTCGGTGTGTGCTTTTGTATTAAAAATGATGAGAGAGGTTTTTTTATTTAAGATACATGGGGAGAAAGAAAATGCATTTCTAGATGATGTGCTGTTATGATGAGCAGGCATTAATAATTGACATTCGTGGTGAGACAGAAGGCAGTGTGCACTCTGAGGGATTGTGCTGATATCATGGTAACCATGAGAGCAAAGCCCAAGTGGGTCTGTGATGACGGCAGATATGTGCATTGCTCTATACAAGCTGTTCCTCTGTTGGGTAGTTTACATTTGATGGAAATCTGTTCATTAAACTCATACGTAAAATATCTACACGTACTCCTGAAAGTTTGCTGGGGACAGGACTGGGTCAGCTCAGTTGCACAAACATGGGGAGAATGAACAGCTAAAGCATCACCCCAGCAAAATGAAGCAGAATTTCCGTGCTTGTGTTACAGGGGGAATAGCTGTGCTGCAAGGGAGGAGCCTGCAGACGGATCTCTTTTCCAGAACTAGTAGGTGAGACTTTCCTCCTGTGTGTCCAGGACTCAACCTGCTTTATAAGAAATTATAGATAGCTCCTATGAATTGTTGTAGTTGCAATTTCCTTTCATAAGCCCAATCCTGTCCCAAATATAATGCAAAGATGTATCTCCTCTGTGGTTACTGGCATGCATCTCCTTTCATTTGTATAACTCAAAATGAGTATGATCATATAGAGAGCTGCTTGTATTCCTCACACCCTCACAAACCAGTGTAACTCCTGAGGAAAAGGTTGTTTTCTCAGACCTTTTTTTTTTACTTGATAATTAATACACTTAACAAAATACAAATAGTTGTTATTTTCACTCTAATAATTTAGCAATAATTTAATTGGCTTGGCTGCCATCTCAAAGGACAGCATTTGGACTCGGGTCCCACCTTTTCAGAGTGGTTAAAATGGTGAAATGGTTACGAGCCAAGTCTGGTGCAGGACAGTGGACCTCCAACCCATTTTTTGCTGTGGTGTTAGTATCTCAGTTTTCTGCTGCCTTTCCTTTTCCATGAGGGAAGGATGCATGCTAGCAATGATACAGGGCATCATACAGAGCCACTGCTTGTTTCAATATGTTTAACTAAGGCCTTTTTGCACATTCTTAGTTTTCACTGATGTTCAGGTATTCTGTTTAGCTGCATGAGCTGGTAAAGAAACTGACTTCTGACTTTCCAGAATCTGTCTGGAGTGAGAATTTCTTCACTGGCAGAGAGGTCTCTGCCTTCACAACACCATTGTGACAAGAGACCAGCCATCATTGGGTACTACTATGCTGTAGTTATAGATATGTGTGCCTGGGAAAATAAATATGTAGCATGATGCTGCAGAGCACTTGACACATAATATGTTCTTGGTCTCTGCTCTGGTATACAACCCTGCTGTATAAACCCATTTTGGGTAGTACCTGTTTGGCAGTAATATTGCTTCTGGCTAAGTATGAGCAGGATTGTCATATCTTGTTTGTCTTATCCTTTGCATTAAAGATGACAAAATCCTGAAAACTTTTAGACATAAGATTTATGCACTTATGCCCAGCCTTCTAAGACAGGGACTGTGCTCTCAAGAGCTGCCATTAATTGAATATTTTTGTTTGTTTATTTCTTCTTCTGCCTGAATACACTGCCAAGACAGTTTTAAAATTATTTTTCTTAGCTGGTAGCTTAGTTTTATGGAAATACATTCAGATAACCTTAGAATCTGTAAACTCAAATAAGCATGTACTAACATTCTCAGAAAAAAAGGAATGTTGACTGGAAAAAAGAAGACACTAATCTAACCAGTGCCACTCCAAGTGTGATATTCATAAAAACCTCTTACCAGGAAATGGCAAAAGGAGAGTGAATGGTTACGGTGTGAGGAGACAAACAGTGCCATTTCAACAGCCAGTTGAACATTGGAGTTATAGTTATCACTGCAATGTAAGGTACTGAATAATGGTAAATCAAGTCAGTTCTTTGAATTAGGATGCAATCAACTTAGTATATAAGAAAATCTTTGATAGAATGGAAGAGGAATTAATGTGTTTATAATTCCTTACTGTCCAGAGGGATGGGTAAGTATTTCTGTCTGCATTCCTCTGGTTTTCCCCATACAATATCTGTAGCCTAGTTATCTGAATTCCCCAAGGCTTTTCCTATATTCATGTTTTAGTATTGTTTCCACATAAGTTAAAATATTTTACAGAAATATTATTTAAAGATGGATAAGAAAATATAAATAGAACAAAAATGTACCTCCTTTGTTTTTCTTCCCCTTCCCTGATACTCAAATGCTCTGTGTGAAGACAAAATATTTTAGTGACCTGGGGTAGAGAGGAAGAAAGGTTCAGTGACAGAAAATTTTGAACTTCATCTTTATGAATGACAGACCCATTTCAGGTGGGTGTGGTGTCTGTCTGGAGAACCTGTGGAGCGTATTGACCTTTTTCACTTGTACTTACTCCTCAGACATTCATTGCCACAAGGTAGGTTAGAAGACAAGTTTCTACAGAGTCTGATAATCAACCTTCAACATTGAATAATTTACATTGTATTTTCAACCTGTTTTATCCCCCAGGGTTGAAGAGCTATTAGGTGTGGGATTTATCTACCAAAAATTAACCTGTTTTTTTTCTATTAGTATTCATATTTAGCTCAGAAGAAAATATTCTTCCATTTCAACTTTCTGGTTTGTGCCAACCCAACTTATTACAGGCTTGAAATGCTAAAGTGAAATGCAAAAATTGGCATTAGTTTTCCCATTAAAAAAAAGCAGGATACACACAATATTGGCACAAACCCTGTACTTCCTCTTTTAGAACCCAAGGTGTAAGTAAACACCACGTTTTTAGCCCAATAAATGAGATCTCTTCCAAGGAAACAAAATAAAACTACTCTTTCTGTTTGCTTTATATGGAAACCATTTTTGAGAACTTAGCACTTGTATTTGAATAGCGTAATTAACAATTATTTGTTCATTTACGACAACATTATTACATCTGTTTGTCTCAGCAGGAGTGTCAGGTCAGGCTGCTCTTGCCATGATGTCAACAGTTCATTCCTGTCTGTGGAGTTATTTTCCTCAGGCTTATTTTCAGGCTGAGTGAATTCCCTGCTGCAGTTTACATGACTTCATAGCCAGTAGCTTGAGGGTAATGTGGTGGGTAACAAATGGAGAAGAGAAAGGGTCTGTTTGCAAAGATGGTGCTGAACTTGGAGGAATGTCTGTGGAACCAGGATTTCAAAACTGTCCTTGCTAGGGTGAGCTTGCTGCTTCCTACCCAAGTCTTAAAATGTGTCCAAGTAAAAGGGTGTAACTTGGAATCCAGCTCAGGTGTTTTGCTACATGTAAGCTCTATGTTCTTTATTTTAGAGTCTGTGTTCAATACTGGTTTCTCATCTCACCTGGTTTTCTGAAAGTTCTTAAGATTTCCTTCTCAGATTGAGATAGTTACACTGATTTGTTTTGGTTTATGGGAAACATTTTAGACTATGCTTTAATCCTTTTCTGTGTATGGGGTTTTTTTGTCTGATGGTTCAGGTGCAACAAGAGAGTTGTTTTAATTTCCCAATAAAGTTATTTTGGTTTCAAGAATACCACCTAAATGCTTTACCTTTAGTTTCGAGACTACGTTGTGACCAATTGCATATTTTTCATTTTTTTCCAGGTTGTTTGAAATAGTAATGATATACTTTTATACACAGATACTGGGGGTATTCTAACAGATTTTACCCTCCAAAACCAGATATGAACACATTTTCTGTCTCTTTTTTGCTCTGAAGATCAAATTAAAATCATAGAAGCATAAAATATCCTGAGTTGGAAGGGACCCCCAAGGATCATTGATGTCCAGCTCCTGGCCCTGCACAGATCTGCTCCAAGAATCACACCACATACCTGAGAGCAGTGTGCAAAACTGTTCTACTAACATTTTGGAATTATTTATGGGTAGCACATTTACATAATTAATATTAAAAATTAAATTTTAAATGGGAATTATGAATTGAGGCTATGAATCTCCTTTTTCTACCAAGCAGGCAATATAGCAGAATTCTTAATGTGAGATATTTTCACAAATTGCACTGTACTAGCTGAAGATGGAGTAGGAATTTGACTGATGTTGATGGACATCTCTGCATTGGTACTGAGTGGGAATACACACCAGCTAATTATAGCATAGGCTAAATCTCCCTGACTTCTTGGAGCAGTCAGTGGAGAGAGAGCAACTTTTCCAAGGGACAGTTTAGAGCAGGAGCCCAGCATAGCTGTTCTTATCTGTGCCGTGAAGGATCATGTGGTAGGTGTGTGTTCAGCCTCTAATTATCTGTATAACCTAAGGCTTGTATAAGATCTGATGTTATAGCAGCTAATCCTTCCACATGTTAATTAGGTAAGTATTGTGAAATAAAATCACAATATTCTTTTTAACTTTACATAGAGTAAAAAATTGCAATGTTGGTAGGTTTTATAAAAATGTCTGTTATAAAATTATATAAAAACACATTATTATTTTCAATAAACGTGTGTAAAGACAATAAGATTAGCAGCTGAACATCCTTTTAGGCAGATTTCTTAAAGACAAATAAGGGGTCAGTGAAGGAAGAATGTGTCCCATTATTCAGTAGTTAATAGGTACCATTATGTGCCATCCCTGATTAGTAAAACTGTGGTTCTTGATTCAGGCACACACACCACACACTCATCTCATTTTCTGGAAAAGTAGATTTATTGCATCTTGCTTTTGAGCTTTAAAGGGAAAAGTTTTAAACAATGTAATAACTGAGTCAAGTCATTTCATGTTGTAAAATACATAAAATCTCATGAAAGTATCACAAGTCCCAACACTAACAGGGAAAAAAGTTCTAATGGTTTCTTCTTAAATCCTTGCAAATGTCAGCTTTTAGTTTCCTTTGGTCAAATCAGAACACTATGTATTCCTGTTAGGACAGGTTTTTTTTTTTTCCCAAGGATTATATATTTCACTTTTTTGTCTCATCTTACTGCATCCTGAGGCATTCCCAGCTTTGTTCTCAGTCCAGTTATCAGTTCCACATGTCATCAAAGGAATACACAAGTTTTGTGTGCCTGCTTAATATGCTTCTTTTAGTTTCTCTTTCTCAATTTACTGAACAGTTGCACAGAGAAAAACCTGAAAGCGACCCAGATGTGCTTAAAAACCACATATTTTTTTATATGCAGTCAAATAGATAATATTCCTGTTAAAACATTAACATCCAAATTATTAATTTAATTAAGGCCAGTATAATCCTATGGCACATATCTTAACATTATAAAAATCACAAGGTTCATCACTATCCTCAACCTAAAAATTGTGTTGAAAGATGTATCCTGGAACAAAGCTATCTGCTAAAAAAATAAGCCAAGTAAGCTGCAGCACAGTGGTATTGTCTAACATTTAATTGACATTCAGGAAGCCTGAGCCTGCTCTGGAATGTACATACTTTTCAACAGCAGCACTGGATTAATTAGGCTGCATTATGCTCCACCTCCAGCTGCTAATTCCTTCCATTCCCTTTCGGTGTGCTGGGGCAGTTGGTTGTGCAGCTGAGAAGTTCAACCAACTCAAACCTACTGTTTTCTCTGCCGGACACCTGTCTGTGAGATCAGTTCCCCACTTTGGTTCACAGTGTGAATGAGTAAACACTTATGCCAGGAGAAATGAAGAGATAATGGAATGGCAGGAATGAGAGGGCATGATACTTTAACTGGTCAAAGGCTAAGGAAAGTTTTAGAGAGAGTAGAGAAATATTTCACACCTTCCCATATCAGTAAAGCTCAAGTAATTAATATTTTTCCTTACATGTACATCAAGAACTCTTTAATATATATGTATATATCAAAGGTTGTGAAGGAGTGGACTAAACAAACCAGTCTGTCATGGTTTAGGGATGGTATTCCCTATGCTTCTCTGGAACTGCCACAGCATTTTTCTTTCAAATACTCTGCCCCTTTATCAGGGTCCTGTAGTTGTTCAGGGGTGAACTTTCAAACCATTGGAGCAGAATAATCCTTCCAAAGATGACCCATTTTGTCCCACATTCCATGCCACTCATGTCTATCCACTCTTGGGGCAGATCTCTGAATACTCTCCCTAGAAATCTCTTTCATGACTCTAAGCATGGTGTGGGCCCCACTGAGGAGACCCAGAAGATTTAGCAACAAGAATATATCTTCCTGAATGTCCAGATGGAAGTCTCAAAATCTGTTGTAACAAGTCTGAAGGAGGAAAAGGGGGTAAAAGGCTGGGGAAAATCATCCTCCTCTGTTCCCTCCACAGACTGGATATGATTATTAATGGACTCCCAAAGGTAGTGCCCATGGTAAGGGCAGGAGAGCAGCACTGCATATACATCCCAAAATACCCTCATTGCCCTTGGTGTCATGTCATAGACTGATATTCCACAGCACAGCAAAGCAATCCTGATCCCTCTTCCTGCTTTGAAAAAGAGCTCCATGATGGGCACGTCATGCTTATATGGAAAGATATACAGGGTTATGGACCACACCCACATGAACACACCAACCAGTGGCTCCAGACTTAATACAGAAAATACTTAATGAAACTTCTTTCCAACCTGCTCTGGGCAGGTCTGTTATCTCAACCCCTCATGACACACACTGGGCACCGAATATGGCTGTCATGGTTTAGGAATGGTTTAGGAATTTAGTGTTCTCACTGGAACCACTCCGAATCATGCACTGCTTGCTCACTCTTCCTGTCTCACTCCATTCCCTGCATGGCACTGAGAGAAGAATTGGAAGCACAAAAGGCAAAGGTCATGGGTTGAGATAAGAATCCCTAAGATAATTTACTGGAAACAGCAATGGGATAAGAAAATAACCAGTAATAACAACACTATTAACAGAAAAAGTATACAAAGGAGGAGAGTGCTTCCCATGTGAGTGCTCACCATTGTACCACAGGATGCTTGACATTACCTGGCTCTCACCATACTACCCTGACCTGGAATGGACCCTTTCCCCATTACTGGAAAATGACATGAGGTGGTATAAAATAATTTCTGGGTCCTGGCCCCTCCTGGCTACGGACACAGCCAAAACAAATAACAAATCATCCTTTCTGAAGAGCTGAGTTAACTTTTCCAGTGTAACTTCAGTTTTATTTAAACAAATTGTTTTATCTACCCCATGTATCTAGAGGTTTTTTCATTACATAGTGCATCATTTTTTTCTCTAAGTATGTTGCAGATGTCCTTTCTTGCAAAAAAAGGGGACAAGGTGAAAAAGTCTATTATCTCTGTTCTCTGAGTGACGTTCAAGGCAAATAAAGGCTAAGAATTGAAGGTCATTCTTTCTCTTGTTTATCAAATTCTATGCAGAAGAACGGGATTTTAAGAGCCATACTAGAGGCTGACTGTTAACATAATAAAGAAAGATTTTTTTTTCTTTTATTCATAAGTATTTCTGTGACATGCCAGAGATTCTTCTTTTACATCAATTGAGTGAGTTATGCTGGCCCACTTACAAATTGTATTAGAGTATGAGCATCATACTACTTTTTCAACATCTCTGTTTAATACAGCCTTCCCACCTGCATACTCTGATATGAAGCTTTCTTCTTTTAAGCCAGAAAGCCAGTTTTAGAGGCTTTTAGTTTCTAGGCAGTTGTTCTTGACCCCATGCTGCAGTTTTGGTTGTGCCAAAACTACTGCACAGGGAGTTGCCTGGGTTAGAAAAAAATCCTTCCTTTTTTTACAGTTCATTATTTAACTAAAAAAAATGTAACTGAATAAATCCACAGCATATTTCCATAAATGCTTTGAATTGCCACAACTCAGGTGGCAATAAACTTTATCACAAGGGCAGGAAACATTGTCAAGGGTGAAGAGTGATGTGTGAAAAGCAGGAGGATATTTTGTGAGATAGTTCATGATTAGTAGGATATTTTTAATGAAGATAAAGCATTCTTCAAGTTATTAAAATTTAAAACCATGTTTCAAAAGTCAGGAAAAAAAATCTTTAGTCATGGCTTCTCTTTTTCAGCACCACACCTTTTGGGCATATACTTAATGATTTTATTCCTGGTGTTTTTGTTGTGTGCAGAAGTGAACCTGTTCAGGTTCACTTCTTCCCTCTGTACATTTTTTAAAATCTTTTAATAATGCCTGTTATCTGGAAAGATTTTTTTTCTGGTCTTAATGGCATGGGTCATAATTTCCATTGCATTGTTTGATCTTTCTACAAATCATGAATTTGGTAACTATAATAATAATAACAAACCCCAGCAGATAAGTAATATGAAAAAGAGGATTTAAAAGTAGCCCCATCACCAAAACCCTTTTTCCATATGAATAACACGTGCCTGAAATAGCTCTCTGAAAGAAATGAAATGAAATGAACTAATATTTAAATTCTCCAAGACTTTCACACTTGTGGAATTTGGATTTTGTCCTTTGCTCTTGGTCACTTTGGGGCCAGGCTGAGACACCTTTTTTGTTCTTGTGGATATGCTCCTTATTCAATTGTCTGGGCTGCAGAGCTCCACAGCTTAGAGCTGTCAGGTAACATCATTTTCCACTTCCCTTTCTGCTGCTCAGGGTGAGAAAGGGGGATGGACCTTTTAGTATCAGTGACTTTCTCCACACCAGTCCCTCCTCCAGAAAAGGTCTACATTTTTCCTGATTCATTTACCTTTGTGTGGGATTGCTAGTTGTGTAACCTTGAAGGCAACAGTTCTTTGCACTTTGAAATCAGGACATGCTGTTTTTAATCTTTATTTTCAAAGCCACAAAAGAGCTTGCTTTAATATTTTCAGTAATATTTTCCCAAAACTTATTTTCACATCAGTACACTCTATTCACACTCTCAATACTTCCACTGCTTATTCTCCAATACTTAAAATAACTAGCTATTTCTTTATATTCCATCTCTATCTTTGGGAAGTGTAGCAGATTTTCCTCTCATTAATTCATGTTCTATTATTTAATCTCAGCCATTTTTATTTTCAGTTATGTGTCTTATTAATATAATCATGTGATAGCTTTCCTAATCATCACTAATAATTTTTATTTCAGTTTGACATTTTCTCTTTAATGTCTTTTAATTTAACACAGTCTAATTTTTTTTTTAAAAAAATGCATCAGTTTCCCAGTAACTTATTTTTCTTTCATCTTTTCCTATATAATGAAATTCAACTAATTGTATGGTTTAGCTGTTCATTCCTCAATTATGAACTGTAGACACTATGAAAAAATGGACAGGTTTTATGTCATATATATTATAGAAGCAGCTCTTTGGTCAGATTGAAAATAAACAGGAATTTAAAAATTTATCAGAATTTAAATGCTGTGAAAACCTAAATCCATACACTAGGCAAAGAACCTAATTTGTTTTGCCATACATAACACAGGTTTTTCTTCACCAAGGAAAACAGATTTGCTGATTTATTTCCCTTAGCTCCACCAGAGGACATGCAGAAATGTCTTACACTCCAGACCATATACACCTAAGACTATACAATGGCCTCCTTTATAGAGTCTCTCACTTTCCTGTAGAGACATAACAATAGCCTCTCACAGGACTGCCTCAAGGCATAACTGGCTAATGTTTGGAGAAATCATCACCAACTTTCAGGTCATAAAAAGGATGCTCAGGTCTTATTAATAACTATGCTCCTTTGTTGTCACTGAAATTTGCCAAACTTAAAATAGGAACATTTGTATGACAGTTATTCTGTTTTAATCCTTTGTTCTGCAAAACATTTTATTGCTTGGTAAGATCAGTGAGCAGGTGCTCTGTCAAATTGCACTGATACTACACTGCAAGTCTTGAGGCTTATGCACAGTTGCACTTATCTCTGTCGCTCCCTTGAACTGACCAAAGGATCTCAAAGCAGTCCCCCATCCACAACAACCACCACTTCCTAACAGTTTGTTACTATCTTCCCCTTACTTCTTCATGCCACTATCTATGTTTATACAGTGACTGTTCAGACTTTTTGATAGCATGAACATGAAATGAGTGCAATACAAATAATTTTTTCTCAATTTCAGTAACTGTTTCTTCCCTGCTTGATTATAGGACATCAGTTACTACCTTCTGTAGTTTTGATCTGTTTGCACAAATGAGCAGACAATATGTTTTGCTTCAGGTATGAGAAATTTTTATGAGAAACTGATCCTTTATTATACTTATTAACTTCAAAGCAGATAATTTTCAATATAAGGTTTTAAATACAATCTCATTTATGGCAGTTAAATTATTGTAAAATTGACAAATCTCTTGGATATCCTACAATCTTACGGGAAGAATGACTTCACATGTTCAATGCTACACATTTAATTTTACTAATGAAGTCTGAAATTCCTGTCACTCACAACCTTACATACTCTTTCACTTAAAAAGTTTTCTCCTTCTATCTCTGCCACTTTCCACACTGCTAGAAATTACAAAATCAGGCTTCTGAGATTGCCTTTCTCCCTTCTGTTCCAAGTGAAAAGCAAAGGTTTAAAAATCCCTGAAGAAAACATGAAATCCTATATTATTTACTTGAGTAAGAATTCTACAGATGGAGCCTGACATAAGGGTGATTCAGTGGTGTGGGTTAAAGAGGAATTTCTCCAAACCTTTTCACACAACTAGGAATATCTCACATCTAGTGTTTTTCAGAGACCTGGAAAGAAAAATATCCTCTTTGTCCTTCTATATTGTATTTTGAATAATTATGCATTCCAGGTATTTTTTTCTGTCTTCACTGGGCATTGCATCAGACCTCACTGGCAAAAGTCCTTAGGCTGGAAGTATAAATACACCTAGCTTTGATAACTTGAGTGGAATTTTGCAGCTGAAGTGGTTTGATTATGGGTTTTTTTGATGAGATTATAAGCCTCTGAACATGCGTGAACATTAAAAAATGGATTGCTATTAATGCTTATAATGTACTCAGAGAGTGAATTCTTGTCAAACACTACAACAGTCTGTATAACAAAGGACTGTTTCTCATAAACCAAAAGTACATGTATTTTCTAATGTTGCAAAACTGTTGTAGCATTTTCTTTATTCTTAATAAAACCTAAATCCAGGATTCAGTAGACAAGTGAATATTGGTATCAGTGAGTGTTTTGCAGTTTAATGAAAGAATGAGGTAGGCCTGGAGTTCTATGACTTACTGTTTATTTTTTAGAGTCTGATTTCAAATACTGCAATGTATCTTCAGTTCTACTTTAATGAGATATGAGATCTGAAAGAGGTATGAAAGTAATGCAGAAACCATGGGAAATCAGGTGTCCTCAGTGTCTTCAGTGAAATGTGTGTTAAGTGCCTCAAGCTGATGAGAAAAATTGGAGTCCCCTGAATGGAGCATGAGTGCCTTTCACATAGTGCAAAACCTCCACCAAAATGACTCTGGTTAATGGTATTAGAATCAATACAAACTAAAAATTAAACTAAACCAAAAAAAATTAGTACCAAAATGGATAACCCAAATCTTCTGACTCGTTACCTCCTTCAACTCAAACTGCATGTATACTTCAACTGATACTAAAATACTTGGCGTTCATCTATTGTTATGAATGTCACTGTTCTCTACAATTTGCTTAAGATTAGATTTTTTTGAGTATTATAATTGGCAATTTGGCAGAGCATAAAGTATGAGATAATGAATTGAAAGAACAGCCTGTGCTTGAAAATTCAAAGCATTTACAGATGAACTATCTGCAGTTTCTTCAGAAAATTTGTATTCTGAGTACCAGGTACTGACCTCACTTGCAACTCCCTTACCCCATATTGAGCACAATGAGTGACATTTCCTGATAGTTTTCCCTGTATAAAGAATTATCTCCTATTTTTAGCATGTAACTCAAACAGAGCCCTAAAGTAACTGTTGCTCTGCAATTTTTCTCACTGATGAAGATGAGAAAGTACAGACAAACATGCCCCTTTACTGCCTTGTCTGACTTTTGTACATTTAAGACTAGTGGAAATATTTCCTAAAAATTCAAGCCTGTTTTTTGGCCTACTTTCCTGTGGAGGACTGCTGGAACATACTGTACCTGGTTTACACTTTATTCATTCACTGGGAAGTTGCCTTGTGTGCAGTTATTCATATTTTGTGACGATAGAGAAAAATATAAAAGCCTAAAAGACATCAAGTCAATGATGCAGTGATGCAATGATGCAATGAGCAAGGGAGCTCAGGAGGGGTCTGGAGCACAAGTCTGATGAAGAGCAGCTGAGGGAGCTTGGAGTGCTTAACCTGGAGAAAAGGAGACTCAGGAGGGATCTCATGGCTCTCTACAACTCCCTGAAAGGTGGGTGTTGGCAGGTGGGACCTGGCCTCGTCTCCCGAGGAAAGGGCCTCAAGTTGTGCCAAGGGAGGTTCAGACTGGATATGAGGGAAGCTTTCTTCATTGAAAGACTGGTCAAGCACTGGAATAGGATGCCCAGGGGAGTGGTTGAGTCATCACCCATGGGGATATTTAAAGCTGTGTAGATATGGCACTTAGGGACATGATTTAGTGCTGGGTTTGTGGTTGGATGATGATCTTAAAGGTCTTTTTCAACCTAATGATTCTGTGATTCTATGAGTATGTTCCTTGTGCTAAAAAGAAGAACTCTCCCTTATCTTGATTGATAAGGGAAATTTTGGCTGTACCCTGTAGTCAGGCTTCTGAATTTTTATATGATATTATGTATTGTCTACATAGACCTCATACCATGGAAGTCAAGCCTATAAGCAACATAACTAGACTTTATACTTTAATTAATCAAATACCTCTGAATTGTTCCTCATTCACTTTTTTAAGTGAAGAAGCAGTCCTAGCTTCAAGTTGGTCTCCATAGCAGCAAATGAAGGCATTTCTATGAGATCCCTGTGCCCAGTTCCCTAGTGCAGCCAGCAGCTCTGCCATACAGTCTGTTCTGTGCCCTGCTCAAGCTTCAGCAAAAGCAGGCATTTTCAGGCACCAGGACTTTTTATTAAAATTCATGTGTTTATAAACCTCTTCTAATTTCCAGACCAGGTATCAAAACGCTGCTTTAATAATTGTGTCATCTCCTCACTTTACAAAAATCTCTGTTAAAACATTTTTACTTTTATACTCCAAATCCACCAATGAGGTAGAATAATCAGCCCTTACAGAGTGACTTTGTTCATACACTTAAAGGGATGGTCAGTGTTAATAATAAGATTTAACTGCACTTAGATTTCATTTTTTATAGGCGAGTGTTATAATCAAGGTAAAAAGGGGTTCTAACTCACCACATCTTTACAGGCTGATGGGCTAATTTGGTAGGAGCTAGGACACATATTATGTGCTCTAAAAAATCCACAGAAAAGATCAAAAAGAATTTTAAAGGCCACACCACTTCTTATTAGCTATGTATTTTTGTAAAAATGATATAAAAAATTAAAGTTCATTTTCTGAAGCAAAAATTTAAAGTGAAATTTCCTATACAAAATCTGAATTTCATATAATTTAAAGGTCCTTGAGAATCAGGGATCAAAATTTTAAAGGTCAGAGCCTCAACAGTGCCTAAATACATTTTAGAACTTGGATTCAGGTGCTTCAAATACTTTGCCTGGTAATGTCATGATGGGCACTGCAGGATTTGTGTCATGTTGTTTAATCTTCTTCCCCCCTCATAGAATTGTATCACCATCTAAGCATTTATATATATCAAAAAATTTGTTTCTAAACATGAACTAATGCTGTCTGTAATTTAGAAATTTAGTAATTCAGATTATTTGGAATGTCCATATAAAGTACTTTACAAAGGTACATAAAGCTCTCCTTAGTCGTGTATAAAATTCTGTCACCATGAAGAAAACACTTTTGTTTGTTTAGGACTATGCTTAGCAGTGTCAATTACTGTTGTAATAACAGTAAATTATTTTACTTCACTGATAAAAAATGACCATATAGATACTAAAATAAAATCCAAACGCTTCTGATAATAAGTTTTTATGCTACTATAACTACAAACAATTAAGTCAGTTTGTTTTCTTGCCTTTTCTTTGTAGAAAAACTTTACATGTATTCATTTAATTTTTAAACTAAGTTTTCTAAATCCCCTGTTTGGATTACTGAGGTATATAGCTGTGTTGATTAACGTGCTAAATGCATATAAGCTTAACTATAGAAAAATTTATGACAGGAAAATTTATGACGCAGTGTTTGGATACTCATTTGCAGAGGGGTATTCAAAACAGATTCAATAATGGCACTGAGCAGGGCAGTTCATAGATTAACAGCAAAAGCAAGGGCAAACATCAAATACTCAGCATGCAAAGAAACTGAAAACGTTGGGTGTCTTTGATGGATAATGACTAAGAATGTGCACAGTAATGGTGTACAAAACAATGAAGGACACAAAGATTACAACTTCTATTCAATCCATTTTTCAACTCAAGCTGAAGGACTCATGTCTTATGACTAGAATTTTAAGGTAAGAATATCTTTTATCTTAAATCTTAAGTAACAATCATTCTAAAGTCTTGTGTAGAATTTAAACAGCCTCTGTATTGGGGGTTAACACAGATCATGAACTTCATGGCAACCAAAAATTGCCAGCTCTTTAGTGGATAATGAGACCACGAATTTTTTATGTTTAACAGTAGGATAGGGTTGGGACTACTCTATAGAAGCAAACTGATTCACAGAAGGTTAAGAACTGAACTTGTTAGGAGCTAGCAGCAATTCACTAACTTGCTGGATAAAATAAGATATTGGTAAATCTTTTTGTATTGTGGTACTGCCTAAGGGTAATATATTAATAAAGCAGCCTGCTTAACCATTCTGCTATACCTTACCCCACCTTAATTTCCCTGTATAAACAAGTCTCAAAATTCTTAGGGAGAAAAAGCTATAAAGATAATATTAAGTATCTTGTAGTGTGGGCTTTACATTCATCATACATTGGTGGTTATAAAAATTGTGAATATGTAATGGGCAGATGACAAACTGGGTACTTTTGGTGGTATTTATGTTCCTCAAGCTGGCCTTGTCCAAGAGGCATAAACATGGGTAGGCCACTGCTCTTTTGCTCATGTTACTGGCACCTGTACTACTGCTCTCTCTTCTCCAGTTCTTCTCAAGTCTTGGCATTACTCTCTGTTTGATACTCATGGATTTTCTGGAACTGTGAATGTGTAGCTTAGCTTCTATTCTACTAGTGCTAAATTCCACTTTTTCAAGGAAGTATTTTGAGTTTCTGTAAAACAGTATGAACCTGTTATGTACAAATACGTTTTTATTCTAATTGCAAGATGGACTACATTTCTGACCAGGCAAAATAAATGGAATAGAAGTAATTTCCTGATATTATTTGCAAGTGTAAAGAACAACAATGCATTTAGCAATCTGTTCATTAAAGGTTTGCAAATGGTCCCTTTAAATGTATGGTAACTTTGCTTTCCAATTTACTAGAAAAAGGAAACTTATGCTGACAGTGAGGCAATGTTATGGGGGTGGAAAATAGGCACTATCCAATCAGTGAAGCTGGAGGTGGGAGGAACAGCTGCTTCTTAAGCAATGACACATAAGTAATATTAGTCCCATTTGTTTACTTACACTGTAAACTTAAACAACAAACATCTGTTTTGCATGTTTTCTTCCTAAAGGCCCTGACATTTTCAGCATAAGCAAGCCTTCTTATATTTTTTCATGATAAAATAGCTTGAAGCAGTCAATAGTAGGAAGTTTGTTAGTATTATAAGAACACTCAAACCCCAAAACCACCACTACTACTACCAAAACACAAAAATCAGAGAGAAACGGCATCCAAACCCAAAACCAAGATCCACAAGAAAAACATAGTTTTCTTTCAGTTTTTATCATAGTTTTCTATATTATATGCTACAAAATGCAGAGATAAAGTATGAGGGGGAAATTAGATTAAGATTTTGGGGTTTTTTCCTCCTTTCTCCTGTCTTCCTGAATGTTTGCAAAGAACACATACCTGTGATCTATGAGACATACTTAACTTTTAGATAAATTCTGTTTCCCATATAAAAATAACTGGTGAATCACTGTTCAGATCTCAAGCTTATTTTTAAATTCCGTTGTGTTTCCTTTCTCTCTTTTGTGCATCTACAAAACCAGTCCATTTTTAGGTCTTGTATACTTGGGGTATGAAGTACTGCTGTGATACAGGGTGAAGGAATCTGCGTAAGTCCATGTGCTATAGGGGACATCAGAGAGAACTGCAGAAAAATAAAAAGAATCCTACAGGGCAAAGACCTGTTTTACAGTGTAATTCAGTGGCTGAAATGAGATGCTGGCTGGGGACTACCTGAAGGGGCACAGTGTCTTTTCTGCACGTGTCCCCAGGAGGGGAGCTGCAGCTCACGCAGCCTGGCTCCTCTACTCCAGGAGTAAACCCCAGGAAAAGATACCAGGAGGCAAAGGAGAGGGAAAGGATCTTTGTATAGATTCCATAAGCAAGGTTCATTCAGTGCACACACAAACAGCCCAAGGATAAAGAATTATATGAGGGTATAGTCCAGGGTTCCTACACTTGGTGATGAGGGGTGGAGAGAAGGGAAACAGTCAATCGGATAGCACCAAATGGGAGGGACTAACAGGGAGGTATCCAATGGGAATAACTTAGAGGAGGGATTTATAACAATAAACCACTGGGGCATCTAGCTGAGAACTTTCTAGACTTAATGCGTACTCAAACAGGGAAAATACATGTGTGTAACCATATACATAAATTTGGGTGGCAATGCATTAACCAATCAATATCAAGTATGTAATTAGTGGCCACAAGGGTCTGTGGGAACTCGCCCTGATCTCAGGGAATGTACTGTGCTGTGCATCCCCCAGGAGACAGGATTCTCACTGGTTGTTGTGGTGGCCAGAGCCACACACTCTGCAACACATAAACACGTGCTTGCTTTACATGTAAGGTGGCCAGTCCCTAGAAATACATAATGTGGGATAGGTAGGAAGGTAAGAGGGTGGGAAAGTCTTGTAAATATGGTTATGTATTTGTCTTGCAGCAAAAGATACCTAAAATCACAGAGTCACTTATGGTCAGTGGAATTTATCTACGGGGTGGGAAATATTTTTTGAAGAATGGTTGCAAATGTAGAAATGTAGACAGAAAGAACTATTTCAGGATGGTGTAAATGGCATTATGTTCATGTATTTTGAAGTGTGGTATGTATTAAAGATAGAATTCAGATGTAAAATGCATTTTAATAAATAATGACAGTTTTAAACTTCTGCATCATATACATGGTATGTATGTGATCAGCTGTATCTGTGAAATTTTATAAATCCCTAGGATGTGGAAATTCACAATTAGCAGTATGACCTGACCCCCCAACTCCGATACTGGATTAACAACACACTTGGAAGACATTTCATTATTTTAAGTGTCAAATTAGCATGTACTAATTGACAAAGATGTTTTAAAATATTTGGAAAATAACTGATTTCATATTTTCAAAAAGTATTTGCAAATATTTTGTAGTCTAAAACTAATCAGAAAAATACCAAAATATATTTGAAATATTTTTAAAATATATTCAAAAATAATAAATTAATATTTTGTTTAAAAATGTGCCTCAACTTAACTTGAAAGGAGTAAAGAATATTTGGCATCAAGAAAAAAAAATCAGAATGAAATCTTTGCATGACAGAGTATTTGTTTTTCAAGAAGACTGTGCTATCTTGCATGCAAAAATATGTAATTCCATCTACTTTCAGTCTACCTAGCGGGTTTTTTTCACAAACCTACAATAGATTTTGCTTATAAAATGCTCCTTCTACAGTATCACACTAAATTACCTTTACTTGCTGCTTCCATGACACATATCAAGGATCATACCAGAGTAACTGCCTCAGACCTTCAAGCCATTCCCAGTGCCACTTATTCACCCTGATAGTTTTGGGGTTTTTTTTGGCTTTGCTCCCAACTATATAGTCAGAATGTGCATACCATGTTAGCCAGTGCAGTCCAAACTGACATTTTAGCTTGACTGACTCATGAAACTAGATATTAAGCTAAGGTTCTGAGTTATGAACTTAAACTGCAGAGGAAACAACAGACATTGTGTTCTACAAGCTGCACTGCAGGGAAATAACCTCAAACAGAACAGAGGTGTGACAAAAGTAAATTCCTGTAATAAAATTTGTGAGTTCTCAGTTTCTTGTCTGTCAGATTAGAATTTTGAAGCATAGGGATACTTATGAACTTGGATGAAGCTCTCCAGTCTTCATTCTCAGTGATGAAATCTGTGATGAAAGTCTTTATTTTTAAATCGCAGTATCCTTCTTGTGGTTTCATTTTAATTTGTATTTCCTTTGAAAACTGGCGATCAAAATTAAACGTGGTAGTCTGCTAATCCCACAAGATGCTACATCATTGATCCTAATCAGCTGTCTTCATATTATAAATGTCAAAATTAAATTAAATATCTCAGCAAAGCATCACTTTGTGAGTAATGATAACACCAGGAATGCTATATATACAGATCCATGCCTTGAAAAGGCATCTATCTGCTTGCATTGTGTGAATAAGGGGTATAATTGGAGTTCCTGCAAACATGGTCTTGCATCTAGCTCTGTTAAAATGCAAGTTTGTTAAACAGCCATGGAAACTTTTGGTTTTAAACTGCCCCAATGAGACAAATGTTGAAATGAAGTCACCTGACTCCACTGGAAAATCCACAATTAACACAGTGGCTTGCAATCTGTCAGCATCCTCTGTTCTATATTGATTTTTCCATACATATTCCTCAATGCTAAATGCTTAAAATTGAGAAAAATTATGTGAACAACAAACTAATCTGCTAAAAAATTATATATAGTTTGGTGGATGAAATTTAATTCAATAAAATTGGAAATGGTTTGCAACACCCCTATTTTTTGTATTTCAGTCCGCATTTATTTTCTGTCCCACAGTATTTGTTTCTATGCTTTCTTTTGGCCTGATTCAAAGCTGTGGTTCTTAATATTGCAATATTTTCTTGACTTTCTAGACTTTTTGTCACAGCATATGCCGAGGATATAAATGGGAAATAAAAATTTCTGAATTGAGATATATCATATTTGTGTTTTAGATCCTGTTACACATGGATTATCTAAACTGCTGATGATGGCCCAGAAGCCCCCTCAAGCACTGGATCCTTTGGTTTTCTGTGGATCATTCAAAAGCTGGAATTGGAGTGCTCCCAAAAAACCAGGATGAATCAAATCAGTGCATCAAATTTAACTTCCTCCATTTACACATCCTTTAAAAAAAAAAATCCCATATTTGCACCCTCAAATGCCCCCTCATGCCAGTCCCTCAGTCCTTTCTGATACCTCAGTTTTGTGGTATATAATCAATCTCTCTGGAAGGTTGCCATGGAGCCATTGTGTTATCACAGATACTCTGGAATTGTTGAACTGTGCAGCAGCAGCAGCAGCAGCAGTAGTAATAATAATAAAAATACCAATAATAATAATAATAATAAAGTAGTAATGCTGCATTAGGGCAACAGACCACCACCTGGGGACCAGAGGATGGTAAAATCCAAAGCCAATCTACCTGAATGTGGGCAGTCTACCACAAATGAGACTACCTGGTGCAGATACTTTCCCATTCGCTTGACTTGCTGTTGGATTTGCTCAAGCATTTGAAATTGTTACTGTTGAGAATGTGAGAAGAAAAAAAAATCAGGGTTGGTCTTCTGCTCTATCTAAATGATTTTGCATGAGAGGAAGTAGTTTAATTCTGAAATTTTGTTGGTCTCATTCCTAGTTAAGAATAGTTTTTTTTGTTTTTTTTTTTAAGGAAAAATAAAATCCTATCATAAGCTCTTAGGAAAAAAAATAAGTGTTTTTTTTTCTGTAATGACAGGTGTGGTAGGAGCCACTTGTGTCATCTTTGTGCCGGGCCAGTCCAATGACATGTAGTGTTGCATTAAGATAGCACGAAGGTTTTCCTTTTTGGGACTTAAGATTTGTATGTCATTTCTGGTGACATTAACTTAGGAAAAATGTCTAATTGCAGATTTTAGGGAGACATGAGAGTTTGGTGGTTTGTCTCGATTTTCTTTCTTCACTTCAACACAAGAATCAAATGGGTAAAGAACAGAGGATTTACTGTAAAATCTAAAATCTCTTGGCATATAGTGGAAAAGTTTTCTTTCAAGTAACTTGAAAGCATGGACAGGAGTAATTGCTTGGATCACTAAGGCTGTATGTTGGGCATATTAGAACCTCTCTGTCTTCATTTCTGTGCCCAACTTAAACTATCACTTCCCTCTATCCTAACTCTTGTGAATAGTCAATCTTCCCATCTAATGTAAAGTGTGTGGAATGGACTTCATCATTTTACATAGCTGCTCTGCTGTGGCTCTTAAAATACAAAAGTTAATGGATGACACATGTCAGCCAATCTCTAAAGACTGGGAGAAGATAATAAAACAGATGAAAATAAACAGTAATGTGACATCAGCAGTGATTTGGACTGCTGTGTGTGAATAATCTTTGAAGAACAAGGCGGAGAAAGAATAAACTTTAGGGAACTCAGTGGTATATCTTGTAAGACTCAGGTTCCTTGGATGTTAGCCTCTCCTTGGTATTCTGGTTTTAAGAACTTTTTCAATTTGCAAGTTCTACAGTAGAAAAAACAAACAAACCATAAATAACTAAATAGATGAGCTCTCCAGAAGACCACAGGACATTTTAGTGTGGCAACTAATGCAATCCTACATAAGTTTTTCCTATTAAAATTCAAATAAACCCTATTTCCTTACAAAATATACTTACACACAGTAAACTGTAATCCTTACTCTTAATCCAGCAATTACAGAAAAAACAGTAGCAAAAGGGACACTGACAGGTCATGTGCTTCACCCTTTTGTGCTGAGGTGTGATCTGTCTTGTTGCTGCTCAAGCTCTATTTGTACAGTTGCTATTTAAATGTACTTAAAATCTTGTTATTTTTCTTACTGAGCATTTTCTGTGGGGCCTCATAACTGAACCACAGAATTTGTTCATTGTTTTATCCTAGGATAATGCATGCATTTCCAAGCAGACGACTTAACCACCTTCGTTATATAATGCCAAACAATCAGACAATGGAAGCTAAGCCTGTTGTCAAATTGCATTTACAATTGACATTCTGTGAGACATTAGAAGTTACTACATATATCTTCAGTGCATGTGGGAGTCATGACATTAAAAATGACATAAAACTTATTATGCAGACAGAAAATAAACATTTTTCTTCCCTTAAAGAATTTGAGATTGATGTATAATTACTTTGCTTGCCAAGGAGACACTTCCATAATCAGTATAAATCATAAGGTCATTAAATTGGTAGGGCAATGAGAAATAAATCAATGCCCTGAAAATGACTTGTAATTGCTTGTTGCAGGATACATGGCTGAATGATATTTTGTAAAGACCATACTGTGCATCTATTTAATTGTGTTGGATGTGTTTGCGAGTCTATAACAGAGCTAGCTGAATAAGTCAAAGACCACCCACATATGAACCGAATGACTTACGTGTCTGTGGGACACTAAGGAAAATCTGTACTTATTGCTCTAACTCAACTTTATCAGGAGATTCCTAGGCTGCCTTATAAGAGCATAGAAAAGGAAACAAAAGTTTGATGCAATTTATTTCATGTAGTACTACATCCAATGATATGGAGACAAAAATGAAATGCAGTCATAGCGACGGTGATACTATTTTGGAATGTTCTGCATGTAGATACTTCATAATTGGATGAAAATGACCAGAAAGTGACAATTCTCTCACAAGCAGCCAGCTTTTTATTGTACCATATCTAATAGATAGTTGGGAATCAAAATTGCAAGAAATTCGCAGTTCATAACCTTTTAATACTCTGGGTTTATAAATAATCTATTCATCTAAATCAACTTAATTAACATGTGCATCTGCAGAAAGGCAGTAAGTAACTATTCTAAAATTGAAGCAAATTGTGATACAGGATTATCAGAGGGCTTCACATTCTAGAGAATTGCCTTGAATCTGTTCTGCCACCTGGGCAAAATAAATATGCATATCTAAAACATATTTATGCTATTGTTTTCCCTGTGGATTCTGGACATTGTTGTTTCCAGTTAATATTTGTATCAGTCATGATTAACTCCACCCAAAATAATAGGATCACTCCAGTTTTATATCAGTGTCATTTTGTTTAGCATGTGAGTTATCAGTGAAGTAAAATGTTCTCTTAAATGCTGTTGCTCATTCAACATGCTTTGTTTCAAGTGAATGTATTTGTTTAGTATGGATGAAAATGATAAAGTACTTATATGACATTAGGGCTTAATCAGTGTCTGATTCCTATTGTGTTATGAGCTGTATGAATATAGAAGTCATCTACCTTACCTCCAGATGTCTTAAGATTACAAATGAAAATAAAAGGCTTGGTATAGTGTAAACAAATGAGAAAAAAAAAATATATTTTCGTTCATTATATATTGTAGCTGAGGTTTTGGATTTTGTCTGTTTGGTTTTTTTTTAGCCTGTGAGGCAACATACTAGAAAGTGGAGACAGTAGGAATGGCCAGACTAACTACTGTGAAAATGCTGGAAAGACATAAGAAGTGAGTACTGCATATTTAACCAGTAAATTACTGAGAAGAATAAAGCAAGTCCGGAATTATTATTTAATCTGAATCCTACCATTTTATTGTTTGTTAGCTGAGAATAAGCAGACACACAAGTGTTAGAGACTTTTCAGAGCACATATTGAAGCAATTCACAATCTGCAGATTTCCATGACTACTCTCCAAGCATGTATTTCAAAGAGCAGTGAATATGATAGCACTGAAAATTCCAAACATTGTTCTTGATTAAAAATTTGTATATTACTCCAGTCTTTACAAAGAGCCAATGCAAAAACTGCATCAGAACGCCAAAGCTTCCAGCTTACATTCAAAACTGAGATTTATCATTCTGAAGGAAGCTGATCTTTCTGAAAAAAACATAAATGAGAAAAGTAGAAATTTTATATTACATTGTCTAACGGTTGGATCCAGTTTTAAATATCATTTATGCTTATATTTAATGTTAAGGCTTTTATGTCAAATAAGTAGAAAATAGAAGAATTGTTCCCAGTCTGTTAAATTACAGGTAAATCTATTTATCTGCTTTCAAATGGAGTACTTAACTATCTTGAGGACTTCATGGCTATCTCTATTTGCCTTAATTATGTTCAGTTAGCCTTTGGAAAAAAAAAAAACAACCCAAATGTTTTGAATTATGTGTTAGTATAAGCAGTTAGAAAATGCATTGCAGTTTCAAACATGATCAGTTTTAGTATGGATACTTCACTCCAGAAGTCACAGACTTCTAGTAAAATTAATTTGCTGAATACAATAGAATGATACTATTTTTATTGCTTGATTATATTCTACTTTCAGCTTCATCCTGTCTCAAGCCTTTTTTGTATATTGAATATTTCTTCTTTTTTCCTGGTATATTTAAGCAATTGTCCTTTTCTGTTATCCACAAGTAAGAATGAGAGAAGGAGTCTGTGATTTTCTAAAAAGTTGATATGTTTCTGCAGTGGTTTCTTAGAGAAGATGTTGGGCCAGATTTTCAGGGGCAGCAGTTCAGTGCTGTTCATCAAATCTGGTTCTTTTAACATTAGCAAACAAAATATGCAGTCAGGAAGACAGTACACAGGCAAATTGAACAGGACTACTGAGTCATATGAACTTTGAACTTTGTTGAATGCCTAAAAATAAATATATGTGGGAAAAAAAAAAGATTTAAAAATATCAAGGCTTTAGCTGAATAAACTAGAGCCATATTATCTCTGGTTCTGTTCTATTGCCACATCTCAATACAGAGAAGGCATAAAGAAGTCTTGGAGGAATTTTCCAAATAATGTTCTTGAGTAACTTTCTTGGACTTTAGCCCTTTCAAAGAAGTTTCTATCATACTGGTACTGAGGAGAATATTCTTTTTACAACAAGAGCAGTGGACATTTTTATTTCCACCTGCACTGTCTGAATACAGAAGAGGAAGACCAGAGGGCACGCACTTGCCATAGATTGGCATTTGTACCTAATCTTCAAGGTTGTATGGTCTGAGCTTCACAAGCTAGATAATTGAACCTGGATGCTTATGTGTAAAGCATACAGAAGATTAGGTAACAGTTTTGATTCTCTATGACTAAATGTCTTTGATAACAAATCAGATATTTAGACAGGAAAGTAGACAAAACTTCTGTTTTCTACAGTTCTGTGATAGCCCTATGTCATTCTTTTTTTCACTTTCCACTTCAACGATGACCTGGTAAAGGAATTGCAAACATAGCAGATGCAGTTTCAATATTACCTGGAGAAAAGGATAGAAAGAGGAAAGCCAAAGCCATTTCTTATTTTATTTTGGGAATTAAAGTTGAGGATATGAGGTGTTTTCCCTTGGCCAGGGAGGCGGAGGGAAAGGAGGGGTAATGCCAGCTGCTCTGTTACTCATGAAAGCAAGATCTCACTAATTCGATGTTCTTCTCCACCTACATACAGAGAATAATCATCTCCTAAAAATATTTATATATCCATACTGATTTCAAATAGAACACATGCTTCCAAAAATGTAATAAAGCGATGTACGTTCCAGTAATGAAGGTTATAAAATATTTAAATACTTCCTCCGCTTCTTTCAAGAGGAAATGCCAAACAGCTAAGAGGAAGGAGATTCCAACTTCTCTTGTTTTTAGTGTGAGGTTCTCATTCCCCTTTGATTTATCACTCTCTTCTCCCAGAATAAAAACCTATTACTATTTTGTGATGCATATCCTGATCCAAACTTCATACATATGCATCGCCATATGTTTCACACTTCATATGCTTTCCTTAGTTTCATTTCAGGTTCAACATCAACACTCTTTACCCATCATGCTTATATACACATACTTTGTTCATTTCACACATCTTCTTGTGTTTGCAGAGTGGAATAGAGAAAGAAGTTGAATTGACTATATATCTTCTGGGGAAGAAGAGACTCCAGCTCATGTATAGTCCCTTCTATGTCAATCTTACTGCTTACTTGAAAAGTATAGCATAAGGTATTTACTGACTATATGAATCCAATCTAAACTCTATTGCTTGTGCAGGAGTAGAATTTCAGTGAAATTAGGAAAAACAATTTTTTTTTGGTAAAGAAAATGTAAGTCAAGAAATTGCAAGCAGCTTTGGATGTATCTAGGCAGCATTACATAATTGAATTTTAGATTCCCTGTCACCTAGAGGAATACCTTGCTTGGTTTAATGTTTATGCTATCTTGGGGACAGGTAAGGATCCCTGAGTAGGGATTCTCAGAACCAACTTCCTGGTGCTACCTAGAGTGAAGGTTGCAACTTGCTGCGTGCAGGCTTCAGGGAGAGTCCTGCTTTAGCTCTGGATGCTTAAGACAAGGGACCTGGACATGTGTTGTAGACTCCAAAGTGTATAGTGTAGCTTTCCAGACAATGTAGTCCCAGAAATATAAAAAGAATCCTGTTTCCCCAATGACTGAATGTCAAAGAAGATGATACAGAAAGGACATGCTTAAGGTGATTGTTCACAGCTCTAAATCTCCTAAGAAAATGCTAAGGAACTGACAATGGCAGAGTATTCATGTTTAAAGCATTCTTTTGGGATAGTGCTATGGATAGTTAAAAGGTCTGCTACACAGAGCACACAAAAGAGGGTGCCTTGGCATGTTAAGGTTTTTTCCTGGAAGACTTTTTTGAAGTCTGCGATTTTAATTTTTTTTTTTTTTTGGTGAGGGTGTGCGGGAAAGGCATGCTGTGATTTACCTGCCAGGAAGGCGAGGAGGGAATTATTGTTGATTTGTTTTTCTTTTGTTTTTCCTCCAGTGGGAATGAGATTATATAGCAGCGTTTTTCCTGAACTCTGCTTTCTTTGAATGCCGTAACTATAGCATGTTAGTGTACTTGAAACAAGTGTTGCAAATAGCAATTTTTATAATGTTTAAATTTTAGAGTCTGCACTTAGAATGCATAAAAGAATCAGCAATTGGAGTTGTAAATCTCAACAGTTCCAGATTTATAATAGCATTAGGAATCCCACCAATATATTTAGGATCTTACTTGGGAATATTACATGCCTTTATGGACGATGGTCCCTTTGATTTATTTTCTTTTAAGCAATTTAGCTATGGCTATAGATGTATTTATGTTGTGGATAGACTGTGTGGCCAGCAGGACTACAAAAATGATTGTCCCTCTGTACTTGGCACTGGTAGAGGCCTCGCCTCAAGTCTTCAAGAGAGCTGGAGCAAGTCCAGAGAAGGGCAACAGAGCTGGGCAAGGGACTACAGGGTAAGAGACCTGTGAGGAGCAGCAGAGGGAGCTGTGGTTGTTTAACTTGGAGAAGAGGAGGGTCAGGGCAGACTTTAACATTACTACTATCTNTCATTTGACATTTAAATACAGTTACATTATGGTTTTTCAGATAAATGTCAAATGAAAGGTTTCCAAATCTGACATTTCTTAATAGTATGCCTAAAAATGTTGCAATCAAATGAAGAACTGTGATTCATGTAGCACTTTAGCATGGTCTGCCTGTCTTCTACACACAACCTGAAGGCTAATTCCAGCTAAACAGAGATCAGTACGGTAGCCTTTAACCAAAAAGGAGAACAGTAGAGTTCTCTGTGGAATTAATCATACTGAAGCAAAACTCCCCCCTAATTTTCAGGTAATAGAAAGTCTAAGTCTTACTATAAAAGAGTTAAATAGCTATTCTAACTCTTGCCAGTCTCCAAGATTCTCTAACCAGGTTCTTCAAGTCATTTCACACATGGAGGCTTGAATGTCTAGTTAAGGATTTTCTTGTTTCTAGATGCTTGATGTTCTACAGGATTTTGATTTAGCAGAGTGATACCACAACATACCAAATTCATAATACATGAGCAAATTATTCTTCCTAGAACACAGAAATTGCACCAGACAGATGAACCACAATACAAGTGGTTTGAGACATGTATATACTTCCTCATGTGAATGTGCTAACTCACACTTTTGATTAGCTCAGACAGAAACATTCACACAACCACTTCCACTCAATTGAAGTAAGGCCACCCTCTGGTTCCCCTCGTGTTGAGCTAAGTGCAATTTCCTAAATGCTATGGTCAGTCACTCCTTCCATTTTTCCCTGAGCTCCATGACCTTATCGCCTTCCTCCATATCCATATCTCCCATTGTAGAAGTTTATTGATCAATCATAAAATCAGACTAGTCCAGTACTTTCCTAGAACTGAAAGAATGGGTATAACATAAGAAAAAAAAATAATAACAGCAAGTCAAAACTATAGTGGCTCTTAAAATAAGCAAATAAAACACCATCTTTCAGAGATTCTTAACTACTTACTTAACAGATTAAATTCAATTTCCTCTGCCAAAAAGTTCACTTGTGATCAAGCAGAGAGTTGTTCTTGAGTTGGACAAGCAAAGCTAGATGATAAGTCATTGAGATTACTTCCGAAGAAGAGTTTGTCAAAGACATATTTGATTTCTGACAGCATTTCTTCAATGTTGTTAAAATCCATTGTTGACACTACATTGTCTGTAAAAGACCTTGAAAGGATGTGAGTAAATATTGGCAAGTTTGTGGATTTATCAGTAAGTTACTTTACAGTGTATTTTACAGTGATACAAGTCCTTTAAAAAAAGATTTGGTGATATTTTATTGCCTTAGAGGATATTCCTTTGCTCTATTACAGGAGAAAGGGACCTAACCCCACATTTCTTCACAATATATTTATTTGCTACACTCAAATGTACTGGCTAATGATCTAAATTTACTGTCCTTATGATCTAAAAATGTTCTATTTTGTAGACACAGTTACTTCTGCTGTTACTGAAAGTTACTGGCCAGCAAGATGTTACCACTGACTTTTTGATTTATATAGATCTCTAATAAGGGACCATTAAAAAAAGATACATTAATCTTACATGAACATTTTGTATTTTAGGTATAGTCTGCATTGAATTATGCTCAAGAAAATCAGAGGGCTCTAATAAATTTCAGCTTTATATTGAAGGGCTTATGAAGCACCTTTACACTCTTAGGTAAACTACGAAGGTTTGAGGCACAGACCATGGCATGAACTGAAAACTTCCAAGGAAAATGGTCCAGAAGCAAACTTCTTCTTGTTCTTCTGCTTTGGCTCTGTTCTCACAGCAGTCTTAGGGAGAGACTGGAGCAATATTTTTCTAGTGTGGAGGCTTATCAGTAAATGTCCTTGGAGGAAAGAGTTATGAAAGAGTACAAAGGAACAAACCATCAGGAATGCTTCTGGAACAGACTGTGAATGCATAGCCTGAATCAGAGAGAGAGAAAGGGACCTGTAAATATGCATATGCAGATATATTTCTTTTTTGCCAATTACCTTCAGCTCAATTGAAGAACCTATATGAAGAACCTATATGAACCTGTAGAGAATACCAATAGCAAGTATATCAAGTGAAATTTGTCAGGGACAGTAGTTTGACAATGTACAATTACAATAGGGAGCAAGTGAGCTGCCTCTTTGTTCCACCTCTTTCCTTACTAGTAACAATGTTGATTGTAATAACAGAAAGAAATTTTACTTACTTGTGACAAAGGAACTTCTTCTGGGCAATTTCCTTTATAAACTTTAATCATAAGATGCAGTTGATATCGTGAGCTCTAGACATGTCTTTTCAATAGCACTGCGCATTTCCTTGTGAGGCATTGTACAGAAACTGTTCTGATTGTTGAAATCAAGTATATAGAGCTATTTCAGTTAGTCATGGGGCATTTCTTCTGGGAACAGAGAAATAGGGATGTGAAGTTTTGAGCACGGTTTTAATTCCATACTATCCATGTCATCACAGGGGGCAGAAAAGCCGAGCACCAGAAATGGGAGAGGGACAATTCGACCTGTCTGTCTTGGGAGAGCATGCTGCGACCACACCAGGCAGTGTCCAGTGCCAACACTGGAGAGCTCCAACACTGCCAACTGCCCACTGGGGAGTGTCCAGAGAGTGTCCAGTGTCGGCACTGGAGAGCTCTGGCACTGTCACTGCACACTGGGGAGTGTCCAGGGAGTGTCCAGTGCCAGCCCTGGAGAGCTCTGGCACTGCCACTGTGCTCGAGGAGCCCTGCTGGGAGAGCCTGGGCAGTGTAGTGGGGCCCGAGTTCTGCTGGGCAAACACTGCTGAACCCAGCCAGGCATGTCCTGATGGAGAGACCCAACCCCAAAGGGGCTGTTTTTTACTGGTTCTTTGCTGTTTTTCAAATTTGGGGGAAGAAGCATCAGGCTGTGAGGGTTCTCCTCACCCTATTGCCTTTAGTCTGGAGACCATGTGGGTGGCACTGGTTTTGGGCATTGGTTTTTTGGTTCTCCATGGTGAATGCCCTCTGTCTTTTGTATGCTTTTTGCCAAGGATAGTGCTGTGGGTTTTGTGATTGTAGTAAATTGTTGTTCCAATTTATAATCTCTCCTTATTGTTCCTTCATTATCAGAAGGGGAGGGAGCCAAAGGAGCAGCTTGAGTGATGCGTAATTTTACAGCTGGGTTTTAAACCACCAGAGCATTTTATTCAACATACATACCACCTTTATCCCAGCAGCAAGCCCAGAGGTATTTCACTGTGGTTCACGCAACTGTCATTAAATGCCATTAATCACCCCCATAAAACAAAACAGGAAAGAAAGTCCAGAGTGAGCTAGTTTGTTTTCACCTAGTTCCACATGATTTTTGTCTCCTGGAATTGTCTGATGACAGAAAATGGGATGCTCACCACTGAATCCTATATCCCACGATAGTTGTTATCAGCCATATTCATCATGAGCCAAAGCTTCAATCTGTCAAGCCCTGCACACAGATAACTGTACACAGTTGAAGTTGGCTTGGTCCCACTTTTCATTTGGGGTTATATGCCCACCCTTGTGCCCTAGAAGAGAAAACTGTCATCAGAATTAGGCAGTTAGATGTGAAATAAGAATATTCTTTGAAAAAACCCCAACATTTATGAATTATAAAAAAGCACTTCTGTTGATTTAAATCACGAGTTTGAGGACGACTCACATAACATCTTAGGCAAAATTCCTACACTGGCAGTTGTATTTTGTTCACTCATCAAGAAGTTTTAATCCTATAGGGTAATCTTTGCAGCATTGAAGATGTGAGCAAGCATAATGTTTGAAGGCAGAAAGGAAATCTGTATAGTAAGGACATTTCAACATTTTGATGAATTTGCAGATGAATAATGGCAAGGTAGACAGGAGAACAAGAAAAATGGTAGAATGTGGAATTATGGAACTGAGTAACTCCATATTTTCCAGCTGGTACCTCTTGGATTTTTTTCCTTGAAATTGTGGACAATAAGGGAGGCAAACAAACCATAAAAATTCAATTTTTTCATGTTATTTTCCCCAATATATATGAAAATGTGTCTTACCATTAAAGACTAATCACCAAGACAGAAATCTGTCACCATTCCTTGTGTGGCCTCTGCTCAGTATGGCACTGCAAAAAGACAACCTCAAACCACATATGGCAAAAAATAATTTTTCTTATTTTTAGATGTAGATTTCTAAACTAGGTAGAAAGGTTTGATAGTCATGGGAAGTCTATGGAAAAGACACAATTTGAAATTGAGTCTAGATCAGAGTTATTGGACTGTATGTCTTAGATTACAATTTAAGATGTAACCAAAAGTATGTATTCTATCACCATTTTAATAAGCTGTTAAAACCAGGTGGGGCAGGGTTCTTTATCTCTTCCATGACACACCCCTGATAACTCCCTCCAGGGGATATCTTCTGCTAATGGGACATCAAGTCTCACTGCATAACTCATAAAATTACATCATCTCATTGTGAGATGCTCTGCCCAGGGGGAAGAACCAAGCATTCCAACCTGGGCATAATCTGAGGTTTGGAACACCACGGGGGCACTACCCACTAGATTCTCAAAGGAGAAGAGCTTCATAATCACCACTGGACCTCCAGAAAAGGACCATACTTTACTACAGGATCACCACTTCGACAGAACCATATCGATCACTCCAACAGGACTGCAGCCACCATTTAATCAGACTGCTATCACCACCCTGACCAACAGGGTGTCAGGTTATATCCTGACTCTGTCAGTTTAAGCTGGTGTTTCTGTCCTATTGCATTTATTCTAATTTTCCCATTAAATTGTGGTTCTGATTGGAATCTCTCATTTGTTTGCTTGCAAAGTAGTACATTGTTGTTTTACTTCCCAGAGCATCCATAGGACAATACTAAGGAAACAATTATAAAATTGAAACTTCACTAAATCTACTAGGCCTGATTTTCTTTACAAACAGGGCTTTTAAGTGTACTAGATGAGATGTGTATTACTGAACAAGGAATTTAATTCTTTGTCCTTAAATGCATGGAATTTTTATGCCTCTTTAGTTATTTTGTTTCATTCTGTTATCACACAAAAAATCACCCAAATATCCCTTATTTGTCATCAACTAAAGTATTTTCTTGAGTTTTATTCATTACCTATACCTATACAAAGATACATGTTAACATGGATTTGAACAAATTAGTCTTCAAAAACGTGTACTTTGAATGAGTTTGAAAGAGAAAGTACAAAATCCACTGTAAAATATCAGATGGACCAGAAAGAAAAGAATGACCATTGCAGCACTTGGAATTTTATTGCATGTCTGGACCAGGTTTGCCTTCTCACCATGAAAATGAAATTCACATCTGCTTAAGTTTTTTTAGCTGTTTATAACCTTCACTACTGAAATTAGAAACAGGTGCCAGTTAAATGAAAAGGCAGCATAAAAACCCACTACACAATATGTTTTCCATATGCTAAGTGAAGTGTAAAAACGAGAAGAAAAAGGTTATTTCAAGTCAGACAGTCAGAGAATCAAAAAATCCAAGTAAAAAAAAAAATCATGCATGTAAGACAGTATCTTTAACATAATTACACCCTTACACACCTGAAAGAAGGACCATCTAATTCTTTTCTCCTAAAAAGCTCCAAAATGGCAGGCTGGGTATAAGACAATCTACCTAATATGTCATTCATTTAAAAGCTGTGCTGGAATATTAAAACCTTATTCTTTTGATGCTGGAAAAGAGCCAGTTTTATAGCCATAATGATAGGGGAAATGGTACTGCCAAAGCAGAAATAACAAGTAGAGCATTTTGTTGCTTTTCTGTGAGTTCTTCACATTCGTACAGCCTGAAAGTCAGAGTCTGGCTTCAAATAATTTTTTGAAACCCCAAAATATAAACTTGATGTTTTGCATATTTTCAAGGCCTTTCATAAATATCTCCTTTATGTATATATCATCTATCTATCTATCTATCTATCTATCTATCTATCTATCTATCTATCTATCTATCTATCTATCTATCTATCCATCTATCCATCTATCCATCTATCCATCTATCCATCTATTTCTATATCTATCTATCTATCTATCTATCTTTCTATCATATCCTTTCTTTTCAAGGGCTTCTATTCAGATGACAGAAGTCAACACTCTAACTTCAGGAATATAAGAGAAATCATAACATAGAACTAAATAAATGCAGACAGATTTTAAAATATTTGAAAATTGTGAGGTGATGTAATACTATAACTTTTTAAGTGTAATGATGTAAATCTTTAGAAAATTTAAAATTAAAGTTGTAGTTCTCTTCAACCACATAGAAATCAGAATCAGAATCACATAATTTGAGACTTCCAAACCCTTAAGGTCACCTTATTTTACAAGAAAAAGTTGTGAATTTACCACATGGAGATTGCATTTATTGGAATTAGAGACTGACTCCTAATTGCTCATTGCAAGTGAACACTAGAAATTGAATTGTGTTGCATATTGCAATCTAAATACTGTACTTCTATATTACTTTTGTTATAATTTATTTTTAAAAAGCTAAAGAGGATGGAAGAAGACTATATTTATTTTTTCATACTATTTTAAATAGTATTATACTATTAATATTTCTGGTTTGTGTCCAAGAACGTTAGACAGCACAATGTTTTAAAGAAATACTGAAGCAATTAAAATTGTTTTAGTAAAGAAACTCCTAGCTCCATTAAATTAAACTAAACTTGAAAGAACATTTTATTCTCTATAAATGAACTATAAATTAAGTGCTCAGGAAGCTTCTAGTGGTAAAAAGCTTTTGTATGATACTAATATGTTTGAAACTAAACAGTGACTTTTATAAAACCAGGTAAATTTGGTTTTCTTTATATAAATTGAAAGGATGAGGAATGCATTTTGCATCAGAAATTTTCTAACTTTTCTTTATAATGTTCCTAGTAGGAATACAGAATTCCTACTATATTACTCCTATTCTACAAGTCAAATAGTCAAATATTCCTGTAGAACACAGTTAGAATGTCTCATATTTGACAAATGAAATTACTTTTTTTCTTTGAACTTGGAAAACTGTTTTCTACTTATGGTCTCTTATTAGATTCTTGACTTTATCATAAACATGGTCCAAACCCTACATATTCAGGTGCCTACAATTTTCATATGTCAGAGACTGGGATGGGAATCTTCCCCTGGGAGTGCAGCCTATTCCCTGGGGAGCCCAAGGCTAGTGCCAAAATGGACCCCAAAATGGATGTCAGGTCATGAGTTTTTCACACTTTTGTAGGTTTGGTTCATTTGCATATCAGGGTTAATTTATTTAAGAATATTACAATAGCTAGTGGCTGGAACATGCTCCTGACAGTGCAAGTGTTGAATTTTTATCTTTGTTTTCTTATTTTCTCCAATGACTTTATGTGTATGCAAAATGTGTACACAAACAACAATACACAGCACAGTTGAAGTTTATTTCCTTCCAGATTTTCTGGAATACAATGGACATCTTGTGATCTTTGATCCTTATAAGTTTAAGGACTTTCTGCAGCTGGTATCAGCACATAAGTAATGGGTTTAGATATGGGCATCTAAATTCTTATTTATGTCCTAGACAGGTAAGCCCTTTACCAAATTTGTCCTAAATACCTAGATGATATGTGTAAAGTTTGAATTTAATGGGGCTGGGAGATAAGGCAGAGGAAAACAAACAGAAATTTATTCCAGTGACAGGATCAGGAAACATCAGAGGCAGGGCAGACTGTGTACCAAGATCTTTCCTGATAAAACAAGAAACTATTGTACTCAAGCCAAAACATCTGGAGTGAGGAAGAGGAGGTGCTTCTTGCAAGCTGAATATGAAGAGGAACTGCTACTGAATTTAAGGATCAGTGGTAGATGGGATAAGAACTAAAATTACTTTTCCTCTGATAATTTAACAAATATTTCTCAGATAGGTCTGAGAAATAGATCTTTCTCAGAGTAAAAGGGTTTATTGGAAGAACTCTGCTCAGTGTTTCTTAAGAATAATTGCTTTTTCCCCTATTCTGACCATGTGCTTGATGGTATTTCGGCATAAAGGAAGGTACAGCTCATGTTCAAGTCTGCAATTTTTGGTTAATGGAGTTGTGAATCTTGTGACAAGCAGTAGCAGTCTTCGAACTGCCCAAAAGAGAGTTTCTATCCCTTATTCAAAAATTTTAATTATCTACAGTACGTTCTGCAAACAGTACCATAACATATGACTGAATCTGGAGATAAGAGATCATAGGTTTGTTTAAGGAATTTGGCTGCAAGACAGCGATACTATACTCTCAAATCTGCTTTCTATTACATTTTATTGTGCTTCACCTTTTAGCATGTGGATATTGCTGACATCTTAAGGAATCATAATCATATTTTTAGGCATGTGGCAAGGTAACTTCATGGATGATTGGATATTTTGAAATTAAGGTGGTCTCAAAGATTTTCACAAACATTAATGCATATTATTTTATATAAAATCAATATATCTTTACCTGAAATACCTTAATGATCTCCACATTGTGTTAAAAATGTTCACTTTATGAATGAGAATGAAACAATAGTTTTTTATTTTCACTACATCTAAATTAACATATAAAAAAAAAAAAAAGATGGGTGAAATTTTGGCTTCTTTAACTGCATGTTGTTGTGATGTCATTTGTGAAAGAATGTAAACTTTTGAGAAGATGTTTGCAAACCACGAATCTCATAAAATTGCTGTACCACTTCACTTGCTGATGTCAAACCATGAAAGAGCATCTCAACAGAAAAATCATATCCCTCCTATAAAGAACAAAATGCATTTTTAAGGCATTGTGGTAAAGTTTGAATATCAGTTTACTGTGATTCACCCTCAACAAAGGATTGACATTTTCTTAGTTTTGCATTAATCATGATCATCCCATTCAATCTCTTCCTCATGCTCCCTTGTTACTCTGTAGTACTTTGATTTTTCTTCCAAAAGAATTTCATCAATAAAACAAATGTTTTCAGTACCTGAAATATAATAAAATTATAGGAATTTCCAGAGTTGAGCCTGTTTGGTCACCTCTGGTGAAGACTTGGCAGCTGGGGTTGTGATGGGAGTCAGTGGAATCCTCCATGGTCGAGTAGGGAGCAAAAACCCAGTTATTTGGGAAAGCTGTTTCCTGCCATGTCCCTTGAGAACCTCCACTCTTCATTTCCAGCTCTAATGAACACAACCATGACTTCAGTGTTTGAAGAGAGAAAACCCTTCAGTGATGCAAGCAGAGCACAGGAAGGGCAAAGAGCTCAGAGACAGGACTGGGAGAAAGTTGTTACGTAATTCACTGTGGAGCATAAGAATAGCCAAAAGATACGGGGCAAAAAAGTCAAATTTATTTAAGTGTATACATTTGGAAAAATTTCCAGCTCCAAGACTGGCATATTAGAATAGGTTATACATGCACAATGGGGAATAAAAAACACAAGGTAGTGATTTCTTTGTCTTAATTTTTAGTGTATTATGTGTTTTTTTTTCCTTTGGTTGAAGTTTTTTTTTTATTTACTGCATATATACTGAAATATGTGTGTACTAGTTAATATGCTGTTTCTCTCAAAACAGTAATTTAGGATGAATCTCATTAAACCTCTTCTTCCTGAGAAGATAAACAAAGCACTAATGTATTTTTAATGAGGTAAGGTGATTTCTTGCTGTGAAAATGTGCCTAGACCTGTAAAAACACCATTTTCTTTCTACCCAATGAGGGTAATGATGAGATTTTATCAATGCATCATTGTCCTATTTGCTGCTAAGACTGACCTAGTGAGCTACATATAAGAGCTAGGAACTCTTCTGCCAATAAAAAATTCATTATTGCCCTTCTGAAATTGAATTGTTTCATTGTTTGAATTGCTATAAAGCCATTATCATGAATTTCCACAATCTTGTTTGAATTATAGATTTCAGTTTTGTCATCTTTCTTTTTTTAATTTTATTTGTGTTTCATAGCCATTGCTGCTGGTCTCATTCAAAGTGATGCCCATCAGAACTGGGGGGGCATTTATTTTTGGGGAGTTTACTGTGTTCTAAATTATCTCTCATGATTGGAACAAAATCTGACACTTCTTTCTAAAAGTCCATTTTGTCTTGTTGAAGAAACATCTTAGGAAACAGAATGTCTCACCTAGCAATTTTATTTCACACACCAAAAAAAAAAAAAAAAAAAAAAAAAATCCTTGTTTTTGAGGGAAGCATGGAAAATATTGAAGAAGAGTGTGAAGGGTTTTCCTCAAAGCACAGCATCACAGTATTTTTAGAAAACAAACCCAGACAGAAGACTGAAAAAATATGTGAAATGAAACTTCTGAAATACAAAACAAACAAACAAACAAAAGGCAGGAAGTAAATTTTACTCTTTATCCAAACCCTTCAGAACCTCTTTGGAGTCACTTAACAAAGAGCACTCTGGGTACCTTGGGAAATCTCTGTAATCTTTATATATTTGACAATTCAGATTGTATTAAAATAATACAATGACAAAAACATGCATGATTTTGTGGTTTTTTTTCATTATGCTGAGGTATTTCAAGGGTTTTTTCCCCTGAATTATTAATTAAATTACTTTCTGACATTTGTGTATTATTATTATGATAATTATTAAGGTTTTGGGTTTGGCTTTTGCTTGCTTTTTACATTTTAGTCATGGTAACAGGTATGACAGACCTGTTGCAAATTTATTTTACAATTTCTCTGTGGGGACTATATTGTCTTTTACAGTACATAAATTCTTTTTGTTTCTTATTGTCGTCCTAATTTTTGATTTATGATAATAATTGGATTATTACTTATATTTAAATTTAGCAAAGCCCTAAAATACAGAGCTATCTAAATTTATATAAGGAATTGGAGAAGTTCAAATTTAAGTAAAATCTCTGCTTTTGGCTACAGGCATAATGTAAGCAAAACTTTCAAGGGAAAGGCATACTTTTATCAATAGACATTTGAATGAATATCTAAATGGTTAATGTATGGTACATACAAAAAGATAGATCTGAGAGAACCTTGGAAACTGTTTTCCTTTCAATTCCTATTTGTAGAAAAACTGCTTCCATAAAATAATTATTGACTCTAAATTGAACTTCAGTGTGTTGCAAGAGTATTTTGTGAATTATTGGCACTTAATTTTTTTCCACTTGAGACTTCTTGTGGAAACATACATATTTTTAAATATATCTAAGGCCAATTTATTACTTTGTTGGTAATAACAAATAATGATCTCCGTTTACAGATTCTAGAAAAAGACAAGGGAACTTTTTAAGGAGCGTTTAATTTTAATGAATGGACATCAGTTTTGAAGAAAATTGAGCAGTGCCATCTTTTGTTGGAAGAGACTAACTGCAGCTCTCAGGTGTCAGAATCTGTTTAGATAAGTTTTGATTTGTGCACACAAATTTCTGTCAGTTTTGTTTATCACTAATAGGACAGACTTTTTTTCTTGCTAAACAAAAGAAAGAACATCTTCTGCATTTGGTGAATATTCGCTGAAGGAGAAGAGCAGACATTGTTACAAACAAAAGTCAGGACCTACCATTATACTAGATAGATATTCTTTTATAAATGAAAACATTCAGGTCAAATCCATAAGAATATGTCTTTTTTTATAATAAAGACAATGCATTTGAGTTTAATGTAGCTACTGTTTTTAAGAAAGGGAAAAAATGTACCTACCTGTAACATATACTGCTGATGAATCCCACTTTCTTTTCTGAGAGATCAAGCCAAGGGTGGTCTGAAGGTCTTTGCTTTCTGTTGTATAGCTCAGGGAGGAAAGAGTGAAATGAATAATAGCAGGTAATGAACATGAAAATGCAGAAAATTTTGCATTGCTGATTTTAGTCATTGTGTTTGATGGCAACCTAGCTGGGACTGGTGCTTTATGAGCAAAGCAGTTTTTAAGAAGTAGCTTAGAGAAATTTCATAGTGCCTTTCAAAACTGGGAGTTCTGGTTTTCTAGAATGCCTATCAGGTCTTCATTTTCCTAAGTGTAAAGACATGTTGGATCCATAGCTATTATTTTTTGTCTATTTTTCAGAATTTTTACTCTTTTATAATACTCCTTTAAGTTCTTTCTGTAACTTCTGTAACTGGCTAAATCAGGACTCTTAAATCTAGATTTGGCTGTCAGACTTTTGCTGAAGATGAACAGTAGATTATCTACAGGCCTCTGTAGTTTGATGCCAGTACCTCAGCAGGAGTCAAAAAGAGGAATAGAAAAAGTATAGTTGTATAGTATAGTTACATAATGTATTAAATGGATTTATAAGACATACACTGCACTGCACCTGTTCTTCCTTCCCACCATACAGTAAATTCCCACATGGAAGTGCAAGATGATGGGAAATGCTTATGGGGAGAGGGAAAGAAGAGAATATGCCAGACTAGAGAAGAACTCTCCTTAATATGAGTGCTAGGCTTAAATCATCCTTTCACCTGAATATCCCTACCTACCATAACTTTTCCTGAGCTGGTGGAACTGCCTCCAGTCATCATAAACTGCAGTAGGAAGCCTGAAACTTGAATCATCCTCTGCAACTGTGGCTGTAAAAACTCCTGTATATTCTCCATTCAGAAGCTACCTGAGTTTGAACACTGGACATATCTGAAATGACAGCCACTCTATTCTTGCTCTATGCAGGCCCCAGATGATGTAAGCTTAATAGAAAGTCCTTTTTTTTTTTTTTTCCCCCTCTGGGAATATCCAAATCTTTCCTATAAATGTGTCCCTTCTTTACAAATAAAATTGTTTAATGAATCACTATCAATACTGTAATGAAAAATGTATTTTCCCTCGGTGTCTCTAAATTTACTTTCTAACTTAGAGTTCTTGACCAACATTGGTGAATCTGATTTATTTAGCTCTTTAGAAATGGTCTACTTCCTTTAAAAAGGATAAAATCAAAACCATTATTTTGCTTTATTTATATTTACACATGTAGGAAATTATCCATCATTTGTAAGACAAATAACAAACAGTGTAAGACATTAGTCTTTTTATGTGTCAAGATCCCAAATTTAGTTATATTTCAGTAACTCTTATGAAGGAGCTTTGGAAAATGCATGATTTGCCACACAGTTCATCTTGTAAAAAAAAAAAAAAAGTGGAAAAGAAGCTCACTAATGTACATAACTCTCTTCTTGTAGGTACCAGACCTTTGTGTTTCAGTGGCACCTGGGGTATTTGTGCCTTTGAGAAGTCTGAAGCCTAACTAGACAAGTATTTCTTGTGGCTTTGGCAAGTCTCTGAGCAAGCAGACTTATGTGAGCTAGAGCATGTATTTGGAACTGTGGGGCATGAATGGTGCGAGCCTGAACTTGGGAAGGAGGAGATCTGCAACCTCCTGTTCTTCATCTAGGGAATGACCTGCAGAACTCTGCCTTGCTTTGTCCTAAAATCTGAGCTATAATATTTAGATACATAACGATGCTTGTAAAACTTACACATATTATCCTTGCTTATTTCAAAATCCAAAATGCAATTTGTGGAATAAAAGTGTTCCCTCTAATCCATTTTGATAAGAAATAATTAGACTCGTATTAATAAATATTTAATATATTGATATGTTCAATCAATGAAATTATCATATAGTTTTTATTCTTAGTTTTCCCAGCAGGCTTTGCAAACAACTGTTTCAAAAATCTCAAAAAATGAACTGCAAAAGATTTCATTTGATTGCATGAGTAAAAGCTGTTTACTGGAACAGCTAAATGTTAACGAGCACACCCTTGTTAATCTCTGTGTCTTTTGTAGATACAACTTGTTCACAAGGATTCTCATGAAAATTATTAAGCAGTTTCATTCTATGTCTGTGGCTTTCGAGGATATATGAGCACTGAATTTGGAAAGACATGAACACCCCTTGTTTAAATCTTCTTTATATAATGTCTCTTATGGGTTTGGCCATGTCAGTGCTTTCATCAATATTAGTACAACTACACATCAACAGAATGCCTGAATGCCCTGATTATTTTTTTACTAAAATAAACCTACTGGAGGTAGAGTTTCATACAGTCAGACTGTCCAAGCAATTTCTGCATAAAGTAGGGTGGCAGTATTGGTGGTCTTTAACCTAATAACATAAGCACATTTGAGTGATAAAGAAAGGAAAGGTATTTCTGTCCACAGTCAGTTGTCAACTGATAAAAAGAAAAACAAGTTTGTGTACTGAATGTTTCTTTGTAAATCAGGAAGAGATATTTTCCTCTTCAATAAAAGAATAAAAGTTCTAGGAGGAGAAAAGAAAAAAAGCATGGTAAGAGCAAGGACTCCTCAAAAGTAACGCACAGATTTGGGGTTAAAATGTGGATGGTGATGTCCTTCCTGCTAAAGTGAGTGACAGTGGGCACTGCCCTACTTGCATTGGTGGCTCTCAGGTCAGTTTTTCATGCAACAAAATTTACATTACAGTTTCCAGCTGTAGTTTGTTAAAGGTTGGTACAGTAAAATCTTAAACTAAGGGCATGATTTGGGGCATTTTTTTCTTTTTTTAGTAATAAACTCCTATGATTTTTGACACTAAATATGGTGAGCTCTTTATGAGCAATGCAAAACCCTCCATATAATAGCAGATATATAAAAAAAGCAGTAAAATCAATCAAAAAATACAAGAAGTACAAATCTCTTTTTCAACAATTCTACTGCATTTCCTTTCAAGACTGGAATTTTTAAATTATGCTTCCATACACTGCAGAAGGGCAGTAAGGCAGCCACCTTTTGCTGGAAGGAAAGTTACTACATTTGAGAAGCCAAGCATATCCTATTGTGCTTCTAGATCATTCATGATCTTGCACTTACCTCACCAAGTTCTGTTTCCCAAGTAATTAGGTGGTATCTACTTACATGCAGTAGACTAACCTCTGTCTCACGCATCCATGCCTCATTTCCTCATTTAATGCTCTTTTCAGTCTTGTTATTTATTTTCTTTAATATTACACTTCCAGCTCTATAGCCAGATGAGTCACACTCATTGCCATCCACAACAGCACTCTCCAAGGCCTGTGAAACAATAAAGTAATTTATAAAAGCTTTTCCACTGAAGTTATATACAGAGAATCTAACCTTTTTTTTTAGTGGCACTTGAATTATGATTAAGTTCCATTCAGAAAAGATTATTCACAATAAGAAATAGAAGAACATAATGTATATTATACATTAAAGAAAAAAAGGAAAAAAAGAAATGAACCCACAACACCACAACATAGCAGCATAATGGTGTGAGACTCAGAAGCTTACAATCCCAAATTCTTCTTCATTCACAAACAGAAAAAATTAAAATACATTAAAAATTTCAGTGCATTTTCCTTCCTTGCCATAGAAAAGGGGAGATCCAATTCTTAGAAATTTCTTCATTAAATACAGAATGACTGACTTATTTCAGCACAACAGGAAAGCATTTCAAAATATTGTTTCTCTGTATACTGTTCCCTGTTCAGCTATCATTATTCCACCTACATTTATTGCATTTTGCAATTAGAATTTGGGATAAGAAAGTAATTGCAACCTTCCTGAAAGTGACATTGACAGAGACACAAAAAAAATGTGTGGGGGATAAAAGAGAGTGTTTCTCTCCAACATTGCTTCTAACATACAGAAAAAATGTTGCTAGCCAAGAAAAGGATATGCAGAACCCAAACAGAGAAGAATTTGCAGAACCCAAACAGAGAAGAATCTATTTAAGAAAGGGGAACTCCTGTACTTTTTCCATGAAGGAAAGTACCATTTTTTTTCAATTACAGCAATATAGAAACATGACTTATGAAAGTATAGTACATTCCTTTTTCTGTTATTTTAACCACAAGTTTCAGTTCATTGATTATGAAAGGAATATACTGAATGAAGAGACAGAAGAATTGTTATTAGTATTTCTGGTGAATTGCTCCATTGACTTCCCCTGGAGCCAACATTGGACATCCAAACACAAATACTGCCCTTACATCACTGAAAGTGTTTTCTGTAAAACAAGCAAGTTTTGAGGTGCTGCCCTCCTGTAATAGTTTATCAGAATCCTCTGCTGAAGACATTTAGTCAAATCTTCAGTGAAGTCACAATGCAGCACTGCCAGTTTCAGTGTGACAGTGTGTCATTTCTACAGTCATTGTGGTCCAGCCTGGTTACTTTCCAAATCTATAAGGCATAAAACAAACTCTCCTGGTTATATTTGCTGATGTGACAATGGCACAAATGCTCAACAGCATTCCCATACGAAGGAAGGTATCTCTTAACTTGCTAGGAAAATAAAAATTACTTAATAACATATGCATTCAGAATTCAGAGTCTAATATTGTGTAGTTCATGAGTTTTCTTAATTTGGGTTTAAGATGACAAATAAAACTTGAACAGAAAAGTACTGCTGATATGGAAAAAATACTATTTTTTTGTTTGTTTAATTTTGTTTTAAAAACAAACAAGTATATAAAATGACTTTTATGTTGTATAGGAGCTGGAAATGAAATAAAGGACTACACTCCTACACTTCTAATCTAAAGTTCAGAACACATATAAAATGAGACTATTTTGTCAGAGCAAAAAGATAACTAGTTAAGCAACAAAAAGCCACTAAGAATTACAAACTGTCAGTTTTGTCCATGGGAAGATCATTCAATTCATATTTAAGGAATATTTTTGTCTTCAAAATTAAACTATTGTTACTTACAAATTTAAATAACATACATTTTCACTAGTTAAAAAGAACTCAAACACAGCAAAATATTAAAAGTATAATTTTAATAGCACTGCAATGCTATTAAAAATCAAAGCACATCTCGTGCTTGCAGAGAATGATGAAGAGGAACACATAATTTATACCGCCTTAACAATCTACTTATCTTATAAATTGTGCCATGAGAATTATATAATAAAATTTAATTAATATTTTTTTTCATCCTTACATATTTATGGAGAAATGGCATGTTAACAGGTCTGTGTAAATACCACACACACATTTTTCAGTCTTCCAGTATAGAAAATGGTATATTTCTGTAATATTCTATAAGAAAGATAATTGTCTTTGGCTGTACACTGACATTGTTAACAGAATCTTTTACAACAATTGTCTACATCCTGTAATTTTCCCCAGAGCTGAAAACTCTTTCAAATGAACATGAGTCAGGCAGCACTTTCGGGAATAATGCTGCAAGGTTGTAAATGTTGGTTACTGTTCCCACGGAACGCCTCGTGGAGGAAGCTCATCGAGTGTCAGATGCAAACTGAGGCTTGCTGAGGTACCCCTACTCAGGGATGTTTTCAAAGACATTGCTGCATGTTGTTTTGCTAACTTTGAAGAGAAACAGCTATTTAGGCTGGCAAATAAAACAAGGGTTGCAAAAACCACATGCCTGACACTGATTATGCCTCACTCGATTTAAAAATGGATCTGAATGCAAGGCTTATTTGCTCTTTTTGATTCAAGATAATTTTAAATTAAAAACTGGTTATTCAAAGTCAAACACCAACCTGTTTACTGGAGAAGCACTAACAATAAACAGTTTTATTTCAGCACTTGGATGACAGCTCTGAAACCTCTTTCAAGATTAAAGACATGTACTCAGCTCTTCCACCTTCTTTGAGGAGCCTGCACTACCATAACTGTGCCCTGTACTTGGAAGTCTAACCATATGATAGGACTCATGATAACTTCAGTCATTAAACTCTTATCAGAAACAGGAGAGAGCACAAGGTGGCAATAAAGAAAAAAAAACAACCTCTGAATTTAACATAAATAATTTATTTCTTCCTTCAAATATTATTACACTTCAGGGAAGCTTACTTCATATCGATGGTGCTATCATTTTCCCTTCTTTCAGTTCAGACTTCATTATTGGGGGTAGATGTTGTCTCAGATGCTGTCTCAGATTTCTGATGGTTTTGCTTATTTGTGACAAATTGAATTTATATAAAAAAGGAAAAAGAAAAGAGTTGTGCAATAATATTTTCAAAATTTTTATGTTTCAAACAAGTATTAAGAATATGTCACTGTGTGACAAGATCAGTATTTCATAGAAATAAACTTGAAGATAATATGCAATGCTCACAGAATGGGTGAGGAAAAAGAGTTGATTTTTTATAAGAAACATGCTAAATAATTGTTCCTAAAGAACTTGATAAGAAGCTAAGCTTTCCAAAGTTGTACATGGATTACAATGGTTACATTTTCAAAATCTTGTCCTGTATATCCTTATCATTTATGTAGTATTACTAGTCTGAGTTTAATGAATACCTGAAGGGTTGTTAGGAAGTTGTGCTGTAGGGAAAGACTATTCTGAGTCATGAACAGTGCTGAACAGTAGACTCATTAATTTGATCAAAAGCATGGCTTGTTATAGGCCAGCTAGTTATGCAATTTTTAAGTAATATGTAGTTTGAGATATCATTAATTGAAATTTTATTTATTTTCATTACTTTTTGATCTAAACTGTCGTATTATTGTTTTCATCATCACTTTTGCCACTGGTCATGCGTGTGTAACACCTGCATATTTGCAAAATAATCCTTCTAATGCCTTCTAGGAATATAATACTGTTTTCAGCTCTTTGGCAGGTTTGGAATTATGAATCATTCAATACATGCATATATTACATAGCTTTGGTGCTGGGCCCATCTCTGCATCCAGTGTACAAAATTATTATCTACCCCAAAAGTTCTGCTAATAAAGAAGCTTACAACAGAATTTAAGCAATAATTTTAAACAAACTTCATTTCTCTTTTTCAAAAAGTGAATTCAAATAGATACAGGTAACAATCTACCGAAAAAATTAGTTCCATAACTGCTTTCCTGCATGTACTTCTTTCCCTGGTAGACAAAGTTATTAAGGTCACAGTGATAAGATTATTCTTTCTATGAATTACTCAGTATTACAAACCACAAGGCAATCAGCAATAAATAAAATATTATTCTGAATCATCTCAATAGATGCCAAGTCAGTAGGTAGCAAATAGGCCATTACAGCTAAAAAAGTTCCACTCATTAGCTCTGCAAAGCCAACTCAGTTACAAGTTTCAGTTTGTATTATTCTTACATGAACTATTAACACCATTTTTAGAAGGAATATGTAATTATTTGAGTCATATCCAATCTACTCTCTCTAGTGGCTGCAGAAAGTTAATCTGTGTCATAAAAGATGCAGAAAACACCCTGGAATATGACTCTATGTGGACAGAGCTGTAATGAAAAATTGCCTTCAAGACCTAAGATTTCTTATTTGTGGAGCCCTTGCTGACAGGCTTGTGTTTGACATGTCTGGAAAGCTTGTAATTACCTGGCTCTCATATATTGTACTCCAATTCTGCAGAGGACTGCTTTATAACTCAGTTAGAGTTCATTGGGAATACAATACTTACTAATTAGGAGAGGTGAATGACAGACAAATTCTTAGCACTGGGGTGGGCTCTAGACCTTTTTATCTGAATTGCATGTAGTTCTCTCTCATAGACAAAAGCGCCTGTTTTGGACACTGCAAATGCTCTTTCAAAGCTTAAATTTTTTCCAAGCACTAAATAATTGTATCTTGAAGGTAAGATAGAAAAAGAAATTTTCATTCACTATGCATCTTTTAAACAAATTCTGAAAATGTATAGACACAAACATTCCACTCATGTTGAAAAATAAAATATAAAGTTTAAAATATACCATTTTAACCAAGTCCAAAGGACCTTAAATAGAAAACATCTACTGCTGGTAAGGTTTTATTCTGAACACTGAACATAGTTCAGTGGATTCATCTAAAGTATTCCACATGGGACTTAACAGAAGTGAAATCAGTTTTTAGAAAGTGACTATTACACTAGCTAAGAAGTTATCAGAGCTGTAATCAGAACTGTTTACCTGGTGGGTTTTTTTTGAAATGTGATGAAGTCCTGTTTTAAAACCTGGGACACCAATCCCCCATCTGGGTAATCAACTCCCAAGAAAGAATACATGGAGGAGCCAGTTAATGCATCTTTCTGGAATGCATTTTAGGCTTTCTAGTACACACACACGTTCTTCTACCTGACACTGCTCAGCTTACAGAGAGAGCAAGAGAATGATCTATCAAAGAATGCATTAGAAATTTGGCAAATGCCACATTAAGGCAAAAAACTTACTGAGATGCATCTGAAAAAAGAAGAACAGAAACACAGCAACAGAAACATCTAAGTCATAGAGGTGAAAATAATTTTGAACAAAAGATTACAAACAAATTAACAAGTGTAATTCAACAGAGTGATACTTCTCTGTCCTCTCTCAGAACATGTTGTTGAACATTCATCCAAACTAATTTGTCCCTTTCTTTTACACTGTGATGGACTTTTCAGCTACACTTTTTCTGCATTTCAACAAGATACAATCTTGTCTTTAAATGAGGATGAGTTAAGCAGACAAAGTTTGAAAGATTCATCCTCATGGATCTTTGAGATGAGAAGCATCCAAAACCATGCACGAGGCAGATCAAGTAATTAGTATTTGAAAATGTTAGTAGTTTGAAATAATTTATTGGCTGTTTCAATATACAAATACAAAATATTTTAACTCAGAGGATTTAAAAAAAAAAACAGGGTTCATTAAGCACTGCATTGCCAGCTGGGCAAGGGAGAGGGTTGTCCCCCTCTGCTCTGAGCTGTGGCAGCTTCACCTTGAGTCCTGTGTGCCGTTTTGGGCACCTCAATAAAAAGAAATGAAGCCATTCCAGACCATCCAAGGGAGGCCCCGAGGAAGGTGAAGGGCCTTGAGGGGAAGCTGTGTGAGGGGTGGCTGAGGGCACTTGGTCTGTTCAGCCTGGGGGAGACTGAGGGGAGACCCCACTGCAGTTACAACTTCCTCGTGAGGGGAAGAGGAGGGGCAGGCACTGATTTCTTCTCTCTGGTGCCCAGTAAGAGGACCCAAGGAAAGAGCATGAAGTTGTGTCAGGGGAGGTTTAGGTTGGATATCAGGAAAAGGTTCTTCACCCAGGCAGTGCTTGGGCATTGGAACAGGCTCCCCATGGAAGTGGTTACAGCACCAAGCCTGGCAGTGTTCAGGAAATGTTTGGACAATTCTCTTGGGCACATGGTGGGATTCTTGGGGTGTCCTGCACTGGGGCAGGAGTTGGACTTTAGTGGAATTTCTTGCTTTTATTTTAAACAAACTTTTTCCATGGAATCATGGATTATAAATCTACGGACTGTGGAATGGTTCCAGTAGGAGGCCCCTCACCTGTACAATCATTGTGATTTTGCAACTCTAAACCATCATGAGTTATGTAGCATACTTATTATTAACTGATCAGAGTTTACAGGTTCTTCTAGCTTACAAGTAGTTCTAAATTTTCTCGAAAGGGCTCAGCTGACATAGATACCAACCTATCTGAGAGCAGCTGTTTCTGTTTTGAGTCTGTTTTTTCACTAGGCAGATTTTAATTATTCATTTTTCCCCTATTGCTGCTACACTCACAGGGAAGCCTAAAGTCAACTTTTTCAGCCAAAACCCCCCTAGAAATTTATCTTTTCACCACTATTTGTAATTAGATAACATGATTATTGAAGGTCCCATACAACTGGAACTCTTCCATTCTATTGTATTCCATTCTGTTCTTCATATAACTTATGGAGTTGTAGGAAATAACTGTCATGTCCATACCTGGAAAAAATTACTGTTTTGGCCAGTTTCATTGATACCATAATTGTAATGTCAAAAAAAAGTTTTCCTTACGTGGGGTCTTACCTACCAGTGGTATGTGAAGTTACCAGCTCCAAGTTCATTCATCTCTACCACCAAGGACTTCCTATGCAGCAACAAGTAAATTGCCTGTGTGAACAAATTGGGTTTTCTAGAAGAACAATACCAAAGTGAATGATGAGCCTGTTTAGTTTAGAGAACATCTAATAGCATAACATTCCTATGAAATCTAAATCCTGTTATTGTAATTGTGCATTTTACCCTTCCCTCAAATAGAGAATTTACCCCAGAAAAAAAACCAAACAAACCCCAAACAAATATAATTTCACAATAAATTCACAATATTTCACATGAAATAAGAGGTAAAGAAAGAGTTTATTGAATGATTAAAGAACTAGTCCTTTCAAAACCAATTTCTAGAAGGCAGCAATTTTGTCATCAAAAACTGGTGTAGTGAGTTAATGAACTGAAGATAATAGCTTTTCACTGTCTCTGCTGCCACTCTGTTTCTCAGAAGATGTTTGGATGACTTTTTTTCATGAAAAGCAGTGGAAATGTGAAGTAGAAATCAGAAAATAGAAGTTTCAATTTTTTTTTTTTTTTTAAGTGAAACTTCAACATGCCTGTTTGGTGAAGCAAAAACTTTAATTGAACTTTTTGGCAAAATTAGCATGCCAATAGAAAAAAAAAACCCTGCCCTCTGCTCATTTTGCATGAAAAATAGACCATCCAAGCAATAAAACATCCCAAGATAAAATCTCACTAGTGAAAAGTACTGTAGGAAGACATTTATTTATTTTTGAGATGAAATATTTTGTCAAGCTGGAGGTGGCTAGACTTACTTGGATGGAAAGACTTACAAAAGGAAAACTGTCTGGCATCAAAGAACCATGGCTCAGTATTTTTATTTACTTATATTTTATTAGAATGAGCTTTGGCAAGGTTGTGTTTAGCACAGTTACATCCTTCTGGGCAAATTGCTGTATAAAATACATCTTAGAAGAGACAAAGAATTAGTTTTTAAAGATATAGATGGCATAGACTGCCTGAGTTGAAGAAGTGTTTGGATAGTGCTCTCAGGCACATGATGGGACTCTTGGGGTGCCCTGTGCAGGGCCAGAACTCCATGATCCTGATGGATCCCTTCCAGCTGAGCATATTTGATGATTACATGATTCCATATAACAAACACAAGTACCTGTCTTCACTGCGAGCCTTGTCTTCCCAGATGAAGGCAGAATTTGTCTCATGGTCTCTAAGTATAATTCTACCAATAATGTTGACCTTTCACAGAAGACATTAATTAATGAACATTCAGAATTTTAAGAAATAGTTATATTTCCTAAAGAAATTACAAATTAATTGTCATGTATTATTAAATGAGGCATACAAACTTTAGGGAGGATTATATGCTTTGGAGAGTTTATGTATATAAAACAAACTAAGATCACAAAATTATGTAAATCATACAGATATTTCTTATTGATACAGCATTTTCCTTCTGGAGCATCTCTGGTCTTCTCAATAGTATCAGACTTGACTTTTGGGTGAAAGAAGAACCCTGTAACCAAAGACACGAGAGAATTCTTACATTTTTGGTACATGAGGAGCCTCTATTTAAAGTCTCATACAAAGGGTTTCTATAGAAACCTGAAGGACTCAGCCAACTGGTGCTAAAAAGCTGGACCCTGAGGCCTATACAAAACCCACTACAACATTTATCTCTCCTACTGGTTCCTGAAGTCACTGATCTCTATCATGTTTCAGCATACATCCCTTTATATACTCTATTATACCTTACACTAGCACACCCTATCTTTGAAAATAAAACATTCTGGTAACTGTTGAAAACATGGTTTTAACTCAGGTCCTTAACTGATCTCAAAGCTAGTGAATTGAAAATGAACTCTGATCTCCTCTCTGGCATATACTATATCCTACATGAGTTTTACTTTTTTTAAGGAGCCCTTTATCCTATATATAGTTATGCTTTAAATTGTTACTCACTAAAAGAGCAAGTATTTTTGGTTGCTTCTGAAAGTCATATTTCCATAGTGATGCTGACAGAAATATGCAATACATCATGATAAGTGAAACTTAACTCACTATCACAGATTCTGCTCCCAGCTACCATTTTAAATCCAGGCTGGAATATTATATGTGCAAAACTCATTTTTTTTCCTGAACCCAATTTTAATATATGTTCATTATAAAGCCTTCACTATTTTAACTGTCAGGTTGTTCCCTGTTTCTGTGTTGGTTTGTTTCAGTTAGCTATCCAAGGTTAAAGCAGTTAATGACTCATTTTGGGGTTCACTCCTAAACAGCAAGAGGTGAGGCTGCATGAGGATCATTTTCCTCTTGCCTGTGTGAGGAAATACTCTCCTAGCACTGCTGCAGTTCTACAATGCTCCTTTCAGAAGACTTTCACCCCTAACCTTGGCAGAGTCTCTTTCCATCCTGCTTGTTTTCATAATCAATAATCAGCAGGATCCTCATTCCTGCAGCAGTATTTCCTCGTGCTTCTCTTCTAGAATGCTTATAAATGTTCTTGTTTTGTTGGTTGTCAGGGCTATGCAGAAATCCAGAGATGCTCATCTATTAGGTTGACAAACATGAAAACTTCCATTGAGCAGAAGGTGTAGCACAAGGAAGATGGAAGGCAACTCACATCTGTCACTTACCTGGGACAGTGCTTTCAATGTGCTAGAAAGGAGAAAACACACATTTCTTGTATCTGCTTAGGGGGAGATGATTCTTGCACAGAATCCTTTTCTTCTTGGCAATATTCTTAGAACTGCAGATTCCTTCATTTCACTACTTCTAATCTTTCATTGTGGTTCAATTTCTGTTAAAAAGACATTTCAAGACAAATTTCAAGGAATATTTTCTTTCTACTACACCAAGAAAAGCCTGCAAGAATAAGAGAACTTTAAAGCTCACCAGCAATGGCAGTGTTTAACAAAGAAATGTCTCTCCAAGAGACATGGAACTTCCATTTCTTTTTGAGTTTGAAGAGCCACAATAATAGGACATACCACAGATACCAATCCAAAAGATTATTCATACTACTGATGAACAACTCTCGCAAATGTTATGGAGTTTGGGGCAAGTATATCTTTATAAAGAATTCATGACATCCCTCCTTTCAATCATCTCAGGTCCACCCACACTGACATTTCACAAACCAAGCTTATCCGTAGTACTTCTCAGCACAAGGCATTTTCTACACATTTATTCAGGTCAGCAGCAAATGTTCTTATTTTCTAGCCTTAAAAACAACCCACAACCAACCCCCCCAAAAAGAAAAGAAAAGAATATGCTCCCTCATCCTTATAAGAAAGACTGCTGAAGTTCAAGATCAAGAAAAAAGGTCTTTGCCCTCATCTTCTGTCCTCCTCTTTGTGCAATACCTCTTTCACACAGTGCACAATGCATTTCCAATTGCAAGTCTTGCAAGTTCTTTCTCCTAGGGATAACTCAGATCAGACAGAAACAAAATGTCAGATTTTGAACATCTTTCTCTATTTGCTATTGCAAAAATAAGGAACTACCACCATAGAAATTAACTCTAAAAAATTAAGTTATATACAACAAAACACAGTCTTTGATTACTTCTTAGTTAAATATTTACTGTACCTTATTTATGCCAAGAACTACATGAGTTCTTCTTCTATGATTATTGTAAATAACTATTACATTGGACTTTATTGCTATATCTTAATTACCCACTATGTTGTTTAGATCAGATTGTGTTTTTTCAACAATGTTAAAAAACTGCTGAACAGTTCTTTCTCCTAATTCTGAGGCAACAGTTGTGCTTTTCTCATGGCTGGACTTCATTGACATACTTTACTTACCAAAAAATCAAAAGAAAGACAACTAGAGAGTTAGAGTTGCCAAGGAGATATATGTCTCAGCTGAAGACAAACTTCTATCTATGATAATTACTATATTTGATGAGCTGCATTCAATGTTGGAAAACTACTCATAGAAAGTAGAGTAGTACTTATGCAAAATCATTAAACATACAAAAAAGATCCATATCAATATTTTTTTCCTCTCTCTCTCTCTCTCCTTAGCATGATGCAATGCTAGTTCACATTTACTGGTTCACCAACACATTTACTGGTTCACCAACACTATATTTCACAAAATTCTGTAATTATTAAATGTTTTCATTCTCCAATTTACAGATTTTTGTTTTGGAACTAAAGCTACTTGCTTGCAGCTTGCTGCTCTTTCATGGCACCAACTGTATTAAAATTAATTTTTATTAAAATGAACTATTACCTCTAAACAAAGTGAGGATCCATTACTGCAGTTTCAGAGAAAAGTCCTCATTAGCTTCTGAATTTTATTACTGTACCTCTTCAATGCCATGCAGACTTACTCATGGAAATTGCTTTCAAAAACCCTTGTCAAAGAATGCTGAATAAGAATTTCAGAGCCTTTTAATTAATTTTTAATCTTTATTCCCGAGTATGGAGCTGATGTCAATAAAATACCCAGGAGGACTTTATTTTATTTTAAGAAAAAATAGTCATGTTTATGCTAGTATTTGCTCCTAGGTACGGCTGAAATGTTTTATCTTAAATAGCCCAACAAAGATAGCTTCAGGCAACTCATCTCTAGTTAAAAATATCAGCCTTAAGAATAAGTACAAAAAGGAAATGAAAAGGGTCTGGCACTGGAAGTGTCAGTAAAGCTTCACTACCTGTGCCACTGCCAGGTCCCTGTGGCAGCACAGGGCACCACAATGCACGTGTGGGAAGGGGGCTTTGGTGGCCTGGATGCACTTCCTTTTGAGTCCACTCCATAAATGTCAGACATGTGATTTGAATTTCTGTGCACGTTTCTGCTTTATTGTATAATCCTGAGTAACCACTGTAATCTGGTTTAGCAGTGGTCATGGCTGGGCATGTACATCTACTTCCTTAACTTGCTCATAAGAAACCCTTGCCAGTTCTTACAGTAAAGTTCAGGAGACAGGAAAACAAGGCTGAAACAATAGAAAAACCTTTATTCAAGATTCTACAGTGCCAGTATGATTTGTACATATTCTTGCAAAGTCCTTGAACACATGTATAATTAAGAACTTAATTAATTCCACTGAAGGAAATAAAGCTGCTTTGTATGCATCACTGTTTTGAAGGAGTATGGCATTGTTCTCTGAACAGCAAGATTTCATAGAATGCTGTTGGAAAGGATCAGTTATAATTTTCTGATTACATGGAATCAGAACTGCCTCACCCCCCAAAAAGTACCCCCTCACAGATTTAAACAAAGAGACTTAAATAAAATGTATTTTTTTTACAATGTAAAACATATTTAAGATGCAAATAAATTGAACATACTTAGATCTCAGTCAGAGAAACTAGTTAAATTCAGTTAGAGAATCTAGACAGAGTTTTTTAATTTATCAATATATATTTTGAGGAAAGGCTCTTTTATACATTCAGAGGAGGTATCAGTCATATTTCTTTGCTAAATATGAGCACAAGTACAACAGACTGCAGAATGACTGGTGCTGCTGAAAAAAGATCTCAGAAAGGGGTCATAAAGGGAACAGGCATCAGATTGGATTTAAGGACAAAATCTCCTAAAAATAACATGCCTGTATACAATATTACTGCAACAAAGAAGAAATGAATAATTACAATAAATTAAAATGGAGGTCCCCAGAAAGCAATACTAAAAGGACAAATTTGATATGCTAGAAAAAAAGAAAGAAAAAAAAATCTCAAAAATAACAAAACCCACCAATATTTTAGAGTTTCTTTCTGAATATTCTACTAGGGTTAGTAGTATTTTTTTGCTTTACTTTATGAAGGAATGAATGAATAAATGAATGAATTGACTCATAATATCTTTTTTAATAAATTTTAAATGTATTAACTTCGGAATTAATTTACTTGCCGAATAGAGGTTAAACAGAAGTTAAAATCCTCTAAGTTTTTTTAAAAAAATCAAGATAATTGAATTAAATTGAAAATGTATCAATTTATTTAATATAAATCTTATCATTCTACGGTCAAAATACTCCATCATAAAAATAATATGATCTTTGAAGTTTGATAAAATTGGATACTCTGAGAACATTTTGATCTTTCTAATATTCAAAAGAAGGCTTCTATGGAAGACTGAGGTAGTCTAGAACCAGTATTTGCATCTTAACTGTCTTTGAGAAGGAGCTTAGCAGAACAGGCTTCTCAAGAAGAACAACTCCAATAAAGAAGGATTTCCAGCGTGTCTTGCTGGATTTGAGTTATCATTCCCAACAGAGGAGCAGCAGATTGAAGGCTATGACTAAGGACAACAAATTTTAATTGTGGAAAATTTACCTTGTAATCTTCTGATAGTCCTCTAGCAAAAAAAACAAATACAATTTGAAAGCATTGCTAATAAGATGTTTTTAAGAAACATTTCAGGAAGACCGGATTGTAGAAGAGGATTAATGAAGGTATAGGCTACACAAAAAAAAAAAGGGAATACAGAGCATCTGGCTAGTGATACAAAAATGTAGTTAAAATTGAAATACGCTCATTTACATATGAATACATTCCTCTAATGAAGAAAGAAAAAATAAAGCATGAAAGAAAGAAGGAAGTGAGGCTTTCTTGTCCTAAATTGACAAACATCACACTAACACCAGAGTAAGGAAGGCCCTGGCAACTGTTTTAATTTCTAGGACTCAGCAGATTATAAAAATCAAGAATCTTGTCTCATCTTAGTCAATGCTCAAGAAAAAACCCTCACTTGTCAATGGATACAGCTTCAGCAGTAATAAAATTACTTTCTTCAGGTGGTTGGCTCCTGCCCAATATGCTTTTCAATGTCTTGCTTCCACATGCAGCAACCAAATCCCATTTTATGGGTAAGTCAAAATCATGAGCATAGTGCTAACCCTGGACACCCTGATCAAGAAACCTTGCCTAAACTTCTTTCTGAACATTTAGTTTGGTGGAAGTCAAACTGATCATTTACCCAACACATATCTTGCAAACATCTACATTTTAACAAAGCTAATCTCTGCAAAATTAATACATTCAAACAATCACATGCAGAATAACCATTTCCAAGTAATATTAACATTCTAAATATGAGTTTCTGGATATGAGAGAAAGATTAGTCTCAAATAAATGAAATAAGCAAGGCCTAGATTATTATATTCTGTTCCCTAAGAAATTAACCTTATACTTTTCTGTCACAGAGTTTTGCTTCTCTTTGCTTTAAGAACCAAAGTGTCAGACTGTCTCCCAGGCAACCAACAACAGGATAAGCCAGTCTTAAGGTGTGCCAGGGGAGGTTCAGGTTGGGCATCAGGAAGAACTTCATCACAGAAGGGGTGGTTGGGCAATGGAATGGGCTGCCCAGGGCAGTGGTAGAGTCACCGTGCCTGGAGGTGTTTTAGGAAAAACTGGATGTGGCACTCAGTGTCATGGACTGGTGGACAAGGTGGTGTTTGGTCACAGGTTGGACTTGATAATCTCAAAGGTCTTTTCTGGACTGGATAATTCTGAGATTCTGTGATCTGGGCTAATAAAGCTGCCACAGAATGCAGCTCTCGGGTAGGTAGGACCCAACCCTTTCCCTCTGAGAAAGGGCCACAGGGTGCCTGCCTTTAGAAAGCTGTGTTGAAAAAACCTTTGGCTTCAGGCTCAGAAGGACATAATCCAGACAGTCTCTGCCTTCTCTTTTGCTTTCTGACCCACAGCTGGTCCAATCTCTGCTGCCAGCCAGCTGACATACCTCAGTCACACTGACACACCTGAACAATAAATCCTTCTGTCACAAACATCCAATCTAGTTGACTAGATAAATTTATATCCTGTTAGGATGGAATGGAATAACTGTATTACACCTATTCTTTGGGTCCTGATAGACCTTTTATAGGTCTAATTATTATACTTCTATTCAACAAAGACTGAATAGGAGACCAAAATGATTTCAATATAATTCTAAAAATGTATAATGAACTGCATGTTTTAATGGCAATCGGGAAAAGAAGAATGCAGAAACAGAGCAAAAAGACAGGAAATACAGTGTACCTATCCTGTGTATTCATGTGACTTCAACCTGTGGTGTTAAACAGGTAAAATTCACATTATAATTTTTTTAAAAATTGATTTTTAGGATGGGATATCTCAGAAGAAATCTGAAAATGAAGCAGATGATACAATAAGCAAACAATGTGGGATTTTGCACTTGGTTTCTAGGGTGAATCAGGCCGATAATTTTGGACTAGAACTCATTAATATCTGTTCATATACAGATATAATATCTATTTGTACAAAAGTTGCTGAAGATGGCCAAATACCAAGACATTCCTCCCCAAGCAAGTACTCTATATTTTGTTTTAGGGAGTAAAAATAATTTTGACTGACAGCAGAGGATATAATTATGTATGCAACCTTAACTGTCAGTGTTTGCAAAAGCAGACCCTTTATTGCTAAATAAATCCACTGATGTTATCTGTAGTCTGTCTGAAAATAAGAAGAAAATCAGTATCAGACCAGTGCTGGTTGAATTTTAAATGTGAGATTCTCAAAAGATAAAATCTTACCTGGAATACTCCTGGCATTTATCCATCATTAATAAGAACAACTTTAACAGAGCAAGAAAATGGAAGAATTGATAGAATAATTAAAGGAAAAAATGAGACCAAAGTGGCTTAGTTTTCCAAACAGGATAAAAACTTTGGGAAAAGGGAGAAGCCAAGGAAAGAAATAAATTTGGTCCCTAGAAACATACCAGAGGAAAAAGGCAGTCAGGAAAAAGGCTGTGTGAAAGGTCAATGTGTCAACAGGACAAATATGCATGAACTGTACATAAATAAGTTTTAAAAAAGCCTCCTATGCATCAAAGGAGTAAGGATCTGGGAAAGATCTTCAGTGGGAATGAAACCATTTATTTTAAGATGGGGTTTCATTAACTTAATGGAGGCAGATGATGCAAGAATTTACAATAGGAAGGATTTGAATTTGATGGTCCAGATCTTCCAATATACTGTGTTCCAGTTCTGGCCTTGGCTCATGAAGGTTTCCTTTGTTTAGGTGAGAAGTTGGTGTCCACCACAAAGATATTTCACTACACAGATATGGCATCAAAGCTTGGGTTTAAATAAATAAATGTCAAGCCATGACAGATGTGATTCAGGGAAGAATTAACTTCTCCAATATCAGACTGACAAGAGGTCACAGATCTTCATCATTTCCACTCATTTAGGAGGTGAAAGTGGGAAGAATGAATGGACAGCAAAGTTTCCTTTCATGTCTGATTCATTTTAGCTATATTTTCACCTCCCCTCAGGAAAGAACAGAGTAGGGAAGATCCCTAGATATCAGTTCCCTGAGTTCTAGAATACGACTCCAATTTCTTGTAGAAACCTCTGTGTGCAAGGACTGGATGGAGACTACTTCTGTCTCTGGAAATGTCAAATATGAGATCAAAATATCAAAAAATTTCTTACATAAGGCACACCATACTTCTATCTGCACAGGATGATTTTAAGCAATTTATTATATCCAGTTTCATCTAAATTTATTTTGAAAACATTCAGATGATGGGGAAGTAAGCACACTAGGTGAAGCATGTGCAAACCTACCAAAATAAAATGTTTCCAGAAAGAGCTAAAACAGAATCTTTTTCATATCTGATAGAAATAGGAGGCCAAGAAACGAATCCTTCTGATGCTCTACGCAGAATTCAATGTTCTTTCCCAACATTTCCTCTTCAGTACCATTCAGCTTTACTGTCTGATCAACAAATACAAATTTGGCCATGAGGAAATCTATTAGGACAAAAAACTGAAGCCAAGGTAGGGCCAATGCACTTCATGCAGACGTCAGCTTTTGCAGAGCTACACCCCTGCTTACCCAACACCAGTGATCATTTGTTTGCAAAGGCTCAGGATTCAGACCCTGAAAAGAAAAATAGCCTTTTTCATACATCTTCTCAATGCAAAGAGCAGCTGGTGAAGAGCACTGAATAACAGGAAAATTAAGATGTGTGTTCTACAACTCTGATGATGCAAACTCCATTTCTTCAGTGGTTTTTGGTTTTGGTAATCCTAGGACATGTTTAGGGGAAAACTGTCCTAACTGTGAAGTTCAGTTTACAGTGGAATTACTAAATTAATTAAAATTGGAGTAATACTGAGTAAGATATCTATAATACTAAATGATACCAAATGATAAATGTAATGGAACTTAAAAGATAGGAGTAACTGGAAGGAGGGAAAACCCCCAAACAACCAGAGACCAATAGTTCCTTTTGGAACTGACAAAATATTCCAAACACAAAGAGTTCAATATATCCAGATTGAATGTTTAACCCAGAGCTTTTCCCCAACTCACAAGTAAATATTTTGCTGTACATCAAAGTTTGGGAAATTGCTATGGACTGAGAATGGAAAGAGGCCTTGCTGCATTATTTCTAGTCCTAACTTAAGATTCAGAGAATTTTAATAACTTGGCTAAGTCCTATTTCTATTAATATAATTCTCCCATCTATCACCAAATGGAAAGGATATTTCCCAAAGGATATAGAGACCCAAAAGATAAGAATCAAATCTACATTTCCATAACAGATACCTAGATAATAAATTTTTCTCTATTTTTAATGTTGTGTAATGCAATACAAACACTCACAAGTGTAGGCGGCTTACTTTGGTTTTGGGGTACAGAACTGAACTTTGCAATATGAAAAAAATTTAATGAGTTCAATTTTACCTTTATTTGAGCCCTTCTATACTAGGCCAGAAGAATTGGTTAACCATTTAATAATATTTTTCATACATTTATGTTCAAAATGCACTGGTTTATGTTTTTAAATTTTCCTTTATTACAATGAAAGTGACTTAAAATTAAGTGTGGGAGGCATAAAAAAATCCACCCTACCCAAAGTCAAGAAGAATATCAAATTATTGATCTGTAGACAGGAGGAAATTAAATATGGTATCCCCTTCTCATTTAAAAGAAAATAACTGCAACAACTCTTCAAAAGTTCACAGAAGAAATAGATTAAAAATGTTGGCATGAAATCAGCTACTGTCTTGAGTGTATCTTCTGCAGGAGTTTTATTTATAGAACATGGCAAGTACAAGGATTTGTCAGAAGTGTATGGACTTAACTTTCTTTGCTGATCTTAACTTTCGTGCATACACAGTCACAGAGATATTTCATAGTTGTGACAGCCAAAATTGTTCCTTTATCTGTGAAAACAAAATCGTTTTCAGTGGCATATCATCTTAATATATTTTGCTTCTGGAAGTTTCTTTTGGGATTTCTTGAAAACATCTTTGCATTTTATTAGAAGTCAGTTTACTAGGCAGACAAAAATCAATCCATGCTTTTTCCTTAGAGAGTTAAAAATAATTTTTTTCAACTCTGACACCTGAGTTGTATTAATCTGACAAATTTTATCACCATTAAATATTCATGAAGGGTCAATTCAAACTTGTCACTTCAATGTAAACTATTTATATCTGTGGAATAGTGTTTTTACCTTCATATAAGGCAATTTAGTGGAGAGCTTGGCCTATAAAGAAAACAAAGAATGAGATTAAAGAGACCTTATAGTTGTTAGTAACACAAAATTCAGAGGGAGAGGCTTGAGGCATAACCACAAAGTTTTAGCTTAACACAGCTAACTTCAGTACTCTCCAGCCTCTGCCAGAAAGCAGAACTTGTTCTTCTTATTGACAACAAAAGGAACTGGAGATGACCATTCCTTAGCTGATGTTTTCCTTTATAGTATTTACTGTCCCTGTATGATTTAGGCAGCAGTTCCATGCACAGGGACCACCAGGCTGCCAGAGTATATGTTCAGAGATTCAGTCCTTTACTGAAGCACATCATAGCTTGGGCTCTAGGACCTATATTAAATTCTGGTTCTGTAGCCAGTAGTCATATCCATTCAGTTTTCAATTCTTGGGTATACACACTCCAAGTTGTGTATTTCTTGATAATTTGAGAGAAAAAAATGTCTTTAAAGGATTGTGGCTATTCAGACAATTACAGCTTGAATGCAAGATCTTTAAAACATGGACAAACCGTGTTTGGAAGGGATGTTGGCAGTTCATGTAGTCCAAACATTTGCTCAGAGCAGGGTCAGCCATATGATAAGACATACTTGCTCCAGATTTGAACCAGTCATGCCTTGTAAAATCTCTAAAGATGGAGAATATATAAATTTTTTGGGCAACCTGCTCTACTATTCCAATGTCCTAAGGTGAAAAAGGCTTTCCCTGAACCAAGGTTTCAATATTTCATGTTTCAATTTATATCTACTATTTCTTGCCCTCCCAGGTCATACATATCTTCCTTCATGCTCAATTGTATAAACATAAAAGTAGGGTACTGTTTTTCCAACATTGACTTTATAGTTATACTGAAGAAAAATACTTTCATGAAAGTACAAAAATATGCTTCTCAATGGCATATTTTTGCAAAATGGAGATTTTTTTCTAGTAGTTTCACTAGTAGTTCATTTAATAAAACCAATAGAAAAATTAACTAACCCATTTTCCTCTGTTCACTGTTTCCATTCCTACCTCTCATACCTGATTTTCTGGCCTTACAACCCTCTCACCAAAAGAAAAAAAGCAAATGGGAGAGGTGAAGAAAAATTAGGAATAAAAGTAAATAAAAATACCTCAAAAGTTTAGAATTTCCATTTGAAAAATTAAAACGATTTCAGAACATCTTTTGTATCTGCATTGTTTTTCAATTCCAATACAGCTCAAACCCTTCATCACTACATATAGTCATCTTCCTCATTATATATTACTTATATAGGAGAAAAAGTCTTAAATTCTAGTCTACTATATTTAGCCTTCCTTAGTCAAGAAACCTATTGCATTTGCAGAACTGCTTGGAACTCTTAGGACTGTTATTCTTTTAATTGAGTACTGAAAAAGAACCTCTTGATTACCGACAAAGAAAATCAAAATGCTAAGGAACTCACTAAATACTAGAAATAACTTGAATATAAGACACAGCATCAATGTTGGTTCTGTTAACAATGACAGATATTTGGACATAAAATTTCGTTAGTTGAACAGATTTATCATGGAATAATTTCTATGCAGAGGCCAACATTTTCAAATGTCAGTACCCAAAAATCCATCTCCAGACACACAATTAAACAAGACATAATTTTCAACCGTACATCTGTGTAATTTTAACTATTCTGTGAAAATCTCATGAGTTACAAACAAGTTTATCTTTATATTGCATGTATGTAAAATGTCAAGATTTTGAGAGGCTTTAGGTTTTGAGGGGAAGGATTCCATGAAACATTTCTTCAGATAAATTCCCTGCTTGACCATAGACATTAAATAAATCTCAGCTATCTTCATACCAGATTACATCCTCTGTTCTTCACAACAGCAGAGACAATATATGGTTGAGAATTGATGAGAAATAAATGTTTTAAAGAGATAGTCAGAAAGTTCAGTTTTGAGGATGGTGACTAAAATATTTGGGACAGTATGCTTAGCAATAGCAAAAAAATGTTTCAAACCATTTTTTCTTATACACATTGCAAAGGGTTTTAAGAATTGTATTCTTCCTTATTTCTATAGAAAGTAGATATTCCCGTTTTTCTATTTTCTTTCCATCCATGTGGATCCATGGATGAAATATCACCCAGACTATTGGAAGCAATGCTCTCAATTTTTATGTTAAACTCTTTTTCTTGTATGCAATGATGTTTTGGACAATGACATTAGAACACATTTTAGCAGACTTGTGGAAGTCCCCAGTTTTGCAAAAGGGAAATTGAGATATTAAATGTACATCACAAATTTAGAAGTAAGCAGCTGGCTGACAAATCTTTCCTCTGATGATTCCTGTCTTGTTAGCTTTTTTGTAAGTCTCCCAAGAGTTTCTTTGTGCACCATGTGATATTTCACTACTGCTGTTTTCTGCTCTTGCAGCAAATCCTACTATTTCATCGTAAACAAATAGTGTTAACACTCGTGATGCTTAATGTTTTGTCAGTTTGCTCAGCAAGTGTGAAGAAAATGCAAACACTTTCAAGCCTTTTTTCATGCTGTCAGACTGCACTAAGTTGAGGAGATCTCCCAAATGGATGGTATTGCATTTAGATTATTTGCTAAAAAATCAAGAGATGACACTCATGGGATTCTTAAAATTGGCAGTACCTGGTTATTATAACATTTTTTTTCTACCTGGAACAATCAAAAATTTTTATCCACAAAAAGATTATAGGCTGTGGACATATTTTTTAGCTGTGACAGGCTTGCTTCCCAGAATGGTTTGCCTTACTTTCATTTCTGTGGATGGCTTCCTAGGTATTCCTATGCATAATTTCAATACACGTGATTTGTATTATATTTTGATATGCAAATATGCACATTATCTACCCAATTAGATATGCTTTTCAAAACCTTCATTTTTCATAAATATTTATATCTATCATAACTTCATGTAATTAGTCCTTTAGCATGAGGGGAATGAAAAACTGTATGTCAATGATATGCTTTGCAAAATATGGGTTTTCTTCTTTCTTCCATTGGTTCTACTCATACATCAATCTTTAAAGACGAAAAAGGTGGTTGCATCGAGTAACTGATATATTATCCAAATGCAATAACTTGTACTACCCTTAAAAATGTGGATAGCCTTGGGAAAAGCTGATGTACACAATTTGTACTATGCACAATGACACAGTTTTAGGGGTTTAAGGGCTCAAAGAAGAAATCCTGAATTTTACTGTCCCTTTGATTTCAAAAGATGCATGAGGTTCCTTGAAACATTGAAAGCATAAAGTTCAGTGTATGTAACTGGTATCTAGTGCTTTTTGACAAGGCCAATGATAATCATGTTGGCCTCTAGCTGCTAATCTAGAAGGTTACGTGTTTCCATAGATCCTAATCTCCAAACCCCAAGCAGCTGTCTCAGATATTCCATTGCATCTCAAATGGCAAGAGATGCTTCTTTTTAAGCAACTGAATTAAGCCAGTAATAATGACCACAGCTATGATCTTCGAATTAATTTAAAGCTGTAAATGAGATGCAAGGTACCATGTTGGTATGAGAGACCAACATGGCATGAGAGACAAAAGAAATTCTGCACCTATGAATGGCTGTGTGTAGTTTGGGCCCTGGGGGATGTGTGTGTGTGTGTGTTTGTTCTTTTTTTAAAGTCTGTTTGTTTGGGTACTTTGTAATTTAGAGGCTCGGTTTTGATACCCTTCCTCATTTCCTGTACTTTTATACTGTTGGGTTAGTCTGTTAAGTGAAGGAGGTCACTAAAAAGGTTTTCAAGCGAAAAAATAAAAAAAAAATGAATGCACTGGTAAAATGTAATTTTTTTGTCTCCTACTGGACTTATGGTTTGTTTGGGTTTTTTTCTGCTTCAAGATAATTTTTAAACAGACTTGAACAACCCTTTACATAACATTGTCAGTGTGAACCAGATTTATTTGTCCAATGAAGTGTGTTTTATCAGAACATTCATTACCCTTTTTGAACATAGTGGAGTCAAGGATCAGAAAGCAATTTTCCTTCTTTCCTGTTCTCAAAACCATGATTTTTTTTTTAGTGAGGTTAAGCAGTGCTTTTTCAAATTCCCTGTGCTTGATGTGTCATCTATCGATGAGTCAAGCCTGTTATGCTGGAACTCTGAATACAAGAATTGTCCCTCACTTTGAAAACTTTTAAAAAGAATGCTTTATTTTTTCTTTAGGTAAATTTGAAATAAGTTTTCTTTTTATTCGTAGGTGTCATGGCCATACCCATTGATACAAGGTGTTTGTATACAGGCTCTTCAAATGTTAATGTTTGCTCCATGACTGCATTGCCTAACCAACTCTTTTTTGAAACACTAAAGCTACTACATCAACATGACCAGACTGGAATTTCTTTGCATTTTTAGAAACATCTGCTCTACATATCACTGTGTAATATATCTATATATTTACTGTAAAAGAAATTAAGGTGTCACTTTGCTGCCAAAAATTTAAGCATATGCAGGACAGCGCTATTTTTGACATGCTGCAGATGGAGTGCTTTAAAAAGGACAGTTTAGCCTTTGCAACCACATATAATGGATGTATACCCATCCTCTAGATAAAAAAAAACCTCCATGGAGTGAATGTTTAGTCTGCCTTTTTGCTTTACACTGAATTTTATTTGTAACAGCTGCCTTCTAGTTCACGTGAAAGTACTACTGATAATTGAGAAAAGAGCTTTGTGTCTAAAACATGAATTGTGTTTTTCTTACTGACCAGTTTAGCCCTTTCTGTATAATAAGGGAGTTTGAATTCACAGGTCCAAATTCCCAGGATAACACTCTCATGAAGCAATGATAGGCTGAATGGGGTATCCCTTAAGACTCTTGCTATGAAACTTTGCCAGTATGTAGAGCAACATACAATATTCACAGGGAGTGACACAAAAAGCAGGAGTGAGACCCTACACAGTGGTTACAACACATAGCTACAGTATTTGTAATTTCAAAGAGCTCTTACATCCTTTACCTTGCTTGGAGCATAAAAGTACAGTGAAGAATACTGGAAAATTTGTGGAAAATATTCAAGAATTGATATGCATCAGGAGACTCCAGTGGAATAGAAGCGCAGGAGGGGAAGATTTGTCTGTCTCCCAAGACACCCATTTCATTGCTACAGAAGAGACAGTGGTCAAAATGAGGTATTTTTGGTTTTGCCTGATCCATCTCTTAATTTCTCAACCTCTGCCCCTTCTCAGTGAGCATTGTTTATTGAACATTTTTGTTTCTGGAGTGGTCCAGCTGCAAAGGAATTGATGGTCCCATTTAAATTTATGTTATTACTTTAAATTAGACTGTTAAACTAAATTGTCACTTAAAAGAACACATCTCTTTTGCATCATCTAAAAGTTGAATTTATTCAGGAGATTATCAAAAATATTTTAAAAATAAATAATAAAATAAAAATTTCAGAATATGTACATAACCATCACTACAATGTATATTACAGTAAATAACTAAATATCTCAATGACTCTTATTTGGAGGGGAATTTGTAAGAAGGAAAGAGTTAATATTCCAGCATGGATATTCTTCTGTGCTCTTTCACTTTCAAAGCTGTATGTAAGAGCCAAGATCAATCTAGTTTTAAACATTCTTTTTCTAAAACCCTTTCTGGTCTGTCCAGGTTCACGTATTGTGTCCCACACAGAGGAAATAAGAGTGAAGGTCTATGAGTGTCTCAGCACGGGTTGGAATAACCCTTCTGAGGACAGTCTATGCCCAGTCCCTTTTACTGTGCTGTGGTTCACTCTGAGGGGGATCCCCTGACCATCAAGGGGGTTTTGTCTGGAGGAGCCACTGCAGGAGCTCCCCTGCCACCCTCAGCTGCAGAGGGGCAGGCAGCCCATGGGACAGAGCGGAGCTGCTCTGACAAAGAGCCATTCCACACCGATGCAAAGGGGATATCAGCTCCTCAGCACCGGCCATTTCTCTCTGCAGACCCGCTCCTGTTTCTCCAGGCACTGAGGCAGAGGCAGCTTGAGTGCCTGCCAGCGGCATGTGAGGCACCATGACAAGCATTTCCTGCATATGCTCGTTCTGTGTGCTTCTCGCACAGAGTCAGGCAGAGAGCTTGCTGCTAAATAGCACAAGACATTCTCTTTCTTTGGTGCCTGAGCAATCTGTCTCTGTGGTCTTCCCAGCCTTTATGAGCCTAGGGATTTGGAAAATAAAAATATCAACTAAAAGCAACTAAATTGTATTGTACAGAATAAAGCAGAGACAGCTCTGGCTGGCCCTTATTATTCAAAAACAGAGTACTCTGCTTATACCACTGATAATGCAGAAAAATAAATGCTTCTCACAACTGACAATTTTTCCCTTTCATGTTTCTTCCAATAACTAATATTGAGTTTGTGTAGATTTTTTTAAGATGAAGAAGAACGAAGCAAAATTAAATGGTATTGAACATCAAAATATCACTTTAGCTAAGCAGCAGGATGTGTAAATCTTTGCTGAAAGCTTATCTGAACTACTGGAAGCTCCTTGACTCTGCAAAATCATGCAAAACATTTTAAAGCAGGTCAAATATCAGGCACTTCAGCTGCCAGGAATTTCCCATCAGCAAAAAGGGGAGGAAATAAGCTGTTCCATAATGTAGGAAAGGCTAGTGCTACAGTCAGGTGACAAACTCGGGGGACTGAGTATTGTTTTATCTAAATTTTCCTTCTAAGAATTTAATTATATATCATTATTTTTTAATATAAATAGATTTTGTTCTTTTTAAGAAAGACTTGTGTCTAGATTCAAAATTATTCTGCAAATGCAGTACCATGCATGCTTCTGAAAATCCTTATGGACAATTATGTGTATAGAATATTTAATTGCATGTGCACATATGGATTATTTCCACCACTTGCAGGGACACATCCCTAAGTGTTTGCACAAACAATCATAATATTTAGACATAATTTATTAGCTGGACAATTATACAAATGATATATTTGTATTTTAAATGAGTCCCATATTTTTATCACATTCTGTGTAATATTTGATCAACTCATTAAGAAACATGAGGATTAAAATTCAGGAGTGTCTGGATGCATGCCTGTTACACTTAATTAGTGATTGCTGGAAAAAGGATCTGAGAATTATCATACAGCATAATGACAGAGATCTACCCCGCAATAAAAATATTCTGCACAGAATTTTAATAAGATTCACTGCCTTTGGTAAACTTAAACAGGTGAAGTAAAATGCAGCATTTTGCATTATGTGAGGGTTTAATTTAATTTAATTTAAATTTATTTATAAATGTTGCAAGTCATTTAAAGGGAGAAGTAATTGTCACAGTAGGAAGGTGTAATATTACAGATTTTTTACAGCCATGTTGTAATGGCTTCGGTGTATACTAAATATTTAAACACATATAACATACATTAAAAAATTTATAGAGCAGCAGAAGACAGAAGATAAAAACACTGCACTTTTGGTATAAAGATTTCAGATACAATACAGAGCATGAAAGCAAAGTAACTGAGTAAGTGTGAATCATCCTACTAAGATGCTGAGACTGTTCAAAGGGTTAAGGATAGCAAATCACATTTTGTTGCTATGTGCAGCAAGGATAAAGATCTACTGGAACCCCCTTTAATAGGTGAAAGGTGGTCTGAGCCAAAACGCACACACTGACGTCCAACCCTTCCCCAGAGAATCAATGATGTTTTTTATGTGTGATCAATGTAATATTCCACAGCTAAATTTAGGGACTCTGCATCCTATGAAAATTACACCTATGTCTAATTAACAATAAAAAATTGTGGCTATCTACAGGTTTAATTATTTAATCTACAAGGTTTTGATTGACTTAATCCTTTTAGTAAGAACAAAAGAGTATATGGGGGAAAAAAAAAAGCATTTCTAATGTTGTTTACTCAGAAGGAATTCTGTAATTTTCCCTAGTCATCTTGTAAGATTATACCATCTTTGCTGTTAACTCCCCTAACCCAAGCAACATACAGTGTGAGACAGACTGCTAATAGTTTTCACTGTCTCAGTGTATTACTTGGTTAAATCATAAACTGTGTCTACAAAGCTTCTCCTTTTTAGTTTGGAATTTTTACAGACTTATATCAATAGATCACAGGATTCAGTGTTTGATTTTGATGGGTTAGAGGAAAGCTAAAAATTTGAAACCGGATTCCTTTGGCCACAGCATTTTGTTTGGGGCATATTTTACCAAACAAATGAATCTTCACACCAAGGTTCACTCTCTTTTCAGTACTGGTACTGCATTCTGCATATTTACAAGTCATGGGGTGACTCGTGTAGTTCCACCAAAGTCAGAGGGAGTTTTGTCTGATATCAATGGGGCCAGATTTCACTTTTAATAACTCATGTGACATACATGCTGGAGTATCTGCAGCAATGCTCTGGGTGGGTGTTGTGCAAAGGATGAAACAGGAAAGGGACACTCTCATCGCTCTTCCAGGACCCATAACCACTGCAAGCCCTCCTTTCTCCAAACACTCTGAAGGTGCATGTTTATAGGCTATTTACCTGCCTCAAAGTGTATGGCAAAAATCATTTAAATGAAGATTTAAAGGAAGAAAGAGTCCTGAGCCTAAAGGAATAAGTGTTCAGTTCTGGGTTCTGACACTAGGCCACTTTAAAATGATAAGCAAACTCATACGGCTTAATTTAGAAACATTAATAAGAGAAATTAGCACATGAGGAGATTTCTGAGAATCTTGGAATTCATATCAATCTGAAAAAAACCCCATAAAAGTCTACTTTTGGAAATACAGTTTGAACTCTTCCAGATATTTTTCCCCTTAAACTTATTTCCCATGTGTGAAATGAAAAAGTGAAGACACACAATAAAGGTGAATATTTAAAAATCAAGTTATTTTTAGTATCACAAACGTAATTGCACATTCAGATAGTTTAAGGGTGGAGTCAGACCTGAGTGATCTCAGAAGTCCCTTCCAACCACAGCCATTCTGTGATTCAGTGATTCTCTAATATTTAATCTATTGCTGTAGAAATTACCTTATCAAGTAGAAGTTCATTAGAGATAAATGTCATATGATGTAGGGATTATTTTGAAGTAGTTCTTGTGTTAAGCGTACATTCAAAAAATTTTTGTAGGAAGAAGCCTACGCTAGCAAAATGAAGACATTTTCAAGAACCAATTAAATCTATCTGTAAGAAAATAAAATGTTTTTCCAAAACCTGCAGAATGGTTCTATTTGTATGATTCCAGGGTGCCCTCGTGATTCAGGCAGAGAATTCAGGACTTCTTTTCCAAACAGAGAACTTTGTAGTATTATCATTAAACCAACAAGAAAAATATATTGGTCAATAAAAATGACGTTTCCAGTTTTCACTTATTGGCAAGTAAGCAACACATGGGCAACTCAGCTAGAAAGTTATTTCATCATTTCAGTTACTTGTTCCAAATAAATGCAAAATTTTGACCCATGATTAGAACAGCCTACACATAGATTCACAGACACAGGAAGTATTGCAGCTCTTCAGTGATACTTTTAGGTTTCTAGTGCTAGAAATGCCTTCTGATTTATCTAAAATTATAAGCCAAGTTGTGATACCATCATCCCTCAGCACAATAGATATGACACAAACTTCTTCAGCTGTTCCAAGCTCTCCTTTACCTACTGTGTTTTGTGTTAAAGACAGAGATTTGTAAATGTTTATATTATCACAAAAATGTGATTCTTGTGATCTTATGAGGTAAGTGCAAAGAATAAAAAATTGAAAACATTTTTCCTATTGCAGTGGACCCATAAACAAATCAAATATCTTCTTAAACCACTCATCTCTGCTTTTCTAAAGAAGGCAAGAGGTGACAAAAGCTAATTGCAATCCTGTCTAATACCTGCTGGTAAATGTGAGGACTCATTGTCACTAGCATTCCCCACCATCTCCTCTCACAGACAGGCTCCAGAACCAACATTTCTCTATAAATAAAGTTTCAGGGCCACTTTACAACCACATGGCCTTCTGGTAGAAAAAAAGGGAGTAATTCACATAGCCCCTCTCATACAGTTAAATAAAAAGAAGAATTCTGGTTTGCTCCATGGAGAAAGAATATTCAAAAGAACACTCACAGAACTCAGTTCGTCCTTCCTGTCTGTAGAGTGTTTTTTATTATATTTTTAAACAAACTGTAGTGACTTAAAGGCAAAGGAGCCTCACTGTTTAGAGGGAATAAACACTGTTAATGCCATTACTTCCAAGGGGTTACTTATCGTTATGAAATCTTGATTAATCACACAGTAAAATAAAGAAGACATTCAATTGAACATGCTTGGGTCATTTAAGTCCTGTAACTTATCTGTGCACAAATTAGAATACAGTTGAATTTTAGCAGTGCTCAAGTACGTCTAACTGGGAATGTCAGCCTCTCCACTGCAACTTTACTTATTTAAGTGATCTATCTTATCAGTGATAGGAAAAAAGACCAAGAAAATTACCCAAACTCAACTGTCCAAAACTCCCAAACCATTAAAAATATACTAAAAATCTTAACTGACTTCTAATAATCCCAGATTATGAGCTAGGGAAGTTAGACTGTTCTCTATATCTAATAGAGTTAATATGATGGAAAGAATGAAGACCAGAGGGACAAATGGAAAACTAATTTGGGAGAAATTCAAACATTTGAGGAACTAATGGTTCAACTCCATTCCAAAAAAAGAAGAAGGGTGTGTGTGGTAGACTGACCAGAACACATACAATTGAAACACTGGAAGACAGCACTTTCATTTGATAATTTGCTGGAAGTTTCTATCTGGCAGTACTTGAGCTTTATTCAGTCTGCTCTTAACTGTGCTTCTTGCTATATGCCATGATAAAGGCTGACCTAATGAAAGCAAAATTTAGTAAACTACAAATCCTGTGTGTGATTTTTTTCAGGTGTTTACTCACTCAATGCCCCTGCAGGCCCAAATGCTAGCTCATTATTCCCAGTTGTATTCCACTTCAAATCAGTGACACAGGCACATGGAAAGATTACTTGAACTATCCAGAACCTGCTTTTGAAGCAAATTATTCTTCCATATGTTAAATATCTTTAGAAGAAAATAGTCCAGGCAGGCCTATGTATTTATGTTTAACATTTCTGAAACCATTTTGAATCCAACTGAAGTAACAGGTGACTGTATTAAAAGGAGATAAAAACCAAACACTTCAGCAGCTATTTTTCAGATGAGTCTGTTGTGCATGTTCCTGACAAAGACTAGGCAGCTTTCAGGGTATCTATTATGTCTGTACAGTGAACAAGGCTGTTGTCCATTGAGAGAATGCTTTATCTGAAGCAAATAGGAGTATGTGGGATGAAAACTGAAATTGTTGAAAAGTAGAAAACTGAAGGACAGAACAGGTAGGTAACTTCCAAGACTACATGGAACAAGTTTCTGGTGCAGGAGGAAGATTCTTTCAATCACTGAACCACAGCCAGTAAGGAAAATATCTGTCCATGTAGTATAAAGAAATATTTGGTTTGCCCTTCCAGGTCATTTTTTTTTGGTCTCTGCAGTGCTGTGAGCTCACTGCTCTGCCCTGGGCTTCCACAATGCTAATGGGAAAAATCAGTTATGAAAATAGGCCAGATGTTGGAACAAGACCAATAACATCTCCACTCTTTTCACAGGTGATACAATCCACTCTTCCTTTTCTTAGATTAGTTTTTCTAAATGCATTCCTTTCCCCTTTAATAGATTAAATAGAAAACTATATAAGTCTTGCATAAACAATGTTTTCAAACAGTCACAGACATGTCATTTTCATTCTTCCCCTCAAGACAAATTATTTCCCCAGTGTGCATAAACTTTCTAGAAGATGGACTTCAGACTTGCTTTTAGGATCTCTGAAGAGACCAGTAAAGAGATACTTTTGAATATCAGAGAAGCTTAGTCACCTGATTAAAAGTATCCAGGAAAATGTCATTAGTTGAACTGTTTCCTGACCAAGAATTGAAATTAATATGTCCATTGAAGCAAATTCAGTTACAGCAACTCCACAGCATCTCTGCTTCAATATTCCGAGAATTCCTTTTCTATCCTACCTCAACAACTCTTCTCTGAAAGGCTGAATGGCAGAAGGAATTCTGTGGAACATTTTTGGCTGTGGGGTCACACTGAGTTTGGCCCTGTACCTGCGTCACACTGCTAACACAAAAACCCACTGTTAGTGACCAAAATGTCATTTGCAGCTTGCAGTGTAGAAGTGCAATTCTGTGTTAGCAGCACACAATTGCTTGTTCCTGGCTTCATTATCTGTTGCTGCTAACAAAGTATGGATTTACTGGTGTATGACAGTACTGCCCATGATATCTAAGGCTTTCCTGTAAATAAATTAAATGAAATGCAAATAGAAAAAAACCCCAAGCCTAACCCAGTTTGTGAAAGACTGCTTGTTCTGTTCGTACTTTTGTCACTGCAGGCAACCAGAGCGTGAAGCAGGTAAGAAGTCAAGCAAGCTCTTGACGTCAGTTACTCCTCATTTGGAACAATTTTAAACAATCTTTGACTTATGTTCATATACTGATCATTGATTAAGCCCTAGGGATGTTTCCTCCAGTGTTTCTTCACCTTTATTACTATAAACAATGTAGTACTTTTCCAAACCACTTAGACTGTGCACAGTCTATTAATAAATGCACCCTTATATGTTTTTTTTCTCATTAATACCTAGATGACAGCTGATACTGACAATCTCTGGGTCTCTGAAACGCTCATCATAATCAGCAATAAATCATGTTTATTCCTAAGTTGCACTCAAACATTAGAATTATGCACAAAGAATAAATCATTCCTCTAACAGAATGATCAGTTTTTGGATTTCTCTATCTAGTTACGTATTACTCACTTGGCATTTTCAGCGAAAGGAATGTGTTAACTTATAATAAACAGTAAGGAAAAAAACAATAGCAGAAACAGAGGTTTAATAGTCAAATAGCATGCATATAACCATTACTAAGGGACTCCTGATGTTATAAGAACCCACTGATGACTATTTTCATGCACACAGCACACACAGTGGTTTTAGTCAGAGATCATTTCTCTCAGTGTCTTTTATTAAAAACAAAGGAAGGCTCCAATTCAAAGATTAATAAGATGTGACTTAACATTTCAGCTGTTTTCAGTAAATATTGCATGTGTCTACCTGGATTTCATGTCTCTTCATAGCAGGGAACTCAGTAATACAGACTGCTCAAGCTTTGTTTTCAGCCTTTCTCCAAACCATTTGCAAAAGCCACTGCAGTGTCTTGCTACTGCCTCTTAAAAGCCTTAACTTGCCTAATGACAATGGTTTTTCAGAGCAGAGTCATTGAAATAAGTACTACATCTCAACAGTTGAAGTCTGAAAGCTTTCTCAGAGGAGCTGTGGATGCTGCAACTGCCGAGCACGCAGCCTGGCCGGTCAGCTGTGCATTGTACATGAGATGTTGCACTGTCTGCTGGAGCTGAGCTTGGAGGTGGCCCCTTGGCAAAGATGAAAGGCCAGTACAATGACCCACCACACCCAGAGGAGCTGCTAATAGGAAAATTATTCCTCTCCTTCCCATCTCTAGTTATGATCAGGAGTGGTTCTTCTTTCAGGCTAGCAGTACTCTAGAGAGTGGTAGAGCAGAGATGCTTGGCTTATGAGGGAAGGTGGAAAAGATAGTGTTCCCAAAGCTGGAGGTGGAAGGAAGGGAACAGGTTTGCAAAAGTATAGGCAAATTGGTTTAGCCTTCTGTTTGCAAGCTGCTAAGCTATCAACCTCATTCTTCTGATTTCCAGTCTGTTGGGTTCTTCACAGAAAACATGCAATGTTGGGTTGGGTTGTTTTGGGTTTTTTTTGCCAGATTATAAATTTGGTGCATCTTCAACTGAGAATGGCCCAGCAGAATAAATTAAAAATGAAAATTTGTTTGGCTGAATAAAATGCCATTTCTATCCACAGAAAAAATCTCCATTTGAATACTCTATTTTATGATTATGTGAAAATAATTCCCATTTCTTAATTCAGCTATTTATTCATGGCCTACCAGAAGCACCAATGGAGAGCAGCTCAATCCAGATAAGTGAGAGCACAACTACAAAGTTAGCATGGGAGTTACATATTTCTGTAGTCAGGTCATACCGTAACATGATCCATCTATTACCAGCTAGGCCTGAACCTTTCAACAGGATCACTAAGCACAACGATGTTTATATTCAGTCATTTATTGCTATTGTTTCTTGCCTCTCTCAGACATGTTCTAAACTGGGACAAGGAAAGTCTCTAAGTTTCTTCACACATCTTTTTCTGTCTAAAAGGTGTTGACATAACTACTGCTAGCATAGTTCAGGACAAGCATTTTTGTGTACATGGTGATAACAATTGTTACTTGTCCTGAATGTTGACTTCACAGTACAAAGGCCTTTTAATTTTTTTTCCCTTTCCAATGGTATTTGGAAATACTTGGAAAACTAAAATTATCATTGTATGGGGTTTGCATGGCAAGCTTTTGGTGGCAGAGGGTCTACAGGGCTGGCTTCTCTGAGAAGTTGGCAGTATCTTTCCCCATGTCCAGTGGAGCCAATTCCAGCTATCTCCCAGATGGAACCACTGCTGGCCAAGGCTGGGCCCATCAGCAACTGTGTTATTGCTTCAGGGATAACATTTAAAAAGGGGGGGAAACCCCCAACCTGTGCAGAAGCAGCTGGATAGATGGGTGAGAATATGTGAGAGGAAGATCAATGCAGGAGGAGGAGGAGGCGGTACTCCAGGTACAGGAGCTGAGATTCCCCTGCAGCCCCTGGTGCACCCCATGGTGAGGCACCTGCACCCCTGAGCTCAAGGATGTCCACGGGGTGCAGAGATCCACCTGCAGCCCCTGGAGGAGACCCACACTAGAGCAAATGGGTGTTAAATGAATATGGGACCTTGTGGAAAGCTTGTGCTAGAGGAGGCTCCAGTGGACAGTACAGGGCCTGTGGACAAGAGCCCACGCTGGAGCAGGACCTTTGGCCAGACCTGTGATCCTGTGGGCAACCCACACTGGAGCAGCCTGTTCCTGAGTGACTGCACCCCATGGGAGGGGCCCCCACTGGAGAGGTTCTTGAAGAACTGCAGCCAGTGACAAGGACACACATCAGAGAAGTTCATAGAGAACAGTCTCCTGTGGGAGAGACCCCACCATGGAGCAGGAAAAGTGTGTGAGGAGGAAGGAGCAGCAGGGATAACGGGATGAACTGACCACAACCCTGCTCTGCTTTGTGGGGAGCAGGTAGAGAAGTCTGGAGTGAAATTAAGCCTGGGAAGAAGGGAGAGGCAAGGGGAAGTTTTTAAATATTTGACCTTACTTCTCATTATCCTACTCTTTTTTTATAGGTACTACTATATATTTACATACTACTACAATATTATCCCACTCTTTTTTATTTTATAGGTAATAAATTAAATTAATTTTCTCCAATCAAATCTATTTCTCCCATGAAGGTAATTACTGATTCTTTGTCTTTATCTTGACCCACAAGCTTTTTGTCATATTTTCTTCTCCCTATTTTGCTGAAGAGGGGAGTAACTGTGGCTTGATGAGGCACCTGGCAGATAGCCAGTGTAAATCCACCATGGCATTTACCTGTCAAGGTATCACCAATTGCAGTAGCACAGCTTTGGAGTAAATTCAACACCCTTTGAGACTAGTAACACCAGTCCAAACACTTCTTCCAAAGACATGAAGGGCATGGTACTCAAATGCCTACAGTAGCTGCTGTGAAGTTGAAAATGTGAACACGGTCAAAGAATATACTGACAGATATTATAAGCCCAAAACCCTTTCCTCTTGAATGCCATCCACCAACACCATCATGTTCTGAAGGTGAAACACACTTCATAGAAACCATAGAAAATGCCTGGAAGAACTGGGAGAAATAAAACATAACTACAAAGTATATATAGGTGAAAAAACTAACATTGTGGATAATTTCTTTGAGGAAGGCTGCTTCTTTCAACTCTTATTGCGGTACTCCTTACAGTTCTTCCACTTGGCCTTGTTCAAATCATCATTCCTGCTGCAAGAAGGAAAGCAAAATCATTGCTGTAAAATAAAAGTCGGTGGACAAAGAATTTAAACAGAAAGAATGTGTCTCCAGGACCTTCCTCACTTTAGATGAAGCTCACTCTACAGAGAGCAGCAAGATGCCTTCCTTCTTCACTTTCTCCCTGTTTCTCACCTCCTGATACTTTTTCAAAATATTCTTCTCTGAATGTTCTGAGTTTTATCCTGTGATATTTTGTCAGGTGTGTAAATTCCAGCTTACTAAAGAAACACAGAATCAAAGTCTAAATTGACTTACTAGAGTTCAACACACCTGAGGTTTTTCTGACGTATTTTTACTTTATTTTTTTTATTCTCTGCACCTACAAAGCATGGAGGGATGGCAGTTACTGTTCTAAAAGGCACAGTAGAGCAATAACAGATGATCCTGAACAAAGTTGTGAGAGGTCTGCAGTCCTCTTCTGCCCCATGCAAACTTAAACTTGTAACAGTTTTGCGATGAGTCTGTAGGGACCTAAAGGCCCTTCTCCCCCCAACCCCAGTGCCCAATAAATTTTCCAAAAATACTTCTGTTTGTACAGATAAGTAAACACTCAGATTAAACCCACTGAAAGCAGCAACAGGGGTTAGAAGATAAATACTATTATTTTGAAGTGCTACTCCTATACCAACACCTGGTAAGCCCTCAGAAAAACATAAATAAATTAATTAGAGACAGAAAAATCTTTAGTGTAATGATGTCCAATCACTCACGGCACCATCCTCTTTGATAAGCAAGGGGAAAAGGGAATCAACACATTTTCACTTTCAGGCATATGACCTAGTCACCAGTAACCTTTAAGTAGCTGGGTACCTTTACATATAGCTATGAGATGATGCACACAAGCACATTTGGATAGCCAATTAATAAATACAAATTCTATCAATTTTTCTGCACCATTTTTTTTTATTCATGAGAGCTGTAACAGTCTAAAAATTCCCAAGGGAATGCGTGGGAATGCTTGTCACCTGTGAAATAATACTGTAACTGTAAAGTTTTCAATACCTATAACAGAATACTGAGGACAAGTCATTGTACAAAGGAAGAGCATCTAGTAAAATTTAATTACACTGTTTCTACTGGGGATTTCAAAAATTTTCCCTGCTCACATTTCCTGGCTTGTATGCAAGACTACTAACCAACTTTTAGCTAAAAGGGTACAAATTCTTTAATTTAATGCATCAGACAGGGGAGAAAAAGGTGAAAAGGGGAAAGAACTCTACAAGATATGAGATGACTATTGCAAGATTGACAACTTCATCAGCAAGCATGCATATGGATGTAGGAACATATGTCTACCTCTTTCTGGTCATTAGATTTAATTCTCTTCAGATGGAGGTTAACTTTGTTCATCTCAGTTTCTTCCTTTTCCATTCCAACAGTCCTAAAACAACACAGGCATGGACCAAAGTTGGGTGATTCAACTCAAAGGTACATGCATGAATTGCACAATCATATCACAGAATACTTGATTTTCAAAATAAAATGCAATATCAAGGCATTTGGTAGGCACAAGTGCTGGCTTCAGTAAAAGCAGAATCAAAACATAAATGCTGCAGATCAGACCCCGTGCTGTTTTTTATACAGAGATGCAGATCAGTTTTAATCATCTTATTAGTGATGGGTTTAGCTTAGGTCAGGATGTGCTTTGACACAGATCTTAATAACATATTAGGGTATAGATAGTTACATCAAGAGCAGTTTTCTAAATTTTTTAAAAGTTAACAAAGTGAAAATCTAAAGCCAAAAAGAAACAGACCTTTAGTAATTTCATTGATGAAGAAACAGCCAAGATCTCCTCCCAGCTATGAGTTCTCCTAAACTCAGAGATCTGCAAAATCATAATTTTATTTCCTTTTTGTTCACTTAAGAAACATCTTATACATATTCTTAGTGATGTGTAAAAACTGCTTATTAACCACCTGCAACTTTTCCATTTATGGTGGAAACTGCCATTTCATCACAATGCCAGAACCTACTCCAAGGGTTTTGCAAAGCCACTAAGTGCTCAATGAAATTAAAACAAAGAGAAGATTTTAAATTTCATAAAACATCATACACATAAGATTTCATAAAAAGAGAAGTGTGAAAACCTTGATTGAACACAGAAAAGAGTACTTCAGGTAGGTGCTCTTTTCTGAATTCACCAATAATGATTACACAACTGTGAAGGGAGGGAAAAGAAGTAGGTTAGCACTAATAATCTGCTTCCCATCAATTGTAAAAATCAGCATAATCTTCCCCACAGCAGAGGAAGAGCACTGATTAACATCAAATACTGGACCAATCTCTCTCAGTCACATTGGACCATTCATCCCCTCTCAAGATAGGAGGTTAGAGTATGTGTTCTACCAGACACTGGCAGCAGCAGCAGTTGGAAAATTCCCTTCATCTTAAAAAAGATCTCAGGCACCCACTACTGTAATCTTTACATTTATAGTAACCTGCCAGTTTCTGCTTTTATTTAAAGTAAGTCCTAATTGTACATGGCATTTTAGGTCTCAGTTTAAATTTGAAATATGAAACAGTATTCTCCTACAGATTTTTCAAGGAAAGCTGAGAAAACACTATTTTTTAAGAATACAAGTAAAAGAGATGGGAAATATAAAACCTTTTTTTTTTCCCCCTCAGTGTTAGGAGAACAATAATTTAAAATAGAGATGATAATGAGTACTGCTTGAAAAGAGACAATTTCATTCATGAACTTGCCATTTTATTTTTATCAGCCAGAATTACAAAATTTGGCCTATGAATTGCATGATTTATTTTCTATCATTCATTTATTTTCATATAAAAGGCTTCCACTAATCTGTTATTCCTGTAGGACTATTATATTATTTGCAAAAGACACTCTTTACTCCCCTTGGGTTTTCCATTCTAAGCGGGAAAATATGCTGCTAAAATTTGGATGAGCTCCAGAAGAGGAGTAGACTAATAGGTGGATGAGAAAGGAGTATAGAAAATGGAATCACCATATGCATACACTTACCTCATAAAAGCTCTTGCAATACATGCATTTTTACTGTCACTCCCTGCTGCCCACTCTAATGAACAAGTTACGCTCTTCACCTTTATAGATCTTTTCCTTTAACATAATTGTGCAGGGAAAATGCTAATTGCAGCAACATGCCATACTAACAGAAGGATTTATCCACTCTAACTGCACTGTTTCTCAGTGACTTAGCATGACAGTAGATTTGTAGAATTAACCTACTGTGGATTTCATTTCTCGTAAAAGAGAACATCAGATGTTTGCTTCATTGCAACAGGCTCCACTTGTCCTGCTAGATCCTGTGACACCCTTGTTAGCAACATATATTATACTACCAGTAACATATATCTATAAAGATCCCATACGAAAAAAAAACCCAAACAAATCAAATCAAACCAACCAACCAAACAAAAAAGGATTGAAAAATAAATCCATATTTTGACATTGCTGAAATATCCCAGTTTGAGGTAAATGGTTATCTCTCCTCTTTTCCATTTCACCCCCTTAACAAAAATAATTAATCAGTTTGCATTGCATAGTATTTTCACTATTCCACTCAGATACAGAGCAGGAGGTCTGCAAACTGGAGTCCAGCTCGTCAGGATGCCAGGGAAAACATCTAATAGCCTAGGAAGTGGATATGCCTTTAAATAAATAAAAGTAACTTAAAAGAATTATAATAATACCAGCAGCCTGGGGAGAGGGAAAGTAAGCTCCACAAGCTGGACAAAAAGTCCCTATCCTATACCCCAATGTTCTTTGTGTCTCACAGAAATACAAGTTCTGCCTCCCTTCCTTTCACCTGATAAGACCAGAGGCAGCAGTACTACATTTCCTTATGCCATAAGATTCTCACTCATTATTGTAATTTCCCAGGTGTGTGGAATGTATTTGATTGTGATCATCTGGCCAAAATAGTACACAAAAGCAAAAAAAAAGAAAAAAAAAATTGCAGTTGTTAAGTTTGGAGCTGATTGCTTCAGAACTTGATACAATGGTCTACAAAATACACAAGCCCAATAATATATATGCTCTATTTCATTATGCTCCCAAGTTACTTTTCCAGGAAACAAGGAAATAAGCTCAATAATATACCTTATTTAGTGGCTTGTATCTATATTTGGGTCCAAATTTGCTGAAGACTATTGAACATATAGCATTTATGGGTTTCTATACATCGCTCAGCAAGACACATGTATCATGTAAAATATTGAGGTCTTTACCCTCAATTATTAAATAATACTCATATTACTGAATAATTTTTCTACACTTAGTTGCAGCATCATTTTTTCTAGCTAAATCAGTGGAATTTACTAAAAAACCCACTATAGTAGGTAGTAGCCAAAACTGAAGAGGCTAAATCTCAATTTAAAGAAAAAAAAAAAGTGACATGAAAGAAAGATTGGGTAAAGTTTAAGCCAATGAAAGTATGAGTCATTATTATATAACAAGCAAGTTGGATATATTTTAAGCTGAAAAAAAAGATAGGTTGAGAGGGGAAGAGAGCACAGAAGTGGGAGTCAACAGGGGAACTGAGGTAAAGTAAGTGGGTATGTAAAAGTTTATGAGCACTATTAGGAACTTATATGTTCTCTTAATTCTTGTTTACCTACATTCTTTTAAGTGTCAGGTAGAACTGCTATAAAATGTTAGCTGTTTTTATCCCAAGGGATGAACTATCCATTCAAACCATATCAATGTAATTAATTGCCACTAGGTAGTTATTAGGCAACTTCTAGGTAACTTTCACAAACTTATTCTGTTCATAGAAGACACAGCTGGGTAGAAATTAGTCTCTAAAAATACTTTCACACAACCTGCTTGTTTTCTAGTCACTGTCTTCTTATGTTATGCTCATTCCATCTGTCAATAGATATGAGTCACACATTCGACCTTTCAGTTTCACTTGCGCACATAAATTTCTTCCAATTTCCTGTGAAACAAACACTTTTAACTCTTTAGAGGCTAGCAGTTCACACAAACAGCATGCTAGAATGGCTGGGGTAGAAGCAAACTCTCGTGTTGATATTCTTATCTTTCCAGTCTGCACTACCTTTTGAGAGTAGATTATCTCTCCATTTGGCTGACCACCCTTCTGCCCACACTACCACTAACTTGCACTGAAAAAGCAGCAAATATGGGAACTCCAGTTCAAAAAACACAGTCTAACTGTATTTTCAAAGAATGCTAAACACCAGAGAAGCAGATACAATTCACTCCTGATGATACCAGCCGTGATCAGCAGATGCACTGAAGTAAAACTGTAATTTTACCAAAGTAAAGCTATAATTTTTACCATTTTTAAACCTGAAGCAGTCAACATTTGTTTCAAAGCTAACTTGAAAATAAAGACTCATGCTTGCCCAAATGCTACCCACTGACATAAATCATGATGCCTTTAAGAACTGATCCTAGTTTTTTCCTTCTCAAACACTATAAACACCTCCAGTATGAGCAAAGAATGAACATAGCCACAAAGAACACAGCAAAAAATGTGAAAGTCAGAGCATTATTTTGGGGTTTGGGAGTATATTACCTTACTGTCTTTCAGGAATGGTGCACAATTTAATTCAATCTTCCAGGAAGCCATTAAGACAAAGGGGAAAAAAATTAATTTTAGTAAGAATCACAAAGCTGGACTATTGAGAGACCAAATTCTGTACAGTGACCTGCTAAAGAGTGATGGAGACTTGACAGGTACAATTTGTTAGCAGACCTCATTTGCAAGCTCATTTAACTCCCTATTGTTGAAACAGCAGCTCTGAATGAGATGCTTTCACAGAACAGAAGACTCACAGTCTGTTTCAATTAAGCATTACAATAGCATACAAGGATCTGTGGCTTGGCTTTATGGTTCCATTCCAAAATACACCAGACTTGGACCAGCTGTAATATTGTCCCATCAAAACTACTTCAGCCATCCAAGCAAAGTTGCTTTTCCACTTTGGCTGAGATTGCCCTAACTTCAGTAATTGGAGGACAGTTTTAATGGAGAAAATAGGATAAGGTCTTTGGATCAGGCCTGAAGTACAAAGCCCATGGTTGCTGGAAGGGATGAGTGGATGTGTTATGGCTGAGTGATACTGGAATGGCTCAGGTGCCTCTGCCTGCACTCCAATGGGATAACCTGAAGGGGCTGATGAGGTTTCAGCACAGCCATGTGGGAGAAGCAATTTAGAAAACTCTGTAAAATGTGGAAGCACACAGAAAACCTGCTATTGACTTGTAGATGAAGACTGGATCTTCTAGCCTTGGAACAGTGGTACATTAACAATGAAATAATAAAACAATGTGTTCTGTTGCTATACCGGATGTGTGTTCCCAGTCACTTATTTAAGTGCCAAATGACCAAGTTAATGAATCCAAGGTGACATAGAAGATGCGCATATTTGGCCTGTGTGTTAAAAATCTTCTGTTTCCTTACAGAAAACACACTTAAATGATTGATTTTACTTCTGGTGACTTATTCTTTCTGCACTCTTTAAGAAATAACTAAAGAAAAAAAAATTTCAAGTAGGACTAAGGACAGTAGCAAACAGGAACTACGTACTTTGGTTTCCAAACTGAAGAAAAGGAAAAAAAAAAAGTATATATGGACAATTAGAACCAAAATGAGCAATCAGCAATATTAGCAACCTCTTTTTTTTTTTTCTTTGTTAAATGGGGGTGGGGCAAAGTGGAACAGTTGTTATGGTGTTTTATTAATATTTTTTGTTTGCTTTTTTAAAGTGCCAAGAACCATTCAATCTGCACTTGTATCCTGATATTTTGGTCATCATGTTCTTTTAGGCTAAATTAAAATCAGTATTCTTCAGGTTCTTTATATTTATTAGTTCAGATAAGCAGTTGCCATTGGCACACAGGCAGCTGACAGTAACACCTACAGTGTTAAAAAAACCCCCACAAGATAAACCAGGAAAAAATCTGTTACGTGACTGCTCTGCCTTAACAGGCAGCTCTTCTATGTCAAACTTCATATTTCAAAAATACTTATAATACATGGTCCATTTACAGATGTACATGCAGTCTACTATTGCTTTCTTAAGGCTTTCAATCTCTTGGCATTTTTCTTCAACTTCCAAAAGCATAAATGTTTGTTATTGCTTAAACTTCATCTCACTGAAGTCAATTGAATTTAGAAGTTGACTGTCAGAACATGTGTGATGAGATAGCAACCTAGTCAGGCTGTTCTGAAATCCATGTGTATTTGTTTTTCCACAAGAACCAGATCTTGTTTTTGGAAAGACTAGATTTTTATTTCATAAATCAGGCAAAGAAAAGAAACATTAATATGAAAAATTCAAATAAATCTTCCCAGGAAACCATTACTGTCCAAATTTATTGTTAATTGTGGGACTATGACTTAATACAGGTTGTAATTTAAAGCTAATTTTAAATAAAAGTAAGTACCATTTATGTTTTAATTAGTTGAAGTCAGTGGGATTTAGATTAAAATCAAGTAAGAGCAAATACCTATTTTAGAGTGCCTGATTTCATAACTTTCTTTTGTTACTAGTAAAATCCAAGACAATCAGTACAAGTAGAATGAAGGGAAGAATTTGGTTTTTCTCAAAAGGCTCTTCCCAAAATCCCAAGCAAGTGGTCCATATATTGATAACAATAACATTAAGAATGAGAAATGCAGATTTGCAGATTCTTTACCAGACATGCATTTGCATCAGGTAGCTCATTCCTTGATAAAACTTTTGCAGCAAATCTGCAGAGGTGCAATAACTGTAGTCATTTATTTGTATCAGAGAATTTCTATCTAGGGAAGGTAAAATTTAAGAGCGATCTTTTGGGTTGAAACTCTTATCTGAGGCAGTCAACAACACCAGTCTTTAACTCCATAACCAGGAATTAGAAAGCTATTTTGCTATTAAAAGAAGCAACATTCTATAGTACTGTAATTTCTCATTAAGGTTCTGAAAACATTAAAGTTTAAAAATATGAAAAAATTAGTGTGTGCCTTCATTCTTTCCTGATAGTTACTTAGCAGGTAAAACTGGTCCAAAGCAGCCAATAATTGACCAAATGTTGTTTTCAGCATTATTTTTCAACCACAGCTACTGTAAAATTCATTAACTCATTGCAAACATATAAGGAAAAACTTCATCAAAGTTTTCAAAGAACAAAAAATTTCACACATTATTCAGTTTCTGCAGGTTGATCTGGAACCCAAAGTTTAAACAAATGATGTGGAATGGGAATAGACTGCTTATGATTTAGCATACTGATGTGCCCAGACTCCTTCATCTGTATGCTGCAGAGTTTTACAGCTACAAGCTGCATTAAAATTGATGAAAGACCATGTAACTTCTGTTGGATAATTCTGTGCATCTTTGAGTTGACAAAAGAATGCAACATTTCTTATTTTTGTTCACAAGAATACCCCCCAAATATTTTTCTCGTTTTATTTAATGAAATACAATTTCTCCAAGTAACTTGATTTCCTGCTTTGATGTTGAGTTACTATTTCCACTCTTAGCTCATTGCATATTGCAGCTGAGGATTAGTGATTAAGCCACTCTTAATAGTAAGTTAATGACAAAAAAATATTTTATTAAATTAAAGGATATGGGAGACATGTAAAATCCTTCAGGTCAGATGTTGTAAAAGTCCTAGAATGAAGGATGGTTTAGAAAAGTCCTACACTAAAATAAATTCAGTACATTTAGTGATTAATATTACATATAGAAGACAAGGTTAGACTTCTGTGTTTGATAGATGTGTACAGGTGCACTGTAGAGGAGGAGGGTAATATGCATGACTGCATGGGATAGCAAAGAGTTTTTGTTTTGGGATGGGAGAGTTGTAACTGCTCTGGACGGCTTCATTACACAGCAAAGGCTGTGTTCTCTTAGTACTAATTAAACCTTGGGGAACAATTTGTTGAGGTAGATGGAGAAAATTTGGATGAGAGCAAGAGAGGAATTTTAATGTTTTAATCCCAAGCAGAAGCAGAAAATTTCAAGTTCTAATATATTGGGATTCCAGCAGAGGAACTGCCTGACTGATACTGCAGAGAGGTAGAACTGAAGCTTACCACTGTTTGCAGCACTTCTCAGGATTAGGTCCTTTTAATGTAGATACATTACTATGTGAAAAAAAAAAAAAAAAATAACTGCATCCTTTTATATGATTGTGCTCACACAAAATACTCTTCAGGTTGTCAGGGTTGCATTAGTTTATAGTTGAATACTAGAAGTGCCCCAGGTAGTGGCTTTGAATCACTAAATATTTTCCCATTCATTTTTCAAATTCTTGATAACAAATGAAGGAATCACCACTCCTCCAGCAAAGAAGTTCCCATAAGTTCTGTTTGCTTTCACTAATGACAGACTTCTCAGCAACATCACTGAAGGCTGTACTCTCATGCTCTCTTGTATCAAAGATGCACTGCAAGCACAGGTAATGTCTCATCTTTCCCCTAAATGAGAATTTAAGTGATGACTGTTTTTTCTTCTAGGTCATAGCTTAGAGAACAGAGAACAGATGAAGTCAAACAAGATAAAAGAGGCTGCTTTTATTTTTTGTTGACAGAGAAAGTGGCAAACTAGGAGGATGTATAGGGTTCAAATAAAAAAAACCTCAACTAGTAATAGTTCCCTGCCAAGGGAGGTAGAGAGAGATAAAAAGGGAGGAGAAGGTGTTTTCTAGATTGGCTAGCTGAGTTAGAGCAAGCAGCTGTGAGATATAAACACTACAACTTTGTTACAGATTTTTAAGGGGTAAAAACACAGGAGAAGTAGAGTGAATCACCTGAGGCCAAGCAAGAGAGAAACAAGTATAGACAGATTTGTGTATTTGGGGACAACATTTTGCTCAGGTAATATTTTAGAACACTGGATATTAAAGCATTCCATTTTTTAGACTTGAAAGAGCCTCAACGCTTTATAATCCAGATAAAGACGTACTTCAGAAAAAATAATAAAGTTGAATTCTTTGCTGGGAAAAACCATGGAAGCAGAATATTAAAAAAACCCAACAAAAATCTTCCTTTTTCAAACACAGATGTCCTTCCCCATTTGGACTACTGAGATACTTTTAGCTGCAAAAGAACAGCTGAAACACTGTATTTTACCAAATCCCACTCCTCTGTTAAAGTAACCTCTTCTGAGGTTCCATGAGTTTTCCATCTGTTATAATATTTTAAATTTCCTAGAAAACTTCCCTTGTCTTCATTACTTTCTTCCCTACGTTTCCCATCTTCCTTCCCCTCTATCTACCCAACTTCTCTTCAGCTTCTATTTCTCTCTACAAATCTGTCATTCCATGATCTTGTTCACAGTTACTGAGGTTCTTTGCTCTCAAATTGCATTTCTACACACATCTCCTGTACATTAACCTTCCCCCCTCAACTTCCTCCTGCTATTTCAAAGTGCAGCCATCCTTCCTTGAACAAGACTCTTTTTGTTCCTTAAGGGAACAAAGCAAAAAAATGATCAGGTAGTATAAGGACCACCTAAGCCTCTATTCTTACAGGATTAATGGCCATACTAATAATTTTTAACAGTATGTAGGAAAAAGAAGTCTCAAAGTTTGCTCTTTAAGAGAGACTTTTTTAGTCCTAACCTACAGCACATACATTTGATATTAACAAGAGTTTTTTTAAATAATTGGTGTGCATGTCTAACAAAATGTTTCCTTTGTTCTGAGGAGTGAAAATAAACCACAACAAAACTCCACCAAAAACCCAAACACACACACAAAAAATCAACCAACCTTAAATAAGTGATGTTCAACATTGAAATCCTCATGAACTTAATGGACACTTAGCAATTGAATCCACAAAATATTTTTTCTTCATGTACAAGGAAACCACCTAGCCCTAAATACTTTTCTTTAACGTACTCAAATATATTTGGGGACTCTGTCAGCACCTGGAGGCTGCAGCCTGCCTGGGCACCAGGCAGAACAAAACAGTTAGATTTTTTTTCAGGGACCTAAAGGCTTTCATGTCTGGCCAATGGGTACATATTACTAGAGTTTTAGCAAAAATTACAACCACCCTCCCTTCAGAGAACCCCTCTCCTCAATCCCTCAAGATTGTAAGAGGTTGTTCATTGAAATGGCTAGAGGACCTACTGACAAATAATTTCAACTCATAACCAATAATCCAAGGACTTGTTATTAAATTTATTTTTAAACAAAGATTGTGCTCCAAGTTGGGAAAACATGGTACCTGTTATGAAGAAAATAAACTGAATCTTTTTTGTCAAAGTCAGTGGTAAATTCATTCTTGACCGTAAGTTGTCCCCTGAACTTCCAAGATATAAACTGCCTTTTAGTTGTCATTTTCCATAGAGCCTGTGATCAGAAAACACAAAGGCAACAGGGTAATAAAAAAAAAAATATCAGCTGCCTCAAAAAGCAAGGAAGAGCCAGTTTAGAACCAGCATTATAAGATCCATAATGTAATACCTCTCAGCAGAAGAAGTGCAGCCAACAGGGAAAAAAATCTGATTAGTCTGTTTCTTTACAAAATAATTTATTATCATGCCAAAGTACTGCATATAACTTTTCTGACATATAAGTCTTCCTTTGAAGGTTCAAATGATCCATAATTATAGCCTTTTACACAAAGAGGAAAAGTAAATCTCTGAGTGATAAAGTCTTTTTAACCAATCTTTAAGACCTCCACTCATGAATACTCATGGATATTATTTGTCTGTTTCAAGAGATCAAGGATAACAAAAGAATATGGAACAAATTAACAACCAAAGAGATAACTGAAAAATATCAGTAAAATTGTTTAAGTTATGGAAATTTACCCACCCAAAGTAGTTTGGTAGAAATGCCCTTTCTGTTCCCAGAGTTAGAATTCAAAAGTTTGAGTTAATTTCAAATCCAGCACTTTCTTATTATGCATGTTTTCTTTGTGTAACAAAAGAGTTCAAAGCAGCAGACATTTGGAGATGCACTGAAGATGTGCCAGGACCTAGAAAGTCTACAGTGAGGTGAACCAGAATATACCTGAATTTCTAACACCAGTTGGATTAACCTTGTCCCCCTCAATTTAAATTTAGAGGTCTTAGAGAGAAAGAGCTGGTCCACTCAGAAGTTAAAGCTAGAGGTAACAGCAGGGATAGGTCAGATGGAGGACTGTGTTTATAGTAAGGCTTTTTGAATCACTGCAAAGGCCATGTGCAGTAGACAAGTGATTTAAGACATAATATATTATCAGAAAAAATATAGGGCTAGGATTTGCTGTTTGAGAGAGCCCAGACTGTGAGGAGAGCTGAGTTGCTTGGAGGAGGCTCTGGGCAGCTTAGATAGATATTAGAGATAGAACACACCTCATGGTAAAGTCTGGCATTTGGAGGTAATAAAACCAGATTCAAGCTCAATTAGACTTAGAGTATAAAGCATCTTGATCCCCTGAACTAAAGTAATTACCTTATCCTACAGGGATCTTAAAGCAATTTGAATGCTAGAACCGATGCAGATGTTTAGGGTTAGGCCTAGGAGTCCATAAACTTAAAATTAACAGAAATTAAAATGCATTGACAAGAGCAATTCTTGCTACTCAATCCCACAGGTTAAGTCAGGGCACTAAGAATATATTTAGAATGAGAGCTCAGTTCAAGCACAGCTGAAAATAAATTTTAGAAGTGCCAATAGATTGAGATGAAGACTGAGTATCACTTGGATTATGTCCCATGTGGGCAGAAGTTCTTAAGTTACTAGGTTGCATGGTTTAGGGTGGGAATAGAGATAATGTTGTGAAATCCAGTGATTTATATCACAGTGCTGAAGTGGCCACAGGTCTAGGACAAGACTTAATGCTGGCAGAGGCTGGGATTAAGGTTGAGATGGCCAGAAATCCCTAAGCTTGGTTAAGAAAAAACTGGGAGCTTTCTAATTGATTTAAGGCACATACCAGGTTGTAAATTGGTAAAACAATAGTTTAATAGAGATTTGAAAGTTCCACAAGGACCAAATACTTTGGTGAAAGTCATAACAGTGCGATGCCTCTCATTAGCCAGGGAAAAGGATCAGTAAAAATTCAAGCAAATTATGAGAGCACCTAAAAAATGGAAGCAAAACCAGCATTACTAGCTCCCTTTAACAGCACTTATTCTGCAGGTGGCCCATTTCCCCAAGACAACACTTTGTAGGTGGAGAGTAAATACAGAAGTCATAACAGCATTGTACAAGTTATGACCCACAGCTCAGTAGGAGTATTGTAATTAAATCCCAAGTCTCGATTTTTGCATTTTCATGTCCCAGTCAGAACTTAAAACTGTTAAGTCATGCAAAAGACTCTTTTCATCTTTTCAAGAAATATTTATATTAAAATAAATATGGAAAAGTAAATAGCCTTTTAAAAGGTAGCTTAAAGTAGTGAGGCCATATTCTCTGTCTAGATTAGGGGACTGGAGATAATATGAGGAAAATTGGAAAAAAGAAGCTTTGCAGGCAAAATTATCTGTTCATTTTAAGACTTTTTTGGTTTGACTTTATCTCAGGGAAGTAAAAACAATATGCATCATAATAAATTGCTCTCAAAAGATGTTCTGGGTTCTTCCCACTACCTTTATGCATTGTTTCTGGGTTTTATAACTCAGTTTCATATGAGGATAAGCAAATGTCACTATATAAATTCTGTACAAAACTAAAACATAAACTTGGCTTTTTACTTAAATCAACCTTAACTAAAAGGAAGCAGGCAGAAGTAATTCCCAGTTAAAAAAATAATTTTATTCAAATGCCTTAACACGCAGAAAAGATTTCATTAGTGTTCCAATTTTTCATGCTCACTATATCATTTAGAAATGGTTTCTTGAGTAATGTTACTGTTTAGAACTTTTAAAAGCATTGTTCTTGATTTGACAAGCTTGAGAATAAGCACCAAAGAAGACTCACACCATCTGAAGTTTAGTAAGTCTGTATAATCAGCACGATGAATTATTTTAAAGAAAGAAGAAATTAAAATAACATGAAGTTTCCCACAAACAGGGTAGGATATTTTTTCCATTTAAAGACCCAGTCCAAAAGTAAGGCATTTCAAATTTATCATAGATCAGTAGTCAGGTACTGAGTGTTTACTTCATCTGTGTGGTAGTATAAACAGCTACATGTTCTGCTTCTCCTGTGCAGGCAAGCCATTCTCTGTGAACCCGTTTTGTTTCCCCACGCCACACAGGTAGCTGAAGAATGTCTGTTACATCAGCTGTGTACAGCAATCATACCAGGTCCCAGCACTAAGCCAGTCTGGTTTCTGATGAAGTGATTTTTGTCCAAGAAATCCACTGTCTTAGAGCTTCATCCCCCACATCACTCTTTCCCCACCTACATAGCATTTAGTCAACTGGTGAATCACCAGATCTCATCAGTATGGTTGGCAGCATCTCACAGGCATGGCACAGCTGTAAATGGCTGCTCAGGCCACACGGTGTGTGAAGGAGTTCCCACATTTACTTCCTGCTAATGCCTTTGGGGCCAGGTTATGAGCCATGGGGACCAGCACATGCCTGTCAAAAACACTGCCATGAGTGTGAACCTACATCCACTCCAACAGCAGCAGACACAGAACATTCCTGACAGCACTTTTAGAAAGAAACAGTCCAGGGGTTTCTCTTTGTTTTAGACATCTCCTAAGCAGATTGGTGGAAAACCCAACAGTTCCCCTCAAATACTCCTATAATGAAAGAGGCACCTGGGGTGGAGGAAAGAATAAGGGAAGGAAATGCAGAGAAAGTACCATTTTGAATATTTTAGGAATCTTTTTACTACGGTCTGATGGGAAGAAAGAAACAACAGAAAAAGAGAGTTAAAAATATCAAACTGACATCTCAGCCTTCTTAAAAATAAGTAGAAACACCATGCTCCTTCTGCCAAGAAGTTTCCTGGGTAAGCCAGGCAGTCTTGGTTCGCAGTGCCTGTGACAGAGCCTGGGCAGTTCAGGCATTACTGCACTAACATCTGGCTAATGGATAATCTGTGCAGTGCAAGGCAAGCTGACTGCCATGGCTCATTGGTACTCATTGCCTGCAATCGGTATAGGACACCATTCCTGCTCAAAGGTTAAGTCAGAGAAGACATCTGATTTCTCCTCTTTTTCTCCTTTCTCAGTTGACTGCAGCCTTCCACAAGTAGCAGTTCAAAGGAGTGTTAAGGACATGAAACATCATAGCCTGCAGCTACCCAACAAACACTAGACACCCCAAAAACTTTCTCACAACTTGACACTTTTAAGCTGTGCTAGAAGTAAATGTTTGAGCTTTGGTGCTTTAAGAACGGTTCCTGTATGTCTATGGTGAAACATTGTTACTGCTAGAGCTGATTAAAATGGAACAAACAAGGTGTGAGAGGTCAATAACTACACAAGTTCTCTAAGACTGACTCATTTACACAGAGGGGATTTTGTTATTCTGCAGTGTGGAAAACCGAGGAGTAGTTATGACTGTACACTATGCACACAGCTGCATGAAAAAATTATTCTTTATTTGCCATTTTTTACCTTCTTTACAAATGCAACAACAGGAAAATTTAGATAGTAACTATAGGGTGTGGGTTTGCGATAATCAGGCTTAATCAATCATCTTGGCAATTACCTTGCTTCAGAGAAAAATTTCTTTATGCTTTAATTCAAAGATAGACAGAGTTTATGTCTTACCATTTCTCTCTTTTGACAGAGGCAGATCCAACTGACATGATCCAGACCTAAACCCCGGCTCACTAGCAAGTCCACGAACCACCCAAATTACCACTGTGTTGTCGGGTTCCTAAGTACAGGGACTCATTTCTGCATTGGATTGGATTTCATTCTGATTGACTATAAGAAATAACTGTTTAATACTTGACTAACATCTCAGATAAGACCCTGAACATCTCCAGAACATTCCTTCAAGTAACATTTTTTTTGGTGGTTTATATTCCATGCTTTTGTCTTTACTTTCTATGTGGGAGCCCCAAATTTTTAAGTCCTACAACCCAAGTAAATTCTCATTGCAAAAACTGCAATGTTTATAATGTGCAATTATCCTCTTATCTTGAATCAATGGGAATGTCACGTATTGGCACCGAGTAGCACAGAAAATATATCAAATCTGAAAAGACGTCATAAGCCATCTGACCCCTTCTTTCACAATGCCAAACATCTCTCCTGTTACTCTGCCTCTGAAGGAACCTTTGCTGGAGAAGCCACTTCACACCTGCAGAAATATGTTTCTTGAATGATGGGGTAGGTAAAAGCATAAAATATTTTTATTGCTCAAGTTTCCTCATAGAACCAGCGTCTGGCTGCAGGGCATTTCCACCTACAGACCGACATAAAAAAGATCCTGCTGTATATAAACTGTCCTCCCCCACTGGGCAGGGGTAATGGGAGAAGGGAATTCTTTAGTTACTACTCTGCCTAACTGGAAGACAGACATTCCCGTAAAACTGTGTGTGGGTGCATTTCACAGTGAAACCAAAACACTGTTAAAAGTAAATTCAGTGAACTACTTCTCATGCAGTGCAGCTGCTATATGGAGAGATGAGGATATTTTATTATACATACACAAACTGCCAGACACCAGCTCCACTGCAGTGCCAGAGAGATAGATCTCCTTTTTTTTTTTTGTCCCCAGGATGCTGTTAATAAGGCTGTTGACCAAGGCACACCTTCACAGGTCAGTCCCAACCTGCCCCTTATCAACCTGAGGAGCTGAGAGCAATATGTTGTTTTGTGATTGCAACCGTTTTAGTCCAATTAAATTTGTGTTTGGAGACTACACAATCAGCAGCATAAATTGGTGTGACACTCTTGACTTTCTAATTATACCAAATTTATGCTGCTAAGAGAATGAACATGGCCCAGCCTTACAGCATGGCCATGAACACATGTGACAAATGTTTCATCAGAAAAATTCATTGCACCTTGTTGCTTCATGCAGCATTACTCCAAGGACATAGTGATGTGAAAAAAAATGTCATACTGCAGCCATGAGGCTGCATTTTAGATAGAACAATCCTATTGTGATGGTCAGGTACCTGAATGACACATAGTAACATGGATTGGGTTTTTTTGTAAGATTTAAGCTCACTATGGCAGAATATGAAAGGTTTATTCTCTAAGACCAAGTTGACAATATTGAAATACTTTATGTTTAATATAATTGATTTTCCACCCACCAAGAGAATAGTTAAACACTAAGAATCAACTAAACTCCAACTTTTTTGATCACATTTGGCTGTTCTGTAACAAGTTATATTGAAAAGTGTCAAAGGCAAAAAGGTAGCCAAGGGTATAATGCAGTCAAGACCATCACACCCTTCATAATAAACAGAATATCAAAATATAAATGACAACATCATTCTTCTTGGCAATAAAACTATGTTGGCTGTTTAGGAGACTGGTACCCTAGGGTTGGCCTGTATTCCTGTTTCATACCAAAGAGGAAAAAAATTTACAACATTGCAATTCTGTGAATGTCAGTGGAGTTGAATTGAAGCTTCATACTTGGGCTAAACAAGACCAACTACTGTTTGTCTGTAACTTCTGGAATTGCTAGCCCAGAAAAGCATACTCTTCCATTAATCACCAAGGTAACTTCCTACCTCATACATTTGCATCATAGATTTCTCTGTCCTTCAAGACATAAAGATTGTTATTTGCAAAAAATATTTGAAGAAATGTTGACTTTTTAAACTCTAGTACTATTACCAACTTGTATTCTTAGGTCAATCTAAGAGAATGACAACAATAGTCGTGTATTATTTTTGGAAGGTCACTGCACAAGTTACATTTAAGATGCTGTTAAAAATTTTAAAATACTAAAGAAACAACAATTAGGTATTAGATGTTAACATTGTCATGATCCTTTAGAAATATTAGTTCACTCACAACATAATGAACATTTTATAAGAAAATGCTACATACTCTGTGTCCATGCCACAGTTCCAAGACAAATCAAGAGAAACTTCAGCATCTACTATTTTACAGCTCTGCATCATTATTTCTGCATGGAAATACTAAGAATTCATAGAGAATGCTAAAGTCGTCATCACACCCAGGACACATAAACCAATTTGTGTGCCTGGAGCCAGCACAGCCAGTTAGGAAAAGTCAGGCTTTCTCATTATTATCAGCATTGGATAAAGGTACTTTTAATTAATATCAAATGTTTGAGAGTTCTTTATTAATTAATAAATGGGCACCCTACTTGACCTACTGGTTGCTCTTTGTTGACCTGTGTATTAACTAAACATAAGGAGCTTTTGTCTTGTAGAAAACAACACAAATTCTGAATTGACGTGGGATAAAGAAGAACTTCAGGGGTGTAGACATCCTGCACTTCCAGTTGGTGCCGTAGTGAAATTTGTGCCATCAGTTCCAGCACTGAGCACTTCTATCTGAAAGGTGTCACCACTGAGAGCAAGATGGTCAGAGCTATCACTTTCTCCATGCCAAGCCCACCAAAGCCAGATCTCTCCACTGTGCTAGTGGAAACTACAAACAAAGGCACTCTTTGAGCCCGAGAGCAGTACTCCCATTAATCTTTACAGGGAACTAGGTCAAAGAAGCCCCAAGGCCTCTCTGAACTACATAAGCAAGCAGAGGCCTATAAAGGGACATTTCTGCAGCTGAGAATGCCTTGTGCAAAAGAACAACCAATTAATAGTCTTTTCCAGACACACCCATGCACTGGATAACAGGAGAAACGGCAATGTCCTAGCTACTCCAGTTCCAGAAACATCCTGTTGGCTTGCTAGGCTAGTTGGTGGGGGGGGAAGGGCGGGAAGTCTATACAAAAGAAATCCCAGTGGACGCCAGAGAGCCCCAGGCTACCCTTTGACACCAGCTGTAGCAATAGCCAAGGATTTTACCCACTAGGGACTGAAAGCAGACCAGACTAATCTAGGAACTGTTACAGTCTAATAACAGTTTGGTTGTAATGTACTACAGTGAATTTTTAACAACAGCTTGCAGTTAAATGGTTCTCTAACCTCTGTCAAAGTCATGGGACAGCCAGTAATCTCTGTGTTTTCTCACAGCAAGTTATAACACATTAAAAATTTTATCAGGCAGTTTAATAGAGAGATAGAAGACAAAATTTATTTTAGACATGATGTAGAATGCACTCCCTCAAATACTATTAACAGTAAGAGTGCATATATACAGGAAAACAACTAAGAAGGACCATGAATACAGGTTGACACAAAGGAAGAAAAAAATTTTCTTATACTTCAGCATCTTGAAGTTCTTCAGCCAATGTTGTAAGGAACATGTAAATGTTGTAAGGAAACAAGACTGCAACTTGGGTATCAGACTACATGTATGGCATGATACAGAGGTGCTCAAATACCTAACTATGTTCTCTAAGAACATTGCCTCCTACACATCAGAAAGTTGTATCAATAAAAAAAAATCTTTTTAAGCCCTAATTTTTTGATTTAAATTAGCCCCATGAAGCATACCTTTCCCACACTCAAGAAAACTCAATAGAAAACCACCACAGGAATCTCTCTGTCATTATTTTGGAAAACACAAAATTGCAGATCACAGATGAAGATGTAGCAATGACAAAGCTTGTGATAGGTTTGTATCCAGATCTATCCAGTCCCTCTTTTATAACACAATTGTGTGATACAATTCACATCCCTCTGCTGCTGCGTCTTCCCAGGAGTTTTAGGCAGTACAAGCACTTTCTCTGACATGCCACCAATCTGCTTCCTCTGAGCAACCTCTGATGGCTCTCTCCAAAGACACCCAAGAGAAGTTAGGTAAATAAATTCCCCCCACATATTTCTACTTGCCAATGCTGGAAAAATAAGAGGGCAGTAATCCGAAATCAAACAGGTAGAGGGACCTGCCTATGCCTTCTCACATTGTTATTAATATTCAAGTTCTTGATCATTTTGGAAACTAATATTCTATGAAATAAATCAGGAAGTAGGAATAATCACAAATAAAGAACCCTGGACATTCTGAAAACTTTACATATTTTTTAAAATTAATTTCAGCCGCATTTTGAATGTGTAAGAAACAGCTTGCTCTCCTCAGTCTCCCCTCCAGTTTAATGCATCACTTTTTCTGTCATATTTATCTTTTGGAACACTTTCCCCCCATTATCCCTAGATGCTGTGGCATTATCCTAATTTTCAGCAGTCTTATTTTCTTACCTAGCTTTAGTGGCAGCTGTATCTGAATTTTAGGGTTTTTTTTCATGCTAAAGAAGACATTTTTTCCTGTTTTTCAAGTGAGTGGGGCCTAGCACAGGATACCCTAGTCTTGGACAACCTTTGCGCTCTACTAAATAGCACATTTTAAATGAGTTGAACTGGATGAGGGGACAGCAGTGGATATTGTCTAGCTGCACTTCAGCAAAGCTTTCAACACTCTCTCACAACATAGGCAGACTCAGGGAGTGTGGGCTGCATGAGCAGACATTTCAGTGGATTGAGAAACGGCTGAACAGCAGATCCCAGAGGGCTGTGATCAGTGGCACAGGGTCTAGTTGGAGGCCTGCCACTGAGGGTGTCCCAAAGGTTCAATACTGGTCCCAGTATTGTTTAACTTACTCATCAATGACTTGGGCAAAGGGGCAGATGGCCCCTCAGCAAGTTTGCTGATGACACAAAGAGGGGAGAAGTGGCCAGTACCCCCAAGTGCTGTGCATCCCTTCAGAGGGACCTGGACCTCCTGCACCAGTACAGGCTGAGGACTGACCTGCAGGAAAGCAGCTCTGTGGAGAAGGACATGGGGGTCCTGGTGGACAACAAAGTGTCCATGAGTGTGCCCTGTGGGCAAGAAGGCCAGTCATATCCCGTGGAGCATTAGGGGAGCCTTGCCAGCAGGGCAAGGTTGGTGACCCTGCCCCTCTGCTCAGCCCTGGTGAAGCACATCTGAAGTGCTGTGTCCAGCCCTGGGCTCCTCAGGACAAAGAGAAATGAGGAGCTCCTGCAGCGAGTCCAATGGAGGGTAACAAAGATGATAAAGGGACTGGAGCATCTCTTATGAGGATGGACTGAGGGAGCCGGGCCTGGTCAGCCTCCAGGAGAGATGTCTGAGAGGGGACCCTGTCAATGTCTGTCAGTATCTGAAGGGAGGTGTCAGAGGATGGAGCCAGGCTCTGCTCAGTGATGTCAAACAACAGGACACGAAGCAATGGGCAGAAACTGATGCACAGCAAGTTTCACCAGAATATGAGAAAGATCTTCAGTGGCTACACACTGCAACAGACTGTCCAGAGACGGTGTGGAGTCTCCCTCACTGGAGATAATTAAGAGCCATCCGGACACAATTCTGTGCAATGTGCTCTGGAATGACCCTGCTTGAGCAGGGAGGTTGGACAAAACCCACTGTGATGCCTTCCAACCTGACCTATTCTGTGATTCTGTGGAATTAATGGGAAAACTTCCTGATGGAATAATATGTCAGTACAGTAAAATTTGTGAGAGCAATGTCATTAAATACTCTTGACCTGCCCACCATGCAGAAGAGTATATGGTGGGAAATTGAATTTTTTTTTTTAATACAAGAGGTGGGATGAGGGAACAGAGGAAAAACACATTTATGAAGTTTTGACAGACAATTTCTAGAAGTACAATTAGCAGGCTACCTACTGAGAAGAAAGTCAGATGTTCCAAAAGAAGAGAGGTAAGTAAGGGTAAAACAAAATGAACATTTGATCAAATTTAGAGGAATTATGCAGTCAGAAAACTCTCTAGACACTGAAGATGTCAGGACTTCTCCCATTAGTAGTACCAGTCATATGCAGACATAGGAATGAGTTACACAGTACTTCTGGGGGTTTATTTTTAGGTATAACTTGAGTGATAACTCCAAACATATGGGAATGTAGCATGCCACAATAAGTTCCTATGTACCTATAAAGTAAAAATAATGAGAGCAAGGACTTATATCACATGTTTTAGATAGTAGCAAATAAAAGAGATGCATTTAAGAAGATTCATTAGCCATGGTAGTCATAGAAGAAGTCAGAAAGGACCAGCATTCTACAGTATTCTACAGCCTGAGAAACATAAACTTCAGCTATGCTAAACAAACAGAGCAAAGGATTACTCACTCTCGTATTTTAGCTGCTTCAGTTCCCACTTTTTTAGCTTCATATCTGCATGTACATGCCATGCAAGTCTCCAGACATCAAGAAGTTCAACTTTTTCAAGAAACAAAGCTGCACAAACAAAACAAGACTGCTGCAATTCCTCATTTATACACCATCAGAGAAGAAGGGGAAAATCACATCTGTTTAAGACTGAACTCTGAGTTCAAAAAATGCAAGGAAAAGGAAAACGTGTTGCTTGTGCTCACATATTCTGTAACCTGATCAGGAGGTAAATTGGTTACAGGTGCCACTCATCTGAGACCTTACCCAAAGGAACATGATGGGCTTCATAGATGCCTCTTATTCTTGCATTTGGGCTGACCAGAGTATCTGTTTAATCTTTTTGCTGTTGAAAGCACACAGTTCAGCTATTGGCCTTTTCTTATCTAAAGTTGACATGAAGAAAAAGATTGAAGTTTAAAATTCAGTGTACTAGACTTTTGAATTACAGTGCACAGAAAATTTAAAAAAAATAGCCTGTGCTCACAGATAGGTCAAAGTTCAGAAAGAGATGTGGTTTTGTTTGGGTGAATCTAGGGGTTTGGGGTTTTTTATTTTTCTTTTTTAACATTAAAAGCTTTATCTGTGACTACTGACAAAATTCTCTGATTTCACCCAGTAAACACACTCAGAACCACCCCCCCACACACTCAAACACTCTTGAGTAACTTACAATTAGATGAAGACCTTGAAAAGTTCAATAGATCTTGTTCCTGTTATAATCCTTCTGAAGGAATGCCTATCTGTTTTTTTGCAGCTGGTATCTCAATAGTCTATCTGTTTAGACTTTCTGTTCTTTTACCAGAGATGAAACACTCAGCATCCAGCTGCTCGTGTAGCCTCAAACCTCCAGTTCTGCACTTGCAAAACCGATGCCAGGGAGTGGCAATTATACTTCAATGACTTTATTGACTACAAATGATTAAGACAAGCATGACTGACAAAGCTTTACTGACCACTTTTATTTATAACGCAGCACCATTCCATACCCATTCAGAATTAGCTACATGTGGTTCTTGCATGAAGCAGTGCTTTACCACTTCTTGAGTCTTTGGGGCTTTTACAATAAGAAGAGTTATTCTTTCATAACTGGTCATAACAGCTTTTGGAAACTTCTCATAGCTTTTTAGATTTTGGGGGAGTGCAACAGAAATCTATTGTTGTAAATCTATAATTTTTTTTATTATTTTCTTCGTTTGGATTAACTTATACTGCCATCATGTGGGCAGAAATAAGAAAAATAACTATTTAGTGAAATCTCTCAACTTGAAAGTCTTACTTTCCTTTTAAAATATTTCTCTTACTACCAATATGAGCACTTAGTCAAGACTGTTGAAACAGGGAGAGGACAAACCACTGGTTTTTGGTTTAGTTTTGCTGTCACCCCACAGAAAATGTGCCAGTGCTTGAGGACTCAGTGGAAGGACGGTGAAGCTGTGTCAGAGCTGGGCAGTAACTGAGTAGCACAAGGGGTAAATATGCTCTCCTCAGCACAGTGCTTTAACTACTCTTACTCACACTCCTTGTACATGACACAAGTGATATGGGGGCAGAAAACACAAGGGCTAGAAAAAGAGCAAGCAAAAGCCAGGCAGGGCCTGATGCATCATTGCAAGTGCAGAGTTTGTACAGGAGCACCAATATTGCTGGGCTTTTCAACCCATGCACAAGACTCAAGAAATAAATCTGACAAAGGACCAGTTCCTTTCCACTTGTCATTCCCAAGGTCTATGTGTTCGCCCTCTTCCCTGGGTGCTGCAAGAATATATTTACCTCTTTGAGCATTAGAAACTTCAGCTGCAGTACTGTTGTCAAACATCCAGAGGATAGAGCATGGAAAGAAAAAGAATGACCCAAAAGCAAAAATCTTCTCTTTTTTTTTTACAAACGAACATAATTTGAAAGAAAATTACCACAAAAATTTAATATGTTATACATTCCTTATTATTTTGAAGGGCTTAATAATTTTGGGGAAAAAAACCAAAACAGTTGTCAAATAATAAGTATTTTTATGGACTAAAGTTACTTAAAAAATATTTTGTAAGACCTGTAAAGTTTTAAAAAAATAGTATAAGCAAATGATAGTGCCAAGAACCCCAGAACACAGACTGAAATAAAAATATGCTGGAATTCCAGAAATAATTCTTGAAAGACCAGCAGCTTTCACATTCAACTACATGGTAGAAAACTAGGGCTGGGATGTTTGCATCCATATATATCTCTCAAATTGAGCTTACCAAAATCTAGTAAGAAATTCTTCAATAAAGTTCTAAAATGTCAAAGTAAAGGCTGAATTTGCCACCTTCATGATCTCTTTCTGCACAGCCTTTATGAGCTGTTTTTCATGGCCCATCACATGGTACCAGTTAGCAGCATCAGCCCTCACAATGAGTAGCTCTGTATTCCAGAGGGTCCCCCTGAGTGATGTGCTGCTCACACTGGCTCAGTACAACAGGATCTAACAGACAGTGGAACATAAATAACATATTGATTTCCCTGGCAGAGAAGCTTTTTAAGAAAGATGCCTCAAAATCCATGGAGTATGATTCTTATTCAGGAATCTTACTTATAGCAGTGTCATGGTTTAGCAGAAAATAACCTTTAACAAAAGAATACTATGTCCAAACTGTATAGGACCCAAGTCTGTATGCCATAATCAGTTTATAAACACATTTATGCTGTCTAATGTAAGGAATTTACACAAAAAACCATGCATGTACTGTCACATAAGTGTTACTTGACAAATCAACATTCACCAAGACTGAAAGAATATTTCCCCTACATTGAGGTACAGTGGTTACCATAGTTTTTTTTTTCTTTACAACAATTGTTAATAATTGTTTTATTAGGAAATGTGGAAATCTTGGTCAGTTTAATGAGCTCCATGACTGAGCTTTTTAATTATTTAATGTGCAGAAGTAGCTTCATTCATTCATTTTCTGTGTGCCATTTTCCTCTTGTGTTAAAATCAGATATATTTCCACAGCTGCCTTTTAATTGTTATGTGGGGCCTTCAGAACTTTTCATGTCATATCTTCCTGTTATACAGGTTACAGCTAGAGATGATAGATAATTGAATTTATACCAGGTGTAACTCTTAAAGGAACAATAATTCTTTCAATTTCATAGCATTAATTTATATTAAGATCAGGTTAGTTCTCTCATTCATTAAAAGTGCCAGCACTGTTCTCTCATTTGCCTTTAGACACAAGCTTGAAAAACTAGACTAATGGAAAAAATAGATCAGGATTAATAGACAGATTAGAATTTGAACAAAAAGACGGTACAGCTGCAAAACCATACGAGAATAAAAAAGTGGGAGGGGTGGAAACTCTAAAAAAATTCCATGAAATAAACTGACAAATTAGTTATTTCCAGTACATAACAAAGTTTCATGCCATTTCTGTCACTAAGGCTGAAGCTCATGCTTGACAGAAGACACAGGACTCCTCCTAACTCATGGATCAAGCCTGTGTACAATAAAATAAACAAACTAAAAAAAAAAAAAAAAAAAAAAAAAAAAAAAATTAGAGGGAAAAGAGAGCAGGCAGCACTTATTTAATCTATTCACTTCAGATTCACTCTGTCTTAATACTTTGCTTCAACAACCTCATACTTTTCAAAGAAAATACCTTGATAAAAATGCATTGTGAACAGTGGTGCTGGAGGGCATCCAACATATGTTGCTCATTTACCAGTAAAATGTTCACCAGCCTCAGCTGTAGCTCCTTATCTGTCTCACCACTTCCCTTGTAAGCAGAAATAATTCTCGAGAAACAGTGTATGGAGTCAAGGAAAGCAAATACTTGGAAAAATGTATCATATCCCCACACTCTTATAATTTCTGTGATACAAAACATTAAGAAGCTATTCTGGCTTGGGTTGGAGGGAACCCTACAGATAAATGCACTGCATTTTCACACTGAGTATACTTTTATCCAGCTTAAGGATTTCTCTAAACACAGGACAGAAGGAATGTTTCTAAGATATTTAAAATTGCTATCTGGAAATCTAGGTTTGCACTTGAAAGATTATAGAAATGATTTTGTAGTCTCAGTGAGACTCCTTCTTTCCAGTTACTTCCAAGAAAAATGTATCTTGTTAGTTGTCTAGCAATTCCATCAGAAAAGCTGATAGAACATCTGAACTCTGATACATAAGACACACACTGAAATACAGGTCCTCCAGCAAAAGGTCATCCAGCAAAGAAGGACCAGACAAAATCCACTGTACCCTCGAAATAAAGGAACAACTTTACCAACATGCAAAGAAGCACTGAGTGTTCAATATTCCTAGGCAAACTTCTGCCTAGATAAAACATATAGCAAAGAAAATAACATTTTTCTACATTTTATTATAAGGTAGCAATCTCTAAAGCTCTAAAGAGGCTTGGGTCAATATCTTCTTACATTGCCTTAACTTGTAATAGTCATTTAAAGTTTTCTTTCCACAACATGCAAGAATGGTGAGATAAACAAAAGGTGTAGGCTAATCAAATCTGAAAAAGTATTTCCCCTTCTTTCTCGGAGGAACCAAATGTATTTCCATTCTTCTTCCCTAACCATCCTAGATGTGAGCCCATGTTTCATACTGTGTTTCATGGGGTGGTCTGGCCAATTCCATTTAATGATCAGAGTTGGCAAGGGCTCAACAAATCTGAGGGGATTCATTGCATCTCAAAGAACTACAAAAAACATTTGAGCTGAAGCACCAGCCACAGGGGGGGCTCAGATTGAGCTGTGGCCACACACGCTCTCTGGTCTACAGCAGGGAATTTCTCCAGAGTTACAGGAAAACAAGGAGTTAATATTTTACAATCTTTGCATTCCTCAGTTCTGACCCACAGAATCTGGCTATTTGCCAGCTGACCCTTTACACAAACCTGAGGGAGCTCCAGGCACTGCTGTTCCCAGTGCAGCGTTCCTGGTGCTGCACACAGCCCACCATGTGGGGGAGAGTTTAGTCCAAACTGAAACAACCAAAGTTTGACAAACAGATGGGGATTAGCTTAATGGTAAAGACAGGTAGATTTGACAAGCTAGCTGTTCAAAAGGCTCAGTTATACACTGCTGTCTGACAGTACACTTCAGGGACGTGTCAAGGATGGGAAGCTATATCCAGGTCTGAAACTTTCTACATTAAAACTAATCTGAAACCTAGTTAGACAAACAAATCCTGGGACAAATTGGTGTGTTCATGCAAATACATGAAAGCACCTGTGGAGGTGCAGAAAATGTGCCTCTTGTAAAACCCCCTCAGTTTCTACTCTTTCTTCTGAATACTCCTCACTCCCAAACAACTTGGGTCTAACTGATTAATCTGTTTCCTGGGGTGATGGAAAGGGATCCCAGATGCTTATGTTATAATCAGTTAAGAACTCAGTTGTACATACAAGTCTAAACCTGAAAAGACTGATGAAGAAAACATTTTTTTTCAAGATTTCAGAAATTCCTACCTGTAGAATAAGGTGATTCTGCCATAATTTCTCTTTATTTAAATAATATTTATCCAATTGTATCCCATAATTAACTATTAAAAATCTGTCATTTAGTTAGTATTTATCTTGTTATCAATTTCCTAGAGGTTCAGACCTAAGGACAATTAACAAAACATGAGCCAAAATCGATTGTCTGTACTTGAATACACAGAATATAAACATTACTCCACCAAAAGGCTGTTTAAAAACCAGAGAGGTGAACAAAGCCTTAAACCAGGTGTTGTGCCACAAGCAAGTGCCCAAGGCTATGCCATTGTAACCACTCTGTCTGTATACACAAATATTTACTCATGCAAGTGTGCAAGTAAACTTGTAAGCACTGTTCTAGTTTTAAAGGCAGTGAGCCTGGACTCCAGAGGAATTCCAGTATTCATATAAGTAAGGGCAGCTCAGAATAAAGCACCAAATTTGCCTTTCTAATCTGAATGTACAGCTCATCCAATGTGCTGTGAGGTAAGTGTTGGCTGTAGCCACACAGTTTTGGGGAAGTTCAATCTTTATACTATTTCTCCACATCCAGTGACGGAGCCATCCTTAGCAAAACTTATTTATCTAAAGGAAAAGCTCTAAACTTAGCTCTGCTCAGCTCCTGCAAATTTGGACCCTTTGGAGGAAACAACACAGACACAAGCAAATTTCTGCAAATGGCTTTTAAAAGAGCTTGTTTGCTCACTCTTTTGGGCCCCTGAGACTGAAATGCAAGCTGACTTGGTCTGCAAGATTCTCTCAATGGCCCATGCTTTCTTCTAGGCTCTGCGAACTATTGCCCAATGGAAGGCTTTGTGAGGCAAGTGAAGGAAAAGGGTTTCTGCATTATTATTTCTAGCATGACTGGAATAGTTTACAGAAGTCAGAGTAGTCCAGCAGCAAAGGTGTAGCTCACCTTTGATGTGAAGCTTCCCTTCTTGTGCTTTCTCTGCCTTGGATTGCATTATGTACTGCTGGGTTTATCCTGCTTTCATGTACAGGTTATGAAGAAACAAGGTTCTGCCCCAGTGAAAGCAGGGCTAAAACTGTGGCTCTCTGAGTATGTTTCATGACTCCAGAAAAGTCCTATCTATTTTCCTGACCTAGATAGTCAAAATATTCAATCCTGCTGTTAGGTGGTGGCCCAATTCAAATCAAAAAAGCATCAGAGCTAACTGTGTCTAGGCCATGGTTTGGGCTCAGAAACACATACTGCTGTCCTGCTGTCAGAATTAAGGCTAGAGAAGTTAGGTGTCATCAGGCTGCCACAGCCCCCACAGAGAACAAGAGACAGGAGTATGTGACAAAGACAGCATTAGCAGCCAAACTGGGAAAGGGTTTGGAGGGTGTTACATTCTTCATTTGGGGATTACCATAATCCCCATAATTACCATAATCTCCCCCACCAGGGCAGATGAAAAATAAATTAGCAGTTGGCATGTGGGCAAACAATAGCTTGTATTTGTTATTTTATAACATTATTAATTGCATTTACAAACAATAACAACCCAAGATTTAAAAAATATTAAATTTTCTAACCAGCAACAATGTTTTCTTAGTACAGACAAGAGAATAGAGATGATGCAGAATAAAATAAACCTGTCCTTGCTGTTCCAGAGGATGGGATGGAAAAATTGTTGTTAAGGGAATTCCCAAATGAAGATTTCATATGAGCTACTGCATTTAGTAGTCCTTTGAAAGAGAGCTTTTCTATCCCTTTAATCGTTCTTTATACTTCCAGCCTGTCTACCTCCCCTCCTACTGTTGTTTTAAACAAAATTTTATATAGCCTCTTCTTCAAGAACCCTTTCCAGGACTATCTTTTCTGTCTTTCTCTGCTATTTTTACTTGTACTAGGAGTGAGGAAGTTATTGGTGACCATACTTAGGAAAAGCTTTCACTAGACTGCTTTTTGAGATTTCTTTTGCAGTAAAAACTGAGAGAAAGTCACCTTTCCTGTTAAGTGACTGACTTGGGTTATAAGTGCTACTTTCATGGTACATCTGAGCAGGATGAGAGGCAATGCAACAAGTACACATCAACTGATGAGATTCTCAAAGCAAAATATACCATATTTTCAGGTTTTAAGAGGTACTATTTCCTATCCTAATTCAGGTACTTAATACTGTACAGTTACCCCTTAGGCAGAGAGAAAGAGCTAAATCTTAATGTGACAGAACGGCCCAATGAGCTCCAGAAGGCATGCTCATGCCCAAATGCTGTTCCCAGAGAAATGAGAATATAGTATTTTATGCATGTTGAGGGACTTCATCTAATACACTGCAAATAGAACAAACTGGTTGCCATTAGGCAAATTTTCACTCTACTGGGACTAATTAGGCTGATGGGCAAATTTTTATTTTCTTCTTGATATACATCTGGAGTAGCTCTACTGAAGGCTGTGATCCCACAGTAAAACTAAGTCTTCACAAAGTATGAGTCAATAATCACTTAAAACAGAAGTTTAGCTCTTCATGTCTCTGTATAAAAACCCCCCAAAAACAGGTAAAAGCGAAAATCTGATCTTTTGAAGATACACTGAACTAATGACTTGCATGTAACTAATTCAAACACTTAAAATACCATGACCAATTGAGTTATCAAAAGACTTGTCAGGTAAATTAAGGCAATTATTTTGGTTTTGTTGAGAATGCAGAGTAGATAGTGACAAGTCAGCACAAACTTAATAATATAAGAGATCTTGTGACAAATCCTCAGGGAGATAGAAGCATTAAATTTAGATGGTGGACAAAAGAATTAGTTACATTAGAGTAATTGAGATCAACTGGAACATCATATCCTTTCTTGAGTCACGGTTTCCCTTGTAGTCTTTCAGAGCAATTACTGTTTTATCAGTACAGGGATTATGATAAGAGCTTCAGAGCTACATGTGCTTAAATGAGATGATACACAACTTGTACTGGAATGTTTCTTCATGGAAAAAACCCCCTGAGTTCTGTGATGCATCACTGTAACTGGTCATGAAAGAAAATACTTGTTTAAAAACGACGTTTCTCTTCCTAATCATATAAAATAAGAGCAAACAGGCTACAGTTTAGTTAAGAATATAAATACTTGAAGTCTTGGCCTTATATCATGATGCTTTCCCTGCCCACAATCGCCATAAAGTATTAGCACTGCAGCCCAAATAAAATATTTTCAGATTTACTTAATTGCACATTTTCTTATGTATGTGATCTTTGCCATAGAATTGGGCAGAGCAGAAATACACAAAAAAAAAATTTCAAGGAAAATTGAAGTTTTTGGGTAATCTTTATCAAAAAAAGTAGGAAGAAGTAGGGAGACATTTTGAAACTGTCAAGCAAATTCATTTTGTTGAATAGTTAGAAGTTTATTCCTCCTGAAATAAATGTTTTCGGTTGCACACCTTTTAAAAAACAAAGAAACAAAGAAACAAAGAAAAAAAGAAACAAAGAAACAAAGAAACAAAACCCAACAAAACCAAACCAAAACCTATGTCATTTATTTGAGCTAAATGACATTTTTGTGGGTTGTGTTTAATTCAATGGTTTTATTTCAATGAGAAGACAGAAACTTTTTCTTCCTCTAGTTCTCAGCATGCATTTACTGGAAGCAAAAATAAGCTCATCCATAGCAAATTATTTTCACCTGTGCATTAGAAGAACCAACTTTTAGTGACTTTTGCTTTGTCTGATATTGTCTGAACCATTACTGTAGCCCCCAGAATGTAGGAGACTTGTTTGTATCTCCCACTGCTTTGCAGGCACCAGTGATTTGAATAATCATCAGCAGAAGGAAAGATGAGATACACAGAAAAAGAACTCCAGCAGATCCAGTCTGGGAGATGTTGAGGTAAATGAGGAAGACAGGGAGAAGTTAAGTGGAGTAGGAGAGTGGCTGATGGGAGAGAACTGCAAAAAAACCCCAACTGAGCAGCGTAAGACGTGCATGAAACTGAAATTTTCTGTTTCTGTGTGAAAAAGAGTTAAGGAGCAGAAGAAGCTGGAGGTGGTACAAACAAGAGTGTGCAGCCTCGTTCATACTTCTGCAGCTGTCAATTCCAGATGAAAGATGAAACAAGGACTATGGTAGAGATGAGAGATGACCAGAGGCTTTCTCCTTGCCTGCCTCCTTTAAGTGACCTGCTGTGCAAGTAAATGCAACCTTTAGAAACTTGATGCTGCTTTGATATGAGACAACCAAAAAAACCTTGACACATTTATCTGCCTTTGCCTGTCACTCCTCATTCACAAAAATGCACCAGTATCTGTGCCTGGACTCAAACAGACAGAACAAACCTGGACGAGCACAAATTCATGGAGCAAGGTATAGTTCATATAAGACAAGCAAATACTTGAGAAGTAAAAAAAAACAACAAAAAAAGGTCAAAAGAGCATGGACTTTACAAAATCTGGTAAAATACGGAAATGTCAGGTATAAACTTTGATATGATCTTAATTGGACTTTGCCACATAAAGACTAAAATTGCTTTTAAATATAGTTTATTTTAAATAAATAAATTAAGTTCATGAGTGAAATTAGAGTTCAAGTCCTTCTTTGTTACCATTATAATTAATTAATACATATTAATAGGCCACTACTGACCAACATTTAAAATTTGCGACTTTGAAGTAAGTGAAGCATGAATATTATTTTGTTGCCTCTAGACTAGTGTAGTTGCTCCTAATCAATGAAGATCATTTGAATGTGGAGCAAATATTTACATCTGAATGATGAATATCTGAAAAGCAGATTTATCATGGAAAGCATTATAAACTGTTAATTGCAGCACTATTCAAATTGTCACAGAAGTAACATAAATTACACAAATGTAAATTACTAATTTCAAAATGAAAGGACAGGCATTTTTGATGTTTCTTTTAGATTAATTTACTATAAACATTATAGTTTCTTACAGTAAAGCAACATGGATAAGGAAATATGATGGTTGTGATTAATTACCATAAAATTACCAGTAGAGAGTGTCTCATCACAAGAAATAGATGTCTTTCCTTGCTGATGACATGAAGTCAAACATTAATGAATGTATCTATTTCCTTACTACTTGAATGGAGATGGATAGGCTGAAAATGATGAAGGGTGACTGCAGACTCTTCAGTGCCTCAGAACAAAAATATTGAAGTCCCCTTTTTTTCCAAATGCATTTGCCACTATAGATACAGAACACAGATGAAGTGTTCATTCATCTGCTTACAGTAAAATCAAATTTACAAGTTCCTTCCTGTCGAATTAATTGTAGTTTTCCCTAATCTTATCAGGGACTTTCCCTTCCTGACACCTTGTATCCCAGACTGCATTCATTGGAGTGAACCTCTCACTGGTAAAACACTCCAGGTTTTATATCTCACTTCTCTGCTGGGATAAAAAGAAGCTTCTCACTGAAGCTTCTTTTTACAATCAAGTATTTTCCAGATCATGGTGATTCAGTTTTATTAAGCCAAGTAGAAACCTGATTAAGTCTTTATTTCTTCAAAATATATATTTCCTTTTTCTAGAAAAACACTAGTTTTGGTACATTTGTTAATATTAATGTAACTTTGGAACATCTTATGCCATGGTCTCAGTTTGGCCTATTAACTGTCTATATTCTCTCTGTTTTTTTTCCATCTGATATTGGTGCTTAAAGGCCACTTTCACCAATTTTCACTCATGCATGAAAGATAATTTTAAACTCTAGAACTTTCATCCTGAATGCAAGTTTTATTTTAAAAAATACTGTATCACTTAAAAATTAATTTAAACCAGAAAAAAAAAATAAAAGGTGCAATTTCTTTCTTTGATGGGAAAAAGGAACAAAATTACACCTGGAATTCAATTTGGCTGCAAATTCCTTCAACAAAAAATCTGCAATTTTGAGGTTAAAAAATCTATTATGAATTCTGGAAAAAAATAATGGAAACAAGTTAGTGTTCTTTTCTCCCTATTTTCAGACATTACAAAAAGCCTGTGTCTAATAAATACCATAAATATGTTACCCATCCACTTCTAATTTAATATTTTATGAGTTTAAATCAACAACATTTGAGAAAGAACAGAATCTCAAAGTCTCCAGAAGTTGTACAGAGCAGAAAATAGCAGATCTGGAAAAATACCTCTCATCTGTTTTAAAGAAATGTTCTGGCAAAGGAAGGCTTTGGAGCAATATTACTGTTTCTAATGAAAAGACTAATCTTTAAGTGAGGTCACTCACTGCCACTTGGGAAGATAAGGTGAAAACACACAAGAAACCATTAAAATGGTGGAGTTGGTTCTGTTTTCCTTGGTATACTGACCCTGGTTAGCTTTTCCTGAACTTGTCATGCATTAGAATACATAGTGCAAGAGTTATTTCCTGACAGTGTTTGCTGTTCATGTGAATAAGTGAATAAAAATACTACATGAATGAGGGAATAAAAATGCTTCATTTTTTCTCATTGAATACTGATATCCCACAAAGTCATACACTTTTAAGAGGTGCCACAAGAGTGAGGGTATGAAATGTCTTGAAATGCTCTCCTGGCTAGCACATAAGCTGCTGGCTTTTCTTGGGCACTTGGGACAACAGGCTCCAGCCAATATCATTTCTCTTGCATTTCCATGGATATGAAATAATTTAAATCAGGCTGGTAACAAATGAGATAAAAGAGGCAAAATCCTTTTCACTTCTAAGATACGTGAAGTATCTTAATCATTGACTCAATAGTAACCACAGATTCCCTTTTAATGCTTCTGATTGTAAAATCATGAAAAAAAAAGAAAAATCATGGCAAAAATAAAAAAAAAAGTTGCTTATACTCTGTGCAAGCCAGAATTATTAGGACATTAGCTTTTGTTTAGTAGCTACAGTGAAACAAAGCATCCAAAAGCAGTGTGATAAATTGCAATACACTGTCTGTGGATCAGAATGGCTCAAACCTGACTATATTTATAAATAGTATAGGTTGATCACAGTGGACTGACATGATGGAGCAGCGTTGAGGAAACTCTTCAACACCTCCATCATATTCTGATTGGAGAGAGGGGGAGTTATTTCTTATCAGACTAATTCAGGTACCCTGAACCTCTTGGTACACATATAAACAAATTTCCTAGAAAAACTAGTCTGCAAACATTGGATTTCCAGGCTTCAGGGCCCTCCAGGAAGCACAGCGTTGTCCCTTCATCTGTCTGTCACATATGACAGTAGAATACCAGTGATCTCAACACCACAGGTCAAGTAAGGCCTCATCCACAGAAATCCTATTTTTGTTCCTGTTCAAACTACCATTGAGCCTGCTTCCCAATGCATCTCCCTGTTCCAGATTTGGCACAATGTGCAATACCAGCTTATACTTGGGGTAAAGCTGGAATGGCACCAAACCACCATCAGTTTAGAGGATATCCTTTCAGATGCAGGACTGACTTGCAGTTGAAGAAAGATACTGCAGAGTTAATGAACTGAGGCTGACCTGCAGCTGAGGCTGAACTGCAGCATGACTGTGATGTTCCCCTATGACATTTTGGAGTACATACTTGGGTCCAAGAGGGTGGCTAACTCTACCTGGTGTCTGATGTCCTGCAAGTCCTGCTAGGTCTTAACAAGTCTGCTAGTGAAGAAATTGTGACTAAGGTCTCTGAGGTTATTCTTCAGACACGTGACTTTCAAACAGTACAAACTAAAACCAGCGAGAGTTTGAACCTTTCCCAGCCTGGTGTGCTGTGTACATATTTCATTACTGCACAAGAAGGCATGTGTCACACTAGGCAGAGCAATAGTCCACTGAGCACTATATGCTGGATATGCAAAACCACATCCCAGTCTTCAGACCAATCTTCCTAATTCTCATGTTCCATCATGTAATTTTACATATTTGAGAAAAAGAGGCTGTTGGAGGAGAGAAATGAAGGAGGCACAGGTACAGCACAATTTTATCAGGGTCCTCAAGTTACAGTTTAACTTATGGCACAAAAGTTACAGAAAATGTTTATAATTATTCCTTTTATTTGAGCAATCTTTTGAGTCTCTTCTCCTTTTTTTTTTCTTTTAATTTCATATATATATGAAATTTTATATATGTATATATATATATGTACGTCACAAAAATGTAAATGAGGTGAAAATAAGAAATAGGTAAACATTAGTTAAAAATTGTATCTGACAATGAAATTAGGACTACATTATTTTTGTATAAATATAAAGAAAGCTATATTTTTGGCTGTTGAGAGCTTTTACCAGAGCACAGATAGTGTGAACTATAGGTTAAGGGCCCTCAGTAAACAAGAAAAATTACATGTAAGTGATGATTTTGTCCCTTTCCATTTGAAAGCAAAGGATGAAACTCACTACTATAAAAGAAAAGAAAAGAGCTCAAATCATGTTTGAAAAATCATAAATGAGAGTGAACATTATATGCCCTAATAGAAATAATTAGCAGTTCTAAGGTCTCACATTGCAAATTTTTCTTTTGTACATAGTTTAGTAAATCACAGAGGGAACCTTCTAATGAGAGAGAGATGTCAGATCAAATCTACCCTGTTTCCAGAACTTTGTATCACTTTCCTAGAAAGGCCACCTTTGTTTTTCCAGGCTGGAAAGATACTCTCTAGATGCTTTTTCCTAAATGTAACTATTTAATTCATGCCAAGAAGCAGCTGTTGGCTTACAAAAATGCTGGCTGATGCTGTGTACCACTATATTGCTGTTTGAGTTCTAGTCCTATTTTCACTGCTATGCCAAAGAGTGCCAGAGGAAGGCAGAAGATGAACATATTTTCTATATCGAATTTTAGTAAAAGCATTCATGACTACTCCACAAACAAATTCTGAATAATCCATAGATTATACGGAGTTTTTTAAAACTAAGATCTGTCTACAAATTACAGATTTCAGTCTTGAAAAGAAGAGAATGATGCAAAATGATCAAGACTAAGAGAGAAGAATTAATTACAACAGGAAAACAAAATCACTTTGCCTGTGTAAAGCCTCTTAAACTTCAGATATGCATCTGCACAGAGAAGACATTGCTTTGCCTTATGTACAATGGTATGTCAGCTTACAAATGACATGATGTTGCATGGATTGAGGCCTTATTATGGGGAAAAACAACTGGTCCCTGTGTTGACTGTAGTTTAATTTTATATTATTGCCTGCACTTGAGAAGTAAAAAGGCTTTCACAGCTGTGGAATTGATTTATATTTGACAATAACACACTTTTCTTCTTCTGATACGGAATTTCTATGGCAAGTCACTTTATTTCTCTGTGAAGAGTTTACAGTGAGTTGACAGAGTTCATAATTTTACAAAACTATTTAGGAACCTGTTGCTACAGCAGTACAATCAAAGAACACAGATGTAGTTTTAATTGCAAAGAAAATAAAAAATCCAAAGCAACCCATCAAAACATAATTTTAAAATACTTTTTAAAAGGATTTAAGAATTCTCATACTTAATTTGGGCCTGCAGTTAACACAGGAGGGTTAAATGGGGTTGTATTGGATGATGTTAACATGGATGATCTCAAAGGAATTACCTGTTTCAGACAGCAGCTGACATTCAGGAGAGAACACTCCTCTCTCTGTTAGTCCCGCTTGCAGGAGCACACTGAGAGCTGTTAGAGAGGCAAACTGTCTGATATCATTTCCCAAAGTATTCCTGATCAGAAATTTGGAGGAGGCAAGAAGAAGAGAAGTATTGACAGTGGTTTTTATAATGTGTCTGTCATCCATGGTTTTGGGTGACAACTTTCAAACGTGACTTCATCCCAGCTCTTTGTGGCTGTTACAGAAAAACTCTTCCTCACTCTACAGTATCCTGAATAACCACTTTTAAACAGCATTTTTTTACCACTCCAAATGATACATTTCCACTTTTCAGGATCAAAGATATAAAATATCAGCATGAAAAGATGGAGGCAAAATGAAGTCTTACCTGAATTTTTTAGTGGAATCAGCTGTGACATAATAAGTTAGAGTGGACTGCAGGGGTTCTCTGTTGTGTTTCCAGATACACACATGCAAAATCCTTAGAAGGGAACAAGGTATTCTTCCAATGCTGATAGCTGTGCTCACTATAAATGCTTTCTCTATACTATGGCACTGTATATCATATCAGGCATAATGATGGATGAGCAGTGAGGCCGATTGAAAATTGGATGAAGAGTCAGGCCCAGGGGCAATATTAGAGACCAGTAACCACTGGTGCACCTTAGGGGTCCAGTCCTATTTAAAATAGAATTACAGAACCACTTAGGTTGAGAAGGACCCTTGAGATCATTGAGTCCAACTGTTAACCCAGTACTGCCAAGTCCACTGCTAAACCATGTCCCCAAGTGCCACATCACAGCTTTTAAATTATCTGCAGGCATTGTGACTGCACCAGTTCCCTGGGCAGCCTGTTCCAAGCCATGACAATCCTTTCAATGTGAGATTTTTTCCCTAATATCTTGTCTAAACTCCTCTGGGTCAACTTGAGGCCATTTCTTATAGTTAAGATGATGGGGCAGAGTGCACCAAGTATGCTGATGACACAACCCTGGCAGGGTGGCTGATATGCCAGCAGGTCATGCTGCCATCTAGCAGGACTTCAATCAGCAGGAGAAATGGCCGGATAGGAACATCACCAAGATCAGCAAAGAGAAGTGGGAAGTCCTGCATCTGGACAGCTGTAATTCTGGGCACCAGCACACGCTGGGTTGTGACCAGCTGGAACCCAGCTTGGGGTCCTGCTGGCCACCAAGTTGAACAGGAGCCATCAATGTGCCTTCACAGCACAGCAGGTTAATAATGCCCTGGGCTGCATCAGGATTGCTGCCAGCCAGGGCAGCCACGGCAACAAAGATGAGGGGATCCTTCTGCTCTCCACAGCACTGGTGAGGCCAGCAGACAGCTGTGGCCAGCTGTGGTCTCCCCAGTACAAGAGAGATACGGAGCTACAGAGAAACCCCAGCCAAGGGCCACGGTGCTGATTAAGGGCCTGGAGCCTCTCTCCTGAAGAGAGGCTGAGAGCTGGAACTGCTCAGCTATTAAAAGTACAGAAAACTACATTTTACAATGACAGATTACATGTCCTTTTCTTTAGCACTGAGCTACAAAGGCAGCAATCTCTTGTTTCTCTCTTTGAATCTTCTAGAACATTCTGTGCACCTAAAATGAATGCACAAATCTCACAGGACCGTATTTCTGGTTAAAACCTAGCAGAATGGTGCTAAAACTCTAGTCATTGTCATTGGACTTTTCTGTTTTTTAATTAGCTGACACATGATATGAACAGAGATAATCTTTTTTATTATCACTAATAACTTTGAAATGTAAGAACTACAGTTTCTGTTACAATATGATCTAACAAATCCTGGAGATAGATCCCTGGATCCGACTTGCAGTTGTAAAAACTTAGATTACCTGGTGCTTCTGCCAAGGACCTTGCAGTGGATGCTTCTATCAAGGACCATTACAAAGCCCTTAAATGACCCTACAGGAGAGTACAGCCTCACGGCACTGAACTGCTTAAACTCTATTTGACCTACCCCAAAGTCCTGCACATGTTTTCAAGGTAAGGCTTTAAATACAACCTAGGTAAAACAAAACTAACAAAACTCCTGCAAGCTACAGTATTATACCAAAAGCTCATGGTCTGTCACAAGCCTACCTGGTTCTGTTGTCCTAGGAAATTGTCCTTGGGAACCACTGTATCATCTGTAAGGATTTTAAAACTATATGCCATTCACATTAATTTTCACCCCCATGTTGTCATTTTCATGATTAATACATTTCTCTTCTCTTTGAAGGTGCTTCATTATTTTCTAGTTAGATTAGTCATTCCTGTTGGAGTGACTAAAACCAATGACTAAGAGCATAGATTGTTCTAAAAATAAGAAAATACAACAGTAATTACCAGGGAAGAAATTAATGTTTATGGATTTTTCACCTTTTCTTCTTACATGCTTAACACTTTCCCAGCTTCAACAAATCTAAAGGTACTCAGGCCAGTTCTAGAGTATTTACTTCCAAGAAAAAGTGGATGGACAAGTGTGGGAATAATCATTGTAAAAACTATCAATTTTCTCTTGAAGGAAAATGAAACTACAGTAATCAGAAGATAGAGAAAACTATAATTTTGCAGAAAGCACTTTTATTTTCTTCAACTTTTGCTTTATGTAATGTATGATAATGTTCAACAGAATATATCACACATTTCCTTGAAATAAATCAATCTGTATTTATATTGAAAAGGCTAATATCCTCAAGTTCTTTCAAGGTCTACAGATATATCTGACAGACCTGATGCCCTGCCTAATAAGAAGGTTTACCACAACAGTGCAAAGGATTGCACAACAGTGCAGTTTAGGCTACTCTTGTTGAACTAGTGCAGTGGTGTTGTAAATGAGTGGTTGAGGCAGCCTAAAGGACCACCATCAAAAGTATTGGCAAATGTAGGTGGGAAATGAATTTTTGAAAGCTTGAACTAACAGAACTCAATGGCAACATTTACTCTACTACTTACTGTATAGATAAAGCCTACAAAAGAAAATTGATTACAGAATCAATGTAAAATAACTCACATGGAGACCAGGGACACAAAAAAAAACCTGTGCAAAGGATAAGAGAGACCCTTTCATTGATTTACAACTTTCAGACTGGGCACTCTTGCCAAACTTGCCTCAGACTTCCTCACTAGATTATGTCTAAAGGATTTAGCAGCACTTAATCACTGACTAGTTTAACACTTACAGACGAGCTCTGGGCAGTGCACAACTCAGAGGGGCAGAGGAGCTCCAGGGGTGTTCAATGGTCCTCACTTCAGACCACTGCTTATAGGGTTGCAAGATGCCTGGTTTTAGTCATCTGTCAGTCTCCAAGTTCACTCAGGCAAATAATGTCCCAGGGGCATTTGGGATGACCAAGCTCCCCTTGTGCTGCTCCTTGCTTAGAATGGAAACTCCTGGAATGGACAGTGCTGTCCCTGCCTCAGCCAGGCAGGGGTTTCAGGAAAGGTCAAGGGACACTGCATTGCCAAACTCCTAAATCAAGGCCAAGCCTAATGAGGATCCCTGGATTCCTGAGATTGTAGCATGGCCAAGGAGCAAGGCAGGGAGGGGGAGAGGGGAGGGCAATGCACCACCAGTGGTTAGTGGATGTTCCTGTCGTTCAGTGTAAGATTACTTTTCTACTTAACATTAGGTCAATCAGGATTGGATTCAAGCTAAGTGACAAGATTATACAAAGATTTGCTGTAGTCAGAGTTAAGCCTGTAACAGTAGAGAGTTCATTAATACATCCTGATTGAAGAAAAAACTCAAAGTGGACAGTTGTTTGGATAGTGGAGGGGTTTCACTGTTGTTCCATTACTATTTTCTATTAATGCATTCATAGATATACACAGATATTTCTTGAAGAATTTAATATTAATATAATTCTCAATTTTTAATCCAATTAATTGTATATGTTGTACAATAAAACAATTAATTAATATATTTTTCCTTTTAATTATGTTTATTCCATCTAAGCAAAGCTAAATTAATATTATAATAGTGCTTCAGGCATCACTTAGATCACTTAGAGACTAAAGCCCTGCAGCATCATGTGCTGCATAAAAGCAGGAGTGGTGCTGATCCCAGAGTAGATAAAGACAGCAAGATGAAAATGAACAGCAAAACTAAATATTGAGAAAAATATGTCAATCTAAAAGACAATATACCAAATACTTTCTGTACCAACTGCTTACAATTTCATATATCAGTCACATGAAAAATACGAGGACAAGAAAAATTAAATGGTTTCACTGAATACCCTGAATTTCCCAGTTCCCAGCTGGGGGAATTGAGGTCAAGAGAACTGATCAGAGGCAAAGAAATCTGTCAGCAGAGTAAATGCAGTAGAATAACTACCTTACACAATGTTTTTTTAGTAATAAGATTTAACTTCATCCGATGCAAATGTCAAGGCAGAAATGATAGGAGAGGAACTATTACTGTTAAATGACCATCTGAAATACCTAAAACATAGTATTATCATGTTCTACTATTTCTCCCCTGAGAGAAGGACTAAGAGGTCATAATACATTCATCTTTACTCATAACATAAAAACCTATAACATAATGAAATATTTAGAAATTCAACATCTAGGTATGGACAAAAAATCCATACTAGCATACTAGAAGATGTAACAATAATATTGTCAATTTTCTTTTCACATAATAAAGTGCTGGACCTTTTTTCCCTTTTTTTGGGCAAGATGCAATTTCTTGATAAAAGTTTCTGTACTATCTAACTGTAATAAGCTCCATGAAAGGACACTTTTTGTTCTTGTATTTTTTCTTTTTTTATTTTTAAAACTTCATTAAATTACCTTTTTTGTTGACAGATAATATTTCCACAATTTCAGGCCTCACTAGGAGGGCAGTTACAGCCTTTCATATCCACCATGATTTATGTTTAATTAATGAAGGAAATAAATAGGACAGTAACTTCATATAAATGAAATCCTCACAGTTATCTGTTTTTAAAAGCTCAAAATGAAGCATTGTATAATAGATCAGAAAATTACAATATCCTTGATTGAATAATAAGTCCTTCTCTATTCCTTCTTTTTTCCTATTTGGAATGTATATGAGCTTTTAAAACCAGAGTATCCTTCCAAGTCTGGACTCCTAACAGCTTGTACATGCCAGGAACACTGAAATTATGCTGATAAGGCCAAGTCAATAAAATTAAATAGGTGGCAGTCAATCATCTATTTTGCATTTTTACGGCTATATATCAGTAGGACCAATCACCCTTTTTTCCATTTTGACAAAGCATATGCAACCAATATTTCCTGCATCTCCAATGCAAGGTTTTCATTATCAGTGCTTCTACACGCTCTGTATACTCCACCTGCACAGAAGAGACTGCCTAATCTTCCTCTGCCTTCTGGAATTCATAATTTGTCTTTGTATATCTTAGTTACCTTTCCCTACATGTTTAACTAGACATTTGAAATTAGTCTGGATGGCTGAGCTACATAATTTTCTACAAAGACACTAGAATTCATTCCCTAAGCTAATTAAGCTAGAGGTGGACACTTAGGGCTAAGTGCAAAAACTGTCTTCTTGCTCTAGCTTTCTCTACAGAGAGCAGTACAAGAAGTGGAGACCAAGGAGTCTGAGGAGTTTTACTCTTTGCAGTAGTTGAAGTGTAGTTTAGAAAGAGAACTGAAACTGAGCAGAGGCAGCACTGATCCAATTCTTTGTTCATCATGGATAACAGTGCAGTGATCAGTTCACTCACAAAGATCCACAACACTGACTCAACGAGACAGCCTGCCCTATGTGTGACAAAAAAGCTTATCAATGCCTTGTAACAACTGCAAGATTAATTATATACATGGGGAAAGGTCAAAATCCATGAGAGTACAAAGAGCAGGGAAAATCAAACAATGTCAGGTGCTGCCTTTACTGAAATCCTATTTAGAGATAAATTAGTATGTAGTAGGCTAAACACACAAAGGAAAAATGCATAAATAAAAAGCCAGATTACATTCCTTCCATACAGGATGAATAAGCAGTGTGGAGTACAGTACAGTGCAAACATTACACACAGACTTCCAAAGGAAGAATTAGGGTTTTTTTTGTTTTAGCTTAGGAGTTCTCTGACCCAGTTCTTCAAGGAGAGCTACAACAGGTCAATAGTAATGTGTGCCCAATGCAGACATAATGTGTTCTATTCCCCTTTGAGTCTTCATGTTTATGCGAGTTCAGTTCCACTTTGTCTTGAAAGTTACCATCAGCCTCCCCAGTCAGTTTTTAGTCTCTGAGCACCTGCATTGCCAGTAAAAGGGAAAATTTCTCCCTCCCCTTGATAAAGAAAATCATCTTAAGGAGTCTATCAGTTTTCTCTGTTTCACCCTTACCACTGTTCCCAAGAGCAAGTCCTTTGAGAGCTCTAAATCTCAAGGGCTCATTCAGTCCTTCATTCCTCTAAGACTGCCAACAATTGTAACATCTACTCTTTTATTCCAAATCCACACACATTTTTAACATGATAACCTACTTCAACAACTTTATCTTATGCAGGAAGATATAAAGCCATTCCAGCCACTTGCAGCCAGATTTTAAATATCATTGAAAAATCTTTCCACAATCTGGGGAGCTGTGTCTATTTACATGGGTTGAAAATTCACTCAACATCGTGTCCTGTATAAAGTCTACCTAGAAGCACGCATGATTTATTGTTGTTTTAATACACTTATGAATTTAAATAATTAATTTATATTAAATCACAAAAGCGCATTCAAATTCACAGACCTGTTTTGCCTCAAATTTGTATCTGTTTTACCAAATTTTTGAAAGATGGTGAAGAATTAGCTCAAATGTAGGTCAATGTAATAAAGAAAGAAGGATTTTAATAGGTTTTGTGGAAAGTTTCTTTCTTTATAGCAAAGCATATTCAGTAGTTTTGGTAAAATAAAAGGTATCAAAATTGCACCTTTGCTTTTTATAGGAGCTGTATTTGAAATGTCTCACAGAATGATAGCTTACCATACAGAAAGAAAGAAGTGCTCACTCAAAGTGGTCATATTTGCCAGTTACACCCGTGGACTAAACCCTCAATCTTTTACATTTATAGAACTGTAATAAAACTAGACATAATAGAACCAGCTGCAGGCAACAGAAAAAAATTAGAATTACATACGCCTTCTAAAATCCCTTAAAATGCACTCAATACCTCCTATAAAATTAAATACCCATCCAAAAGAACCCAAACTTTACTAGTTGCAATATAACCTTGAAAGAAATTGAAAATAATTAGTGCACTTATTTTGAAGAGGCTTCAATATCAAGGAATGTTTTTGGCAAAAATACATACAGAAACCATGGTAAGATAAAAGTAGAAAAGCTAAAATAAGAAAACAAACATCAGGTTTCCCTGCTTAAAGAAAACCCTACACTGGTTCTAAATCTCGTGCTTACTTTAATGCGTGTGAACATTCTCAAAGAAAGTACCCAAAGGATTATTCATCTTGTAAAGACAGTTACAACTCTAACACTAAACCCAACTCCTAAAACAAATCATGAAACCTAAGCCTAACCACAACACTGAATCCTACTCCTAACCCCTAAATCTAACCCTAACCCAAAGCCTAATCCTAACCCTAACCTTATTCTTAACCCCTGGCACTGTACCTAACCTAGCCCCAGTGTTAAAGTGCAGGTTGTAGGCTGTCCTAGGAGAGGTGAAGGCCAGCAAGGCTTTTCTTTCTCGGAACCCTCTCTTGGAAGACAAGGTTGTTGTAGCAATCCCTGGACATATTCAATACTGGACCTTGGTTCTGGGTGCTGGAAATTGGTTCCTGAATGTGAATGACATCACCTTTCCTTGGGAGAGGAAGCACCAGTCCTTCCATCGTGCTGTGCATGATCACCTGCCCAAGGCATGTAAAGGGCAGAAAGACCTTTCTGTTCTGGCCTCTTTTGTGGGGGAGCAATCCTTGGACATACTCAGGATAGAAGGTTGTATCCAAATTCTGGTAGTGGGCTTCTGAAAGAGGATTAAAGTGCTTTTGCAGGGGAGAGAATGCATCCAGCCCCTGTGTTTCAGGAGCAGATTATAGGCTGCCCAGGGGAGGCACAGGCCAGCAAGTCCTTTATGTTTTGGTCCTTTCTTTCTTGATGCAATCCCTGGACATATTCATTTTGGAGGTGGTATCCTTATTTGCGTGAGGGCCTCCTGAAAGAAAATGACATTTTTTTCCATAGGAAGGAAAGTACTTAGCTCTAGTGTTTGAGGTACAGATCACAGGCTTCCTGTGGGAGGGAGGTAAAGGTAACTGTTTTATGACTCGTCACATTTAGTGTGATAGCAATCTTTGGACATATTCAATATTGGAGGTGGTATCCAAATTTTGGTGGTGGGGTTCTTAAGAGTGTTTGGAAAGTCCTTTAGACAGGAAGAGCAGCACCTATGCCCAACAATTCAGTTGCAGTGGAGAGGCTGCCCAGGGGAGGTAAATGCCAAGAAGACATTTCTATCTTAGTACCTTTAGTGCTGGAGAAATCTCCAGATGCATTCAGTATTGGAGCTCAGCTGGTGCTGCCAGAACTGGGGTCCTGAGTGTGAATCATCACTACAATGATATTAAATGTGAGAGCTGAAGGCACAGTCTTTTCCTTGGTGAGTGGTTTGTCGGGGATCTTCTGGAACACCAGAGAGAAAACACAGTTAACTTGTTGCTCTAATAGTTTTAGATTACTGGTTTCAAATTACTGGTAGCAAGCAACATGTTCTTTTATCTAGAGATTGGAACAACTCTATTTAAGGTACATGTTCTTTCCAAGAGCATACTCCCTAAAGGAATTACAGGAAAAATAAGTATTTGTTCTCTCTTGTGTCCAGATCTATTATTGGAGGGTTGGAAGAAAAATTACAATGAGAATTATTATCTCTTAAATTAAACTCAAAATTCAGTAATATTTACTGAATTATCTCATAGAAATTCCTCCACCTTTATGAATTGATGCATGAAAGTTTGACATTTGCAACACATTTTCACTCCTGGAGCTCTTGACAATAGCCTACAGTCAGAAAAAAAATCTTATAAAAAATAGAGGGTATAAAATGCTGAGAGAATATGCAGTAAAATGACAAGAACAAAACATGTTCACAGCTACCTGTAATTTAAATATGAGATTATCTCTTATGTTTATCTGTTTAGATTAGAACAAAACTGAAATGAAGGACTCTCTGCAGTAAAATAAAACTCTGACAAACAGCAGGTAGAAAGATCATCATCCTGTTGTTGAACTCTGCATTAGCTCCCTAGATCAAACAGAATTATACCAATGGGGTTGTTAAATATCTATCTGGGCTGAAACTAAAATGGCAATTGAGCAACTATTTTCATTTATACATCTCTCCACTTCTACATTCCACATCACTTTTTTTCCCTTTGAAATTTTCTATCAGAGAAACTCTACTACTATTCCAACAGAGTTTCCTTTCTATTTTTACAGAAATATGAGTGAATATTTGGGCAGCAAAATCCACATGGTACATAAAATATTGTAATCAATTCAATATGTTCAGTCACCACTTCAATAAGATAGATTTTCTGCTGTGAGTTTTTTAAATAGTTGAGTATATATATATAAATCTATTATTTCAGTAACAATAAAAATTGTAAAATACTCCACTAGTGTTTCTAATAACAACCAGTGAAATTTTCAACTATATATCAAAACTCTCTCTGCTGACAGTGACTGAAAAGATTGGCAAGGGTGAGGAGAAACTTGCACCACTAAGAAATGCCTCAACAGTTTGAAGATGCATTGCTGCCACAGCCATGACATGTACAGAGAAAAGCATTAGGAAAAAAGTATAGACAGAGAGTAAGGCTTCAATTTGACTTATATATCTGTGTATACATTTGGGCAAGCTCATGTACCTGTTCATGCACTTCTGGGTAAAAGCAACTGTCATCATACAGAATGTTGTCCAGTATTTCTGTAGCTACTTCTGCAAGTGCAGGCACTCTTGCCCCTAAAATGTAGCTGCATAGATAGCCTAAGCAAAATCTTCTTCCCTCAAAATCAACACAGTGCTGTGTGTCTCCAAAAATTCCTTGTACAGGAGTGAAGCCACAAGAACTCAATTCAGGTTTTGCAAAGGTTATCAACACACATCTCTTGCTAATAGGTCTTTAAGCAGTGTTCATAAGATCAGTTATGGACACATTAAAAATTGTGATTTTAAGAAAAATTTAACTCAATCAAGGTGTCTTCCATCTCAAACACAACTGCATTTATGTTCTGTTGCAACAAAAGTTAAGGTGCTTTTTATTACCTGATCACATTCAGGTCAAATTATGGCGTCTGTGTGCTCATAGATGTACGTTTTTCATCCCTGTGCCTGGCATTCCTGTCTGCTTGAGCAGAGACAGAGCAGGGGAACCCAGAGTCCCTGGATCCCAGATGCACTGAAACAGCACGAGTTTGGTTTTGCCCTTGCTGCTTGCAGATGGTAAGCACAGCAGAAGAAGTATGAACACGTATTGATATTGCTATTAACCTGTAATCCAGGAACATTCATGTATGTTTGCCCTAACAGTTTGATGCAGTTACATTCTTATTCAGTTTACAAAGGCTACATGACTTACAAAGCCAATTCAAGCTTTATTAACCAGTGGCTGCTATTCCACATGCCCTGTTTCCATTTTAACTGTTTCCATTTTAACACAGTTCGCTGCCACCACTCGCCTGTGGACGGTTACGAAGCTGTCCTAGTTGTGGCCAGGACAGAGTTAATTTTGTACCACAGCCAGTGGTGCATGCCTGTATTCCCAGCTGCCAGGGAGGCTGAGCATCTGGACCACTGAGCCCAGGAGCTCTGTTGTGTGCTGTACTGAGTGGCCATGGCCAAGGACCAGATATTGTTCAAATCCACCTCGTCACGCCAGGGGCAGAGGAAAGGGGAAGGAAGTTCTCCCTTTCTGGGGGTGCAAGCATGGTGGACAGAGAGGTGGGGTAATGCTGGTCCTGACCCAAGGGAAATTTTTGGCTGGTATGGCTGCAGTCAGGTTGGGATTCTTCACTCTTTTTTTTTTTGGTACAATTTAGTTGCTAATATTGTTGCTGTTCCTGTTCATTTTCCTATCTCATTGCTGTTTCCATTAATTGTTCTTATCTCAACATGTGATCTTTCCCTTTTCAATCCTCCACTTTAGCCACCTATGGGTGGAAGCAAGCGGGGAAAGAAGCAACTGAGCAGCTTGCAGTTCTGGAGTCTCAGTGAGGGTGTTACCAAAAATCAGTGAAAGAAAAAACTCCTAAACACTAATGAAGCACTGAGGAGCAAGCATTCCTTATTTGGCCAGATGCATAAGGAAAGATCTCCTCCAAAATCTCATGCATGCTCAGTACAGAAAAAACTCATGTTTGCGCACTGTATTTTATACACAGATTTATAGCTTTTCTCAGAAGAAACATGCATATGATAATAATTTCCCCAAAGCTGTTAACTCACATTCCTTCCCCTCTCCACACGTGTTCTTCTGCCCTGGGGGGTCTCTTTGGTGGTCCCTGGAGGTTGGTGACACCAAAGTCATACCTGACCCCTGGTGAACTGATAAAAGTTGGCACAGCTGGGCTGGTGGCTTTCCAGTTCTTCCCACAAGAATAAGCATTGTGCAGTTCCTTAGCCTAGCAGTTTTTGAAGAATAAATATTAACCCACCGGGTGAAACAACTTTTATCTGGCAACAAGGGGCAAGTGGGCACTAAAGTGACCAATAACTTCCCTAATCTGTGACAAAGCCAAAACAAATACTTGAGAAACAGAACCAGAGATGAAACTCTCTGTCATGCATATACACATGCACAACCTCTATTACACCTGAAATGGGAAGGCTGCATTGTTGACAGTATATTTTTTTCCTTTTTTTTTTTAATGTTAAATGGTCCAGAGCATATAGATGACTTAAAATTCTGGGTAGAAAGTATTAATTTCTTTATTTGAATTCACCCACTTTACAGGTGGGGTCACAAGCTGTATAAATGACCAACATTTATAAGAAGTTTCAGAATCATTTCAGATTGCAGTGTTCATAATAAGGACAAAGAACAAAATATTTTCTTCTCTTCTTATTTCTTGGCACATGTAAGACAAAAGGAATGCAGAACAGTATAGACTTTAGGAATGAAATAATGTTTACTTCATCTGCTTGAAAAAATATTTAAAATAACTTGCATTTTCATAATAAATTGTTTTATTTAAAGATGATCTTCAATGATCATCTGCTAATGTTTATGCTACCAGTAATACTTGCAATGAAATTGGCAGGCTTATTTTTTAAGTAAAGGTATTGAGAAAGTAACATGCATGGAAATATCAAAACCAGATCTGTTAAATGGGGTTTCACTGGACACTCAGAACAGGATGTTATTGTTTTAGCCTGAATTGGGAATTAGATCCAGCATTTGGGACATCTTTTTCTTTTTGCCACTGGCATCATTCCAATTTGTAGGTTCAATACTATATTTTTAGTGGAGAAAGTATGAAGTCCTAGAGAGCAATGTTATTGACTGGGATTTATTTGGATTGCAGAATAGTTGTTGACATGCAAAAATTTTAACATTCTTTCCAGTTTCATGTGCACCCCTACAGGAATGAAAAGGTAAAGGAAAGTATAAGAAATAAATAAGAATTGACACTTATTTTCATGGCAACCAATTACATTTTCATTGATATTGAATTGGATTTTGGGAAGTAAAACTGAATAACAAACTGGACAATGTTTAAGTGTTAATCCCACACACTCTGTTGTGCTCTTCCAGTATAGCTGGAAAACTTCTGTATATTAGCAAATTCAAACAACAAATAAAAGCTTAACTTTTCCAAACCCTTTAGAAATGGATGCAGAGAAGAAACACAATAGTATTCTCACTAAAGAAACATACTGCCTGGTCATTTTTTATAGCCTTGTTGCCTCTAACTCATCTGCTACTTCAAGACTTTTCTGTGCTTGTTGGCAATCAGGAATATGTTCAAACAAACTCATAGGAGATAAAAAGTAAATGAAAATTTTATTTTAAGTGGGATGTTTTTCCTGAATGGTTTAAAAACCTACTTTAATTTTACCTGAGAATATCTGGAAGTTAATCTGATTTTTAGCTGAGAAATGGAAATCTCATTGAAGGTTATTCAAATAACATTAACTACATTATCTAATCTATGTGCATGACAGTATTTTATATAATTATATAAAGTTCAAATTCAAAATCAACATAATGTATATTAGTTCTCTTCATCATCAGTATTATTCCACTTGACAATTCACAAACATTGTTCATCTGAAATTTCATTCATTGATATTCTCTATTGTTTGAACATCTTAACATTATTTGAATTCTTTCATCTTACTATTCTGAACTATTCTGACTCTGTTTGGTTTAATTTAAAACTAACATATGATCATAAAGACAAAAAATATTCAGTGATTAGTGTTCCAGCACCATTTTTTAAGATGCTGGTAAAATATATTGAATAGCATGGCCAAGAAGGAATTGTATATCTAGAAAGAAAGATATTTATTAAAGGATTTGGAATACCAGCCAGCTCCTTTTCAACTGTTTAACGCTTAATTCCTTCAGCAGATAATGATACACAGTAATATTAATATTCACATTTTACAGCCGTGGAAATCAATGGAAAGATTTACTTTCTTAGCC